>QLNU02015003.1:56109584-56130961 GCA_006491805.2 Dysdera silvatica
TTAACATAGTCGTTAACGTTAGAAGACCACATTTACTTAGCCTTTAATGTTAGAAGGCCGCATTAAGTTAGCTATAATGTACAAAGCATAGGCGTAGAGTTATATGAGACCGAGCTCCCCAATAATTTGAAATACAGTGAAAATCGTTTATAACGACGCCGGTTATAACGACCAACCGCATATAACGACGGAATTTTTACAAGAAGTTTGGTTTGCTATTCTACTCCATACTAAATATATCGGTTATAACGACATCGTATATAACGACGAAACCTGCTTTAACGACGGCGATTTTGTAGTCTACGTAGATTCTAAGTAGGGAAATTCGTATCGGATATAACGACGCGACTTGACAGTCATAAAGCAGAACAATGTGGGTTAGTTATCAAAATTTATACGTTATTCTAATTTTGTTTATTTACAAATGTCCGAGAAATTTTTATTACTGCTAAACCTGAATATTAAAGATAGTGAACTTAAAAAGTGATTTATTAATTGAATATCACGAGGGTCATATTCTTTAGGGGCCTATTTTATTTTTTCAGAGTAGGACCCACAAAACTCTTAAACCGGCACTGTTCGGAAGTCATTAGTATAATATAATAAATATTATTCATTAGATTTGTTTTCGACATTATATACTTTAGTATTTTCTAGAATTTTTTCAATTTAAGAAAATAAAAAATGTGGCTATAAATATAATTTAATATAAACGGAAATTAAATTCATTATAATTAAATATATTTTTATTTAATTTTGAAAGCTAAAAGTTTACTACTTCTTACTATCAAAATAATTTATAAAACTCTAGAGTGCATTATATTACAGGCTACTATGATTTTAAAAATATATCGTTTATTTATTATACCCAATTTTCACGGTCCCTTGAAGGTCGTTATAACTGATTTTCACTGTAATTTGTAATTTTACATATGTTGCAATGTATAAATGTCCATAATATGTGTTTGCCCCCCCCCTAATAATAATTTTAAAAACTCTACGCTGATAGTACGTAGGCCGCTTGCGTTTTGCTTGTGTCAGTCAATCGAGGAAGATTATTTCGTTAAACCGTCTTCGAATCTTTTATACTTTACTTAGGTTCATTTTAAGCACTTTAAGATTATAATGCGAATAAAAAAGACTAACAGAATAGCATTAATAAAAATAAAAGGATTTTTCTGCAAATTTCCTGCATATTGGGTTAAAAGGCTACATACGGTCAAAACGCGAGGTTTCCTTCCCTACCCCTGGCTTAAAAGCTGGTGATATGGATGTTTGCTTGTTTTGTGTACCTTGCGTCCCACGTCTACGCTATGGCTTCTGAGACGGGATTAACAGCCTAACAGGACGTCCACGATATATTCACACACATTTAAATTGGCATTGAACCCGTCTCAGTGAGCTCAGGACGGTTGACATAACCTTTGAACCACTGAAGCGAGCCTGCAAATTCGTGTTGACTATCCTTTATAAATTTGAAAATTTAATGATCCTTTTTATAGTCTAGAAAAAAAAGTATCATCCCGCCATTATAAGCCCGCCCTGCGGTGGTGCAATTGTAACGCGCCGTTGTCCTGGGTTTGACTCCCAACGATGCCAAAAAAAAAGGAAACGTTTACCGACTATGTTTACTGTAGTCCAGGGGTTGGTTCCCTAGGCCTTAAGAGGTTCGGATTCCTCGGAAAACAGTAGGTCCCGGCGCCACATAATCCTTGCTATCTTTGAGCCATGAAACACGCAAACAAACTGCCATTACATCAATTTCGACAAGATTCATTTTATTCCTTAAAGTTCTGAATTTCAGCATAAATACAGATAGTGTAAGGAGAAAGAAGCCTTTGAACCATAATCAGAATCAATGTTATTTTAGATACCACGGGATAGCAATTTTAGTGTTTTATTTTGTGTTCAGTGGCGCAAGGTCGGCCAAGGACAAACTGCACCAGAGTCTGCAGTGTTCCGGGAGGGATACGAAATTTTATTACCTATTGTAGAGTCCCTCAACCGTCGGGCCGCGAATGGTTTTTCCCAGAATTTGTCAATTTAGTTCTCTAAGTATTTTTCATGAATAAATATTTTGTTGCGGACATATTCTGAGGAAAATCATAGTCGCAAATGCGTCGGAAAACCCAGAATGCCTAAACGATATCTGTGCAGCAACTGCCAGTTACCAAGCCGTGTATTTTTAAATATGTAAATATTTATGAATAATCGAGAGTTTTCAGACATCGAAATTTTGTAGTATTTAAGAAAGGGTTATACCGCTTGTTCTGGCCTTTCAATAATATGCATCCTCTGCAATAAAATAAATAATATGCATCCTCTGCAATAAAATAAATAATATGCATCCTCTGCAATAAAAGAAATAATATGCATCCTCTGCAATAAAAGAAATAATATGCATCCTCTGCAATAAAAGAAATGAAATACAATAAATAATATGCATCCTCTGAAATACAATAAATAATATGGATCTTCTCTATACAATAATGTGCATCCTCTTACAACTAAATGACACATTATTTATGTTCCAACTTCTAGTGACCAATCAGCAAAGTGTATATTAATAGAGGGAGTGTACTGGTATTATGATTATTTCATAATTAATTATCCATACATATATTTTTATGTGTGAACTTTAAAAGCAATGGAAAGGTATTCACGGGCACATTCGTCGGGACCGGGCTCTCGTCTTATAAAAACAGAATATACCGCGCCGCGGCCTCATTGAGCCAAGTAGACCTCATAAGCCAAGAGAGTGCACTAGCACCCACTTGGTTTATGAAAAATTTGGTTGCGTGCTAGTGCACTCCCTTGGCTTATGAAAAAAGGGGGAAAAGAGGACTGAATCCACAAGAAACTACAGTCCAACAACATTATTCAATTGGAATTTTTCCTGAATGTACCCGCCCCCTGCTTAAAATTCTGGGGGGAGCCTATGTGAGAAGCAATAACTCGTTGCATTGTCCAAATTACAATAGTAGAAATACGGCAAGTGTCCATTATAATCTGCATTAAAACACGAGTAATCTTCACGGTGGATGACTCTTACATCTATCCCATCGTACGGCTGGCTTTGTTGAATACTTATAACTTTTAAGTCCATGTTCTAAGATATAGTAGCTACGAAATCAAAAAAATTGCTAATGCTGTGAAGAAACAGCATAGGCCTACATAGAAATTTCATAAGGAGATGTTGCAGGCTTATATTGGGGGTTACAGAGCTACAATTATATATATATATACAAAATTTCATCACAATGGGTGGTTACAATCTTCCTGAGTACATGAGGAGACTGTACGTTATATTACACTTCTTCGAAAAATATTCAGGGATATAAAATACCACGCTTGGTAAAATGACCTTTAATATCTTTGTGCCATATCTATTTAACCAACAAACTATAGATGACTTGCTCTTCTAGTGACTCCAATTCAGTGATCGTGTGAGCAACTTTTTTCCTTGTGTTTGCATGCTTACTTACAAAACATATGGTTCGATATTATTGTTGCACATAAGAAAAAAATTTGCGTGCCATCTAGATAGCTTGTTCTCTCTGCTTTTCTGATGAAATATCGATAAATGACGATAAACCGATATAAAGGCCATATAGCTCATTACGTAATTAAATTGAGTACATGAATATACATGTATGCTATTTATCATTGTTTACCCTTTTGCTGAAGCATGTATCAGGAGGAGTATTTATAGCACGCACAGTGATGTTTGGAAATCTCATAATTGCAGGGCTATTTTCAAAACAAGTCAATATATTTTTGCTGAGTCACATAGTTGCTTCTGCTTTATTGTGTCGGTTGATATTGCCCGGAGCTTTATATATGATAAGTTCACTGCATTTTGAAGCTGTACACTGTATTTGAATATTGTCGGTATGCCTACATTCAGCATGTACTGGTCTCATGCTGACAAATGAGTTATGTTTAAAAGTATCAGGACTTACAAGCTGTGAAGTAATAAACAGGACATTTGCTTGGGAGTTCGCCTCTATTCCCTATAATATAGTTTTGGATCCTTTTATGCAACCAGTTTGAAATTTTATAATAATAACTATAGGTTTTATTATATCATCTGTGGTACTAGTGTCTGAGAGATACGTGGGCCATAAGAAGGTTAAGTCCAAAGGTAAGAAAATAAGCCACAAGTTTCGCTGTTAGTTTTGTAAAATTTCTTTGAATTTGCTATTTGGAATAGAAAATTCATTATGATGGTAATATATTCCATTTAAATATTTATCCGTAGGTAATGATGTAAATAAGTTTAATTGCCTTTATGTTGAATTAGCAAATTTAAAACCTTGTTTTTAGTACAAGCGTACTGAGAAATCGTTCATTGTGAGTAAATTTAAAATTCCACTGATGCAAGTCTAAATCAATTTGTGCAAACAACAAATAATTTGTTTTTCAAAATCACGCTCACAACTGAGGCAATTATTTTTTAAATAGTATGCACAAACTGTATTTTAAAATTACTGTTTTCTGTAATAAATTCTCATTTATGTTTTGACATTATTGCGTACAAGCAAGAATGAACTTTTTAATCTTAGATATTAGATATAATCTATTAGATATTAAGTCATCTTTAAGTATTGCATATATATATACGTGTGTGTGTGTGTGTGTGATCTTTGGTGGAATGGAATCTAAAGGAAAGGTGAATAACGCTATTACAAACATGTACAATAAGATGTTTGGCGCTAGTACAGATACTGTCCCATTTCGTTTTTTAGTGGGAAGTGTTTCCAGCCCGCATGGCAACTTTGTCCTGGCTTGCCGCCATGTTGCTTACGTCTCAATACAGGCTCCGCCCCTTTCCTTCCTCTTTCTTACTCCCAGCCATCACCCCTTCCCCCTCTTTCTCTTGCCCCTGCTTCCTTTGCAGTCTCTGCCTCCTCCCCCTACCCTTCTACTCCCTTTCTTCTGTTTCCTTTCCACTCCCGATAAAATGGTTACACTGTTAGAACGTAAGCTGGGTTTTACCAACAATTTTTGCTGAGCAGCTAATTTAGATTTCAATTCTTTTAGCTTAAGCTTATGAATTTCACTTTTGATTGGAAAATCACCGTCAAATTTACTACGACGGAGAGCATTATAATGACGTACTAGGATGCACTTTTGTGGCAAGGACACTGTGCCGTTACAAATTAAACAACAACATTTCTTTTTCACCATCGTAAAGAAATACCCCATTTGCGATTCATCGTAGGAATGGTAAATTTCAGTTTTTCTTTCTTTCTTTCTTTCTTTATTTTTTTTTGACGTTTTCGTAACATCGAGATCATCGTTTATCCACAGTAGTGGACAAATTGTGGAACCTTTGAAAAGTTTATTTAGAGGTTTGATACACAACACCACTTCTTTTTGTACCCAATACTATAAAATTATATATATCATTAGAAAGGTAATTTAATCAAGATAATGCAATAACATTTGTTCAATTATCTGTATTCTATCAAAAGTTATAGCCAAATAACCAGAAAAGAAGACAGCTGTTTACATTTATAAGGAAGTAGCTTCCTTCATTTGAATGTGGCCAATGAGCATGAGTGTTTACAGAGCCAATCAGGTGTCATCTTGTTTTGGCAATGAGCCAATCATGTTTTCTCTTGTTTTGGCAATGAGCCAACAGGTTACAGGACATTTATCAGTGTGTTCTGTAATTGCTATCAAGTTGGTTGTTTTTTTTGTGCTCTTTGATAAAACGTAATAAAATTAAAGAAATGGCGCAAAAAGTTGACTGGTCACCTAGGAAGCGATGTAAAATAGTAATATTAAGTGAACAAGGCTACAGTTATGAAGAAATTAGAAGAAATATTGGGGGAAACTTAACTAAAGGTGGCATTTCTAAATTTTGAAGAAGTATAAGGAGACTCAGTCATTACAAAACCAGACTGGTAAAGGCAGAAAAAGGTGCACAACAGCAAGTGATGATAGAAGAATTAAAAGAGAGTGCCTAGGTGACAGGAAAAAATCATCTCTGTGTATACAAGGTGAAATGGCGCAATGCAATGTGAAGTTAAGTGCAAGGACTGTTCGGCGCAGACTGCATGAATGTGGTCTAAATGCAAGAATTCCACGAAAAAAGCCATTTTTGTCTGTCAAACAGAGGTTGAAAAGATTAAACTGGGCTAAAACCCATGTTAACTGGACAACGGAACAATGGGACAGTGTAATTTGGAGTGATGAGACCAAAATCTCACTGTTTGGTAGTGATGGCGTAAAATACGTATGGAGAAGAATTGGAGAAGATTTCCATCCTGAGTGCATTACACCTACCGTGAAACACCCAGTTAGTGTTATGATTTGGGGTTGTATAACATCAAGAGGTGTGGGCAGAATTTGCGTGATCAATGGGAATATAAATGCCCAAAGATACATAAATGAAATACTTGAGCCCAAGCTGCAGCCTTCTGCATGTGATCTTTTCCAAGATAATGAAGCATTTATATTTCAACAGGATTCAGCTCCATGTCATGTTGCTCGTGTGTGCAAAAAATGGTTTCAAGATCATCATATTCAACTGCTGGAATGGCCTGGAAATAGCCCAGACCTTAACCCCATCGAAAATCTATGGAGCCGGCTAAAGAAGCTTGTTAGTCGGAAGCAACCCAGCAATAAAACACAATTAACAGAAGCAATAATTCAATCTTGGTTTCATATTATAACAGCTGCAGAACTAAAGAACTTGGTTCACTCCATGGGAAAGCGTTGTAAGGCCGTAATTAAGGCTAAAGGTTACCCAACTAAGTATTAACTGGTATGGTGAACATTTTTGTATATCTCATTTTTTCTATGTATATCACCTTTCTTCTTTATGAATGCTGTTCTATTAAAATACGATTCATAAATGTTATTGCATTACAATCTTGATTAAATTACCTTTCCAATGATATATAATTTTATAGTATTGGTACAAAAAAAAGTGGTGTTATTAGCCATCAAACCTCTAAAATAATCTTTTTTCAAAGGGTTTCCACAATTTTGTCCACTACTATGTATTATAACTGCATTGACCTTTGTAAGAAAAACAAAATTAAAAAATCTTTTTTTTTTTTCATTCAGAGTTGTTGGGAAACACGGTATTTATTTTACATCGCTCCAAACATACACGAATCTTACAACGGTGAGGAACTTGGTTTAAAACATGAAACTAAATTTTAGAGTGCATGTTTTATGGCTCAAACTTGAGCTCTTTCCCATATATTATAATATCATTGTACCTTCCATGGTCAGCATAATTACCGTGAAAGTGATTTGTTTTAAATCAGCTCAGTCTCCTCTCCTAATTTAAAACATAATTAATGATTATATAAAATAAAACGCATAATCGCAGTCAGAATTTTCAAAAATGGTTCATGGCAATTTAAGAAATGTACAAGCTTCCTTCTACAAAATCTTAATTTCGCTGTGATGCGAGCATTTGGAGACGTAGTAGCACTCTGGCGTGAAAGAATGTTAAGCGTTTCATATGTAAAATTTATGCTCTTGCAAATTTATATTTAATTGATTAGATTCAATTATTAATTAAAATTATATTAAATCTGTTAATTTACCATGTAACAAAGGTTCTCAAGAAGCTGAGTATGCTTTTGAAATTGTTATAAGACATTTTTAACAATTCTAACTGCGATTTTATGTTTTATTTTATAAAATGTTTTTGCTCAGTGTGACGTACATTTTCGTGCAGTTAAAGGTGTCGTGGGTATTCATAAAAATAAATGCTGATTTTTATTGTGAGCTGCATGTGGCACATTTAACTAAATTATATTTTCTAATTATCGTATAATTACCGTAATTAAATTTAATTACACACGGTCCCAATTTGCTAACATTGAAAATATAACATTCGGATGACTTCAATGCTTTTATAAATATTATTACACTACCATATATTTATTAATTCTAATCATTAAATTTTCTATTGAGTGAATCCATTTTTTAAGTTTTTCGTGAACTTTCCTGAGATTTTGCTTCCAATGTCTTTAAAATACATTTTAATCGCGAAAGTAAGATCTCTCCCTTAAACTTCTTAAAGGGATTTAACAATTCCCTTAGTTTAAATTCAAAATCGAAATATTGCATAATATGCAGTTGAACAGGGAGTTTTTCCATGGAACTTCTTTAACAAAGAAATATATTTATTCTGTTACATGTAGGTAAAAGTGAAAATTTTTAAAACTACAATTACTTCTCTCAATTTTCAAGCCCGCATGTAAAGCTATCAGAGAGCGTGTGAAGAGACATATACGACGTCATTTTCAGCATAAACAGAAGTACTTGTAAGTTCAATTTGTCTGCGCATCACATTTCAAGAGATTCGGTAGCAAAAGTCGTTAATTCGTACAAAAATGGAGACAGTGAAATTATCTATAACGAATCTAAAGAAGCTTGGAAGGTATGATGTTATAGATATAGTTGAACATGATAAGCTCTGTATTTTTTCAAACGGATGGAAGATATTGTTTTGAAAATATTATCGTTATAGACAGATGACATTGCATTTATTGGAAGGTTTTTTTCGATATCAGACATATTTAAAACATACACTTTTTATTAAAATTGTCACTGTTACTATTTTTTTAGATCTGCGCTGAGAAACGGCTTTCTGAATTTTCAGTAAGATCGAGAAATGGTCCTGCATTTTCATCAAAGTTGTAGATTATTGGCATAGGCTAATCGGAATTCAAGCTCATTGTCTTATATACACACACTAAGGCAACAATTCTATCTTAAGCAAATGAGCCGCAACAGGGCTCAATGACTAAAGTTCAGTTATATTTGACTTCATACTCCAAAATATTGGAATTTCGTTTGAATAAATAAATCAACCTATTCAACTCCATTACAAATCGAAGTGGGAATGCGATCAAGTTTTGAATACTCCAAGTTTCTGTAGTCCTTACTAAATATAGACTGTATTTTAGATAAAGGAATCAAACATGCAAAATACTCCCTTTAAGCTTCTATACTTACGTATTATAGCTGTTTTTCTACTTAAAACATTCAATCCTCTATGAACTGTATAAAAGATATTGCGTAAGAATATTGTATTTGTGTATGCGTGAATAATCCCTCCACACTCTCTTTAATTTCCAAAGGAATTCCTCTTTTGATAAATATACATATACGGGGAAAGACAGCCACTTACGTTTTCCTCGTAGTGAGAAACCTAGCGGTCAAGACATCGTAAAAGGAATCCAAAATAGTAAATTCCATGCACTGAGTAGGGCATGTTTTTCTTTTATTTTCCTTTTTACCTAACACCCGGGTTCAAGTATGGAACTTATAAGCAGTTGGGCATTAAAAACTTTGCTTGTATTTGAATAATCCCTTCACAAGGTTTTTATTTCTTAGAGGAAAGGTAGGGCTTCCCAGAGCATAGCGAAAACTTTGGTAAGAAACTCATCATTAAAATTTATCAATGAGATTTTTTAAGAAAATTTTGGCTCAAATTTAGATCCTTTGACTTACGAGAATCAAGCGACCACGTCCCATGCATTGTTTGATTTGTAGACATCATGTTGCAGCCATAACGCTCTAACCATTAAGTCACCAATGCGGTATTAATGATGAAATGATGAAATAAATGAAAATGATGATTTAGTGATGAAATAGGATGCAGATTTAGCTTCTCGGAAAGATGTATTTAATTTATTTTTGTTTTTGAAAATATTCGGCTCTGTTTCCACTATTTGAGCATAAACCATTTTCGAAAAGCGTTTGTATATTTATATTATTTTTTACACCTCTACATATTTCTATTTTGCATGTATCAAATGTATCTACGTATGATTTTGTATTATATTGATTTTACGTTTAATGTTCCTATATTGTACATATTAGTGTTTATACTGTAATATTATTTGGATTTGTACGTTCTGTTTTTTGGCACCTTTGGGCCTTGGGATCTCGCTGAATACATCTGGCTTATCTGATTTACTTGCATTTTGTTACATACCTCCAGAAATATATATTCTGTTTTTTACCAGCTTTATTCAAACTCACAACTTTAAATTTGAATTTTAGACAGATTTAAGTATCGCTGTTCGAAAGCAGTTTAAGGGATGTTCGAAAAAATATTGCACGAAGTTCTGAATTTAAGTTACGTACTCTTCAACAGATTTCAGTGATCGTAAGCCAAAAAACCTTCAGCGTTTCTTTGCACTTTATAAAGTATTTCAAGCAAAAGTCGAAAAATACTGCCTGTTGAAAAACTACCCTTAAGGCTTTGCAACATCCGAAACGTAAACCGTAAAAGAACGGTGAACGTAAAACCTAATCCTCCAAAACGTGCATCTTAAACATTCCAAATGGAAATTGGGGGAAGCGTTGGAGGAATGAAAATAGTAAGAAAAAGAAGGTCTTGAACGTTTCAACTTTTGCAGTCTCTAAACTAATAAAACCCTTTAAAAGGACGTAATCAATTAAATATTAATAACTTTTTACGAAATTTAAACAGAAAATTTTGTTTACATTTACAAATTTAATTGTAAATAATCATCGTTGTCATGAAAATTTATAGCAATGTTCAGATAACATTAATGACAGTAAATAAAATAAATGTATTATTTATCAAGGCAAGAAAAAGCTATCGCGTAAAGGCGGAAGAGAGAGGTATTTTTTCGAAGAATGCGAGATAATGATAATTGTAAGAATACGGAAAGGCTTAATTGTCCCATTAAGCATTTTCTTGTCTCCATTAAGGGTTTGCAGCAGCATAGGTTCTCCTACGTTTTTATCTGATTGTTTTAATGAAACAAAATTAATTCAACCCGCTAATTGTATCCTAATTAAAGTAGCGAAATTCGTGGAAAATATAATTTGTCTCACTTTTTCTAATCTGTTTGAAGAGAATTATTTCGTGTTAAGTTTATTTTAGAATTCAAATGAAAGCATGAACTATAATTAAAATAAAATTGTACATATGAGGTATAATTTATATTATAATTTATATTATGAGGTATAATTTATATTTAGAGTTTATAAGAATAAGGCATCACTGCGTCCTATCAATTGATGCCGGTATCCTGTCTACGCTGACAAAACGATTTGTTCGTAAACCGGTTTAGATACACGAACATGGCGTACAACGTAGCCCCGTAACATTCCTTTGATGCGACGGCGGAATATCGATAATTGGTGAGACGGGAAAATGTTACGATGTTCTGTTAAGGAGTGCGGTCCAGACTTGGTACGTGACGGTGTTACGATACGATGTTCTGTTGCATGTGTGGACGCGGCCTAGGGGTACCCGGTTAAGATGTACATTTTTTAAACTGTCACAACGCACTGTGATATTAATATAATCATTTAGTAATGCTCTTGAATTGCTTTTTAGAATAATGCAGTCCTAAGCTAAAAACTCCACATTAGCATTGATTTTGGCAGAGATGTTTGTGTGTGTGTGTGCGTGTGTGTGTACTGTAATATCACATTTGATCTTTTCAAGTTCTTCCATTTCCTGAAGATTTGCTTTAGAATCAAGGGATCATCCATTTTAATTAGTAGAGATTAATAACAAACGGCAACCTGAGCCATTCCAGTAATTCTTAGCACCCCCTGCTTTCATGCCACGCTGACCGCTGCCTTGAACTGGAGCATTCCATCACCTGGAGCCTAGGGACAATGGAGGTTGATGTGTAGGCATGGTGGAGGAATTAGCCATAATTTCATCACGCTATCTAGACGGGCTGGCGAATTGGCCCTCCCCTTCCGCCTTTCTATGCGTGCAGCAAATATTAATTTACTTCATGAATAGAAAGCCCGGCTCGAACCACTTGAAGGCGAGGTAGGACTCTAGGTTACTGGCCTGGCCGGTTCCACACATCGCCACATACGTGCAGCTTGTGAGTCTCCTTCCAATTAGATACCAGCAACCCTTGTTCAAGCCACTATACATATATATATATATACATATATTGGTATAGACAAATTAAGAAAACAGGTTTAAATAATAATATGGAAATCATTTGCTAAAAATAGCTGTATGCTGAGGGTAGTTAGAGAGATTGTCATTGATATAGCTGTGCATATATATGTACATAGGGATAATTGTTAAATACACAGGCATATATATATTACTCGTTTCCTTTTTACATTATTTTCCGTTTGATAGTTTAATATCTTGTTTATTTATAAAGATAAGTACAATCTGTGTTACCGGGTGTCAATGTTATTCTTGCCTTATAATGCTTATTCTAGCTAATTTATCAGCTATAAAACTATGTATTGTGGGAAATTTTTCTTCGCTATTAGTATTACAATGTCTTTTTTATGTATTTAAATATAGATCTTAATTAATCTAAATCTAAAATCTAGCTATTAATTTTCATTAATAGCTAGATTTATCAGAATATAGTTGGTTGTGCAAAAACGCCTGGTTGTGGGGGCTTCTAAGACATGCATACTTTAAGTTAGCAGTAAAATTAATTCTTCTCTTCTCCAATCCTATGTTGAACAAGCAAATGAATTTGCTTTATAGACGTTTTCGTTAATGCTTGATCTATCCGTTCTTGAAGTGTATATACAACTATATAAAATAAATAATGTATATTGAAAAATCCGCAATTGACCTCATGAAGTTAAGCTTATTTATTTAGTAAAAACTTGATACTTCCCTTCAGCATAAAGGCGATATAAAGGTTAGATTTTCTCTTACCCTTTTCCACATTTTCATGATCCCTTTTCACTCCGCCCTGCGGTGGCGCAGTGTGGTAACGCGTTCTCCTATTGCGCGGCTAATCCGGGTTCGACTCCCAGCAGTGCAAAAAGAACGCTTACTCAGAGATCTCATAAAGATCGCACTGCTCACTGTAGTCCGGGGTTTGGTTCCCTAGGCCTTAAGAGGTTCGGATTCCTCGGAAAACAGTAGGTCCCGGCGCAGCATGACCACTGTAGTCTTTGAGCCGTAAAACCAAAAAGCAACCAACTTATTCACTCCCTTTGGGACTTAAACTCGATATTCAGGGAGTAGTTGTCATATGCAAATTTATTTCGATAGCCTTGTGCTTTTGTTCCATTATTATTACGGTTTGGTTGCTATGAACTATTTGTTTATTAACCCAAAATTTTCAGTTCAAAAATTTGTTTTAAATTCAATCGTTTTCCTTGGGTTTATGTCATATCATTTATTATTGTGCTATTCATTCTATCACCGTTTAATTTAAATAAGTAAATATAATTTTCTCTCTTAGTCCTAGATTTTCTTTCCTTTTATTATTCATTTTAATTCCATTCTACGTGCTTCTTCCCAAAATGTGTTTTTAGCAATCTTTGATCATTTTCAATTCCCAGGGATCACCTGCGTATGATCAAACTATCTCTTTGTCATCCTTAGTATATATAACAGAGTTTTAATATGTTAAGTTTATTTCTCAGTAAATATAACGAACATTATTACTTTATAGTAATATATTAGGGTGTGGTAGAATTTAATGTTTACCTTGGACTTGCTAAAGTTGTATAAAACACAAAAAAAATGTGAAAAGCTATGCTAGTATAAAGTCTAAAAAATATGCTATATTCCGATAAAATTATACGAAGCTATAATACTCTAGAGAATGTAATTCTCTACTTATTTACATAACGCTTACCAAACCAAGTTGTTTTGCAAATTAATTTTACTGTGCAGCATACTAATCTATATTACTTGGCATTGTAAACACCCCATATTTTTGTGGTACATAGTATTATCTTTTGTATTTGAAACGAGAAAAAGTATATTGTGAATTCAGAAACAATAAATGGCAATTAGTGCTTGGTGAACGTAAAATACATAAATAAAATTTTCTAATTAACACGCGGAATTCCCAATTAGTCTTATAGTACGCTAATTAAATTTTGTTGATTCTAATTAATTTGTTCCGTTTGTTTCTCATTAGATTAGCAAACTTCAGAACAAATGCTTTTGCTCCTTTATATGATCATACGACGTTGAGAGCATCTAGATCTCTTTCAGTTTCTGGTCGAAAGTTCGAGTGCTTACAGACAAAAAGTTGGGCATTACGTTTTAGCAACGAAGAATTACGAAGAATTCGGTGTTGAAGAGATGGGTTATCTTCCCTGTGATTTCCCGGGAGAGTTCAAAATCATTATGTGTTGCAGAGCAAACCGAACGAAAAAAACAGAAAATTGTGCGGCAACATCTTCTATCGTTTGTCTCTGAAAGAGCAACGAGCTACAAAAAATAGTCAGCAGAAGTATTATCAGATATTTTCTCGAAGTCAGTAACAACTAAGAATGGGAGATAACACATTAAGTAAACCCTCTAAACTAACAATGAACGAAATAAATAGTTTTCTGAAAGTTCTATTCGGATTATTTGTAACGTTGTGAACAAGTTTAAATAACTAACGGTGAAGAACAAAATATAAAAATGTGATATTTACTGAAACAAAGGCTACTAATCGCAATTTGCATTTATACTTTGTACATAAGTTTAAATCCTTTTAACTTTTCCAAATGAAATTAATATTTTTCTGAAATATGTTTGGGATTGTTATTTCAATCAAATATTTGAGATTATTATTTCACTCAAATATTTGAGATAATTATTTCGTTCAAATATTTTATATTGTTATTTTTTTTAATTTTTAGCACATATCTTAAACAACTAGTAAAATTTCGCTCCTAATCAGACGCATACGAAGAAATTTCGCAACGTTTCGAGAACTACTGTTCCCTTCATCAAGCGAAGTGTTTCGCGCTTCACCTGGCAAAGAGAAAAGTAGTAGTTCTCGAAATGTTACCGAATCTTTTCGTATACTTTGAATGACATTTTATTGGCTATGGTAGGGCCTGAGAAGTTGTTGTCGTCCTTAACTAAAACTAATTGGTCTTAACAATTAATTGTCGTAATCGATTTCTCCATAACCTTGAATCACGTTTGTATTTTAAGGGTGCAACCATGGCAAAGGTCAACTTGTTCTCTTACCTAAGCAGCCTTAACCTCTGCTGGCCGAAGGAACTGAACCCCCGGACAACGGTGGGCAGAAAAACGTAAGAGTTCTACGGCACTATTGAGAGTTGGCCTGGGTTAATAGCCCAGTAGACGAATTCTTTACCATTACGCAATTGTAGAGCAGTTATTCTACTGCTGCCTGAGAACTTCTTAAACCCCTGGGGTACCAATCCACTCGGACTACAGTGACCAGTTAGGGTTAGTAACCATTTTTATTTTATTATTTTGACACTGTTAGAAGTAGAAAGTGGATTAGCGGCATTTCAGGTGAATGCGTTACAACTGTAGAGCCTAAGTTTGAAGTAAACCAAAATACTAGATTACATTTCTAACGATATGTTTTGGAAAAAAAGAAACATTTAAAACTTCTACCATGAACTAAGATCCACCGATGGTATACTTATTTTGAACAATAAATATGGATGTTGTTTTTCAAATTACATTCAGAAATTTAGTATTATTTACGTATATGTAATAATTTCTCGAATTTATGACTTGCTATAAGGTAGATATTTATATTATCAACTATTTCTATAATTTTACTTGAATGATACTGGAAAATGAAACTTTATTTAAATCTCCCTCTCTGCCAATTTTTAATACAGCTATTAGGTACGCGAGCTAATTTCAATTGAATTTAAACCGCTTTGCGAGACTATTCAACATATTTGGTACAGTCCTCAAAATTGTTTGCAATAGGCATCTGTCGATGTGTTGCGTTCCGAAAGATGCCAGCGGATGGTGCGAAACTATTCTTGTGAATGTTTTAAAAATTTCATATATGATTTGAATGTTTTTGTTAAGATAAAAATAGCTCAAAATATTTATAGATTCACAAAAAGCGCCGTCTAAAACTTACAACATGAAAAATGATCGCAATCGATCAGATTTATTTTCTCCATACTGGCGAATGCACTGTTCAAAGTATCTAAACATATTATTTCTGTCGCCTTTTACTAGTGCTTGTGATAAATAGAATAAGGTTCTACGTGAAAAAAGTAATCCAGGTATCTGATGGAATTAGTGACACAAACCATCGTCAATTCGGTTTCCGTTTTGGTGGATGCGCCACATAGATACGTAGGTGTGGGTGCGGTTGTTTCTGAACACAACCACCTGTTGTTGGTTGTGGTCCAAACCGCCTATTGGACGACAACATACACGTATCTGCCAAATTAAATATCTATTAACAAATTTCCAACAGCACTGCTGTTCGAATGTGGAAGTTTTTTATCTTAGTTTATTAACCATGGATGATATTTATTTACACAAATGCATCCAGGTTTAACTAGATTGGAAGTCGCCCGTGGGAATGATTACATTTGTTGGGTTGGCAATTCATACCAGCCCCTGTCGAATGAAATTCGGCGAGAGACGTGAATTTAAAAAAACAATTTACAAGCGGTAAACAGTGATTTGGAATTTTATTTTATGAATTGCTCTAGGAGGCAAACAGTTTGGAAAATGCTATTTCAAATAATTATTTAAACAGAGATATTAGAAATAACATTTGAACTAGTTGAAAAACATTTCGTTTAGTGTAACCTTTCACTGCTTTGAGAACTAGGAAACTAAAGCATGGTAATTTAATTAACTATATAAGAATAATTCAACATATTTCTAATCTATTCCCAGTCTTCTAACATATTGCAGATAATCCTTTATTTAGAGAAAGTAATTGTATAATTAATAATATGTGTTCGTTATTGATAAAACACCTTCTATTTAGTTTATCTGAAAGGCTTAGTATCGAGAAACATTCGACATAAGTATTTATCTCAATAGTTTTGTACAAAGATTTGTTAACATTTCTCATGTTTAGCGCTTGCTTCTGTTGATAAATCAGGGTTTGATACAATTTCATCTTAGTTTACGCAATCCGAAATGGCCTTCCGATATCTGGAAAATATATAATGATCTTTGTTATGCAATTCTTCTGTTATTTACCTGTCTTCCCAATTACATAAATAAACTCCTGGAAAATGAGTCGAACACTTAAATGGGAAAATCCCTAAACCTACCATACATTAATAGAGGGATGCAACAAGAGAATTGAGCCCTATTAGATATTAAATTATTTCTTATTAGGTGAACAAATTATTTCTGCAGTGTATGATGCCTTTTGGTATATTAGCATAGTGGAGGAATTAGCCATCATTTCACCACGCTGGTTAGACGGATTGGTGAATTAGCCTTCACCTTCCCCCTTTCTATTCGTGCAGCAAATATTAATTTGCTTCATAAATAGAAAGCCCGGCCCGCACCACTTGAAGGCGGAGTAGGACACTAGGTTATTAGCCCGGCCTATTCCACACATTGTCACGTAGGTTCAGCGTGTGTATCTCTTTCCAGTTAGATACCAGCAACCCTTATGCAGGCCGTATATATATATATATATTGTTATCCGTTGTGATCTACTTTCGAGGAAAATCATCCGAGCCGTTGCTTTTAAAACCTCCCAAAAAAAAATATATTTTTCTTTTTTCTGCATTCTTGATTCTTACTTCTACATTCAATCTCGTTTTCTTCTTCTTTTCGGCACTAACATATGACCATCTTGACAGTAAAATCTTCCTCGATTTTATATCTACAGGTAAATAGTACTCACGCCCTGACTCCTGTTTATAACAACACTCAACAATAGTGGTGACTGAAATAAGTAATAAGCTTAAAAATAACTTAAAAAAAAGGTAAACAATATGAACAAACTTATGTTGTAATTGTAAGTTTTAAAACTAGTCAGAATTTAGTACGTCATCATTACCCTCATTTTCTTTTTCACACTCAATTTGACATCACCATGAGTTTAACTGGATGACATGGGCTGTGCAGGAATTAAATATTCCCTTCTCCTTCTGTTCCAGTTGCGTAATTCTGTATGTACCGCTAGGTAGCGCCTCTGTCATTATTAATGAAATACGATATTTCCCTTTCGTTTTTTTTGTGTTTCCGGTATGTAAAAGTGATCTTCTTACAACAACTACCTCACCGGGTTCGAAGTGTATTTCACGACTTCTTTTCTTATCATAAGCAATCATTTTCTCTTGATTGTTTCGATCTCCTGAACCGCATTACTCTGTAGTGTTTCGGAGTTTTTCCATTCTTTTGCATCTGGACCTGCCAACATTCTAAGGATACCATCGTTGAATCGCGGGAAATATCCATGCAGCATTTCAAAGTGTGTCCGACTTGTGATTTTGTTTACGACATTGTTCAGATTTCTTTCCCATTGCTTTAATCTTTTGTCCAAATTTTATGCTGGGGACCGTTTATACATGTCGAAATTACTGGTAATATTGAACGATTTATTCTTTCAACCATACCATTCCCTTGAGGACGTTGCATCGAAGTCAGAGCGTATAAAACGCCATTACTTTTATAATATTTATCGAATGCATAAGACGTAAATCATGTTTCTTGATCACTGATGATTCTTTGGATAATTCAAAATCTTCTACGAAGCTCTCCAGTGTCTTCAGAACATTTTTAGGAGATGTAGATTTTGTTGAATAGAGTCTCACGAATCTAGTGAAATTGTCGATAATGACGAGTAGATCTCGATTGCCTTTGGCCTTCCTAACGAGTGGACCTAGGTGTTCTAAGTGTATTGTTGCCAAAAGGCCTTTTCCCGGCTTTATTGAGTGTAGGAATCCTTGTTCTTTACCACTTGGAACTTTGTTGACGAGACATTCAAAACTTCAAAACACATTGCTATGACCCTTCGGACATAACGCTTCATTGGGGAGAACCAATACAACCCCTTTACTTTCATTGAGGCTCTATCCACGGCAGAATGTCCCATTAAATCATGAAATTTTTACTATACTGCCTTTCTTCATGGATTTTGGTACAATGTAAATTAGCTATTCTTCATATCCTTGTTTAATTACACGATATAGTCTATCTTTCTTTAATGAGTAATTCCCCACCTTTGGCTTTTGTACAGAAGTCCGTTCGTCCACTTTTTCTTAAATATATTAATGAAATTACATATTTCCGCATCAGCGTGTTGAATCATCAATATTTGGTCATCCACACTTAGTGTCAGGCATACCTCTAAACTATTTTCGATAATTACATCTACAGTATCCTCATTAGTTGACATTGAGTTTGTGAAAGGGAGATACCGTTTCAGAAATGGCATCTCCCTGCCTAACACCTTTGGCTAATTTTGACATTTTGTATCTTTTATGTAACCGAAATTTCAATTTGCATTTTTATACATACATTTGACCATGTCAATCCACACACCCGCAATGTTCGGTTGATTTTAAAGATACGACTGTTGACGTTTTAATAGAGTCAAAGGCCTTCTTAGTCAATAAACAAAATATGTTCATATTCATGTGTTCTTTCAATTAATTCTCTTAATACTTGAATATGGTCCACTGTACACGGGATCCACTTTCGAAATCCGCTTATTCTCGGTGTTACCTAGAGTTGCGTCTAATTTTCTGCAGGCGATGTAAGTTAGCACTTTTGTGAAGACTTTTATAAATAGTAGGTAATAAGCTAATTGGTTTTCCATAATTTTCGAATCCTTTTATCACCTTATATATATATAATGTATATAAATGTGCTAATCACCATTAACAGAATATTGCAATGTACCTATGTTAAACCTGAAAACGTTGGAAGCATTTTGTATGAAATTTCTTACAAAATAAAATGCAATTTTAAGATAATGGTAGCAATTCTCTCGAAACCAGTTCGCGAATCTTTGAGGGTCCCAACCCCCAGACTGGGAACCACTGGTTTAGAGCAATATTATTATACAAACTTATAAATGTACATGCATGTAATGGCACGTACAAATAATTTTACACTCTGTATATTGACTGCTATTCCCCGGAATATCTTACCCAGGCCTTTGCCCCTCAGTGCTCTCAACGAAATTTTACCAAATGATGAGTTACCGGATAACGCAACGTGTATCTGATATCTGTGAAACAATGGAAACACCATCAGAAATAATTAAGCAGCAAACAAAGCCGTATATTGTACCTCTAACGACAAACACTGATATTTATATTGTGAGTATATAGAAAAATGGAGAAAAGTTGCCGCTCAAGGAAATTTAAATTCCTACGCATATTAGATAAATCCACACCTGCTCCGAGGCCAACTGACCAATAAGATGACCATTTCCTCAAACGTTACCAGTGGTTAACAAATTGAAGGACAATGGAGTTTCAGAAAACTCATTTAAAGAAATTTTCGTGCCGAAAAGACATTCACTTCATCTTCAACTTTTACCATACAAACACGCGAACGCTGTACTTCCATAAAAAATATAAACTGAAAAGAATTCTTGATGTTTCTTGCGTTAAACTACGGTTTTCTCTCTTGATAATTGTATATACACGGAGCAGACATCCATGTCTTTTCCCATAAGCTGCATGCTTCATTCTTCAAACAAATAGTTTGTTGTGCGAATTACAAGCATTCCCAATTACCAAACGCAAAAACTTTTAAAGCGCTGTCCGAATTTATGTTTCAATCGTATCTGTAACAATACCTTGGATCCCTGACATGCGGCCATAAAATATATTTATGCAGGCATAATTGTATATACAGGGCAGACTTGTGTGGAAAGCATTTGGAGAGACATTCAGACAGCAGTGAATAGATAATGGCTGAATATGATGATGGGTTGTAGGGATGTAAGATATTATTACCCTTCACAGGGATAACACAATTACCAAATATTGGTCAACACACAAAGCCACCGGGGCGAGAGTTTTGTGAGTTTTCCGTGGGGGAATTTATTTTTTCTTAATAAGTTTCACCACCCACGTAGGAAAAAAAGCTCAAACTAGAGCTGTTTTTTGTTTAGGAGAAAAAGAGACGCCATCCTTATCCTACATTCTAACCGGGGTCCCTGGTTCTGTGGTTCCCTTGCAGGGCTTCTTTTTACGTGGGTGCTGAAAATTATTAAGTAAAAAATGACGAATTCTATATATATTAATTGTCGTGCGAAATATTTGGACAGCTTTTCCCATAGGTGGGTTCTCTAAGTCAATTTTCGGGCAATCTAAAATTACATATGAAATTTACTGTTGTATTAAGTTGATACTTTTTATCAAGAGTCTGACCTTTTAAAGCTTGGGCTCAGATAAATATATTACTGCAAATATAAAGACGAAGATAAATTAATTGCCAAAACCTTCAAGTCAGTAACTTCTTATGGAATTCAATAATCTTCAAAACAAATACACGGAATTATTCAGAATAAATATTTCATAAATATCATTTTAACTGTAACTCGCAGAAAGATTTTCGTTTGAAAAAAGTGCTCATACCATATAAGGGTATTAAATGTCATTAATTTTTTCAAGATTTTCAACCGAAATCGAACTTGAGAACGAATTAAAGAAAATAAATCCAAATAAAAGACCAG
>QLNU02015003.1:56131061-56142766 GCA_006491805.2 Dysdera silvatica
TGCGCAGAGTTTTACAAAGTTCTATGTACTCAATCCTGGAACTGGTATTTTGATTGTCCACCTTCATATCTCTTCGCCTTTTCATGAGCTGTTTCGTCTTCTCAGATAATTTGCTATTGTGCTTTTTACAGGTTACACCACCAATTTCCCCAGCAGTTTCAACTATTGTCTTAACAATGTTTTCATTTGCTTCTGAGATATCACTTTCATCAATAAGTCCTTCCAGTGCAGAAAAGCGATTTTTTAATTCCAACTTGAATGCCTCGGTATTTTCTTTTAATTTCTTTAAATCCACCCTCTTACTTACTTGTTTCCTAATGAGCTTCTGTCGTTCTAATTTAGTATTTAAGTGCACTTTACATCTCACCATTCGATGATCACTTCCAGTATTAAATCTGTTCAGTACACTGCAATCTTCAATAATTGATTTCTTGTTTGCCAGGATATAGTCAATTTCACTAGTTCCCCCATTTGGGTGTTTCCATGTCCATTTTCTTTGCGGTTTCTTCTTAAAAAATGAATTCATGATGCTAAGGTTTTCAGCTTCTGCAAATTCGATGAGTTGATCGCCACGTTCATTCCTTTCCCCATATCCGTATTTACCAACCGATGTCTCTCCTTGTTCCTGTTGTCCAATTCTTGCATTGAAATCCCCCATGATGAGCTTGATATGTTGTTTCCCTTTGGTGTGTAACTCTTTGATTTCTTCATAAAATTCTTCAACCTCTTCGTCGGTATGGCTTGATGTTGGTGCATATACCTGTACTATTTGAAGTTGGTATCGCTGGGTTAGTTGAACAACAAGCCTCGCTGCTCGATCTGACGTGCTTTCGACTTCAAGAAGGTAGTCTTTAATTCTTTTGTTGATTAAGAAGCCAACACCACTTGTTCTTCCAGTTTCCGTTCCTCTATAATAAAACAAATGTCCACTTTTAAGTTCCACCAACTCTTCACCTTTTCTTCTAACTTCACTGAGTCCTACAATGTCCCATTTGATCTTGTCTAGTTCCTCTTCCAATTCCTGAAGTTTTGCTTCAGAAGCAAGGGATCGTCCATTATACGTTGCCAAGGTCAATAACAAACGGCAGCCTGGGCCATTCCAGTGATTCTTAGCACCCCCTGCTTTCATGCCACACTGACCGCTGCCTTGATCAGGAGCACTCCAGCACCTGGAGACTAGGGGCCATGGTTTCTGGTGTGTCAACATAATGGAGGAATTAGCCATAATTTCACCACGCTGGCTAGACGGGTTGGTGAATTAGCCCTCCCCTTCCGCCTTTCTATCCGTGTAGCAAATATTAATTTGCCACATAAATAGAAAGCTCAGCCTGCACCACTTGAAGGCGGGGTAGGACACTAGGTTACTGGCCTGGCCGGTTCCACACATCGTCACATACGTTCAGCGTGTGGGTCTCCTTCCAGTTAGATACCAGCAACCCTTTTGCAGGCCATATATATATATATATATATATATATATATATATATATATATATATATATATATAAAAGTTTTCCTCGCCCATTCTTGGCGGAAACAGGCTTTGGGACGGGCAGAGCGCCATGTTCCCAAGCCTCTTTTTACATCACTTCTTAATGTGCCATGTCTAGAAACTTCCTGACAATGTGACACGTGTTTAGGATTGTGGCTTTTTGTATTTCAATGTAGGTGTTTGGGTCAATGTTGAGTATCTCCAAATTCGTCGCAAGCGTTTTTGGTACTATCCCTGTTGCTGAGATGACTAACGGGATGATGAGGATCTTTTCCATACCCCATATATCTCGTACTTCATGTCTGAGATCTTGGTACTTGGTGATTTTCGTTGTGTAGGTTGTCTGTATGTTATTGGTGTTGGGTACTGCTATGTCGATTAAGTACGTGGTCTTATTCGATTTATCGACGAGGGTTATGTCAGGACGGTTATGTGGGACTGTCTTGTCTGTTATGATTGCTCTATCCCAGTAAAGCTTGTGTGTTTCGTTCTCATGCACGGTCTCTGGCTCATATTTGTAGTACGGGCATTTTTCTGTCAGAAAGCCAGCATTCGCTGCCAATTTCTGGTGGACTATTTTCGCTACTTGATCGTGTCTATGTTTGTAGTCTGACTGCGCAAGGATCTTGCATCCTGCCATCACGTGTTGGATTGTCTCCGATGCCGCATGACAGTGTCTGCATTTGTCGCTTTCTATGTCTTTTCTCTGGATGAATTTCTGATTGTTCCTTGTTGCGATCACTTGGTCTTGGATGGCTAGCATGAATCCTTCTGTCTCTGGCTGGAGAGTGCCTTTGGCCAGCCAAGAATTTGATGCCTTTTTGTCAACGTGTGGTTGTTGCAGGTCATTGTAGTGCCTGCCATGTAATGGTTTTCCGGCCCAAGTTCTCAGTTTCTGTTCGTTGGCTGTTTCCAGGACACGCTCTTCGGTACTACACAGGTTTAGTGGCGTGTAATTTGCATCTGCTTGTATTATGGCTTGGATGAGTGGCGATCGGGGACTCTTCAACTGGAAGTATTGCCTCATGCTCTGGATCTGCTTGTCATGTAAGTCTTTGAGGTCCGCTTGTCCGCGTCCTCCTTCTTCCCGGGGTAGTGTTTGCCGTTCAATTGCCGTTGCAGGGTGTAGTTGTCCGGCTCTTCTCTGGATGGTTCTCATTTTCCGCTGGAGTTGTTCTAGTTCAGTGTTGGACCATTTGATGATCCCGAAGGAGTAGGTGAGCACTGGTACCGCATATGCGTTAATTGCTTGCGTGGTGTTCTTCCCGCTCAGTTTCGTCTTCACAATGCTTCTAAGTCTTTCTTGGAATGCTTGCGTGAGCTGGACTTTGACTTTCTTGTGCTCCTGCTGCCGTTTTTGCATTATCCCTAGGTATTTGTAGGTTTCGCCCTCGTCCAAGGTCTTCAGTAGTCTCCCGTCTTCGAGTTCGATGCCTGGTAAATCTTCTTTGCTATTCTTCTGTATTTTGCACTTATCGAGGCCGAATTCCATTCCTATGTCCTTGGAGAATGTCTCTGTTATACTGATGAGTTGTCGGAGTTGGGTGATTGTTGGCGCGTATAGCTTGATGTCATCTACGTACATGAGGTGGGAGACTTTATGTAGGTTTCTCTTGTCTTTCTTCAGCATGTGTCATATTTCTTCTGGTTTCTTGGAATTGCATGTTTTGTTGTTTTTCTTGTTGTTATAGTCTTTTTTATCTTCTGGGATCTCTTCTCCGTATACACCCAGGCATATGCGCCGGACCCCATCCGGTACATATGCACATGTACATGCAGTATCTGTATATGCACTGTACTGCATAGCACATCAGTACAGTGCTGTCAGTATGCCAGAGCGGCATCTGAGCCTTCATATTATTCCGCCCGGGCACGTGGAGCGTTCTTCCATTTCTCCACGTCCTCCTCTCTTCTTCTCTCTCTCTCTCTCTCTCTCTCTCTATATATATATATATATATTCTGGCGTATACACCCAGTTTTTGTTTGAGGGTATCCAGATATTCGCTGATGTGTTTATTGGGCTCTTCGTGTCTTGTATGAATCCTATTTCTCTTAAGGGCCATCTTCACTTTCCTCACTAATTTCTTACTCCTATTTCCCTGCATGTACTGGGTTATTCGCCCTATGCTGCTGCGGAGCTCTTCTATTCTTTTTTGCAGTCTCACTTGCCATGGTGGTTGGGCTTTGTTTCCTCTGTTACTTCGGCCTTCGTTCCTTACTTCGTACCCATTGGCGCGTGATGCCGCTACTGCTGCACAGTATATGGCGGTGTGTATTTCCTGTAGGGAGTTGTGGTTCTGTAGGTGTAGTGGTAGAGTATGTTCATTGAGGATCTTGGTTGCTTTGCAGAGTTTCCAAGATGCCGGTTGGCGTGGTATTCTTGGCCTTGTTGCGGCATCCGAGCCTTCATATTCCGCCAGGGCACATTGGAAACCTTCTTCCATTTTCTCCACGTCCCTCCTCTCTTTTATATATATGTATATATATATATATAAAACGAGACCTGCATTTAGAAGTTTACGGATACATTGAGGGATATATGGATTTTGTTTGGTATAATGATTAAACGTAATATAATTTAATCGGTTTTAGAGAAAAAAAAATTGTGGACCCAAATTTAACAAGCATATTTTTAGGTACCCCGCTGTCTGAGGTTACGTTGCGCCACTGGTGGATGATTATTATCTATTTATCGATCAAATTTTAATTTTTTAGTGTAAAGCAGCTCAGCCAAAATACATGAAACCTTTAACTGATTAGATACAGAGCAATATTCTTCTAATTGGAAATATTTTGATAGACATACCGTAGAAAGCTAAATTCCCTATTTAACTTTTATATTTATGCTATTATTTGTACAATAAATAATGTTTTTCATTTCATACTTTAAGAACTTTTTTCTTCAGACGGATTTTTTTATGATTCATGATTAAAAACACAATTGCGGTGATATCTCCTCTGAAACATCTTGTATTGGACCTTTTTACATAGCGTTTTTGTAGATAAAAACATTTTTTCAAAGGAAGTTGCCGAACTCATTTTTCAAATTTCTTGGTTATTTGTATTTTGTTTTCCGAGAAAATTGCCCTTTTCCTTTTGCCTATTCATTGTTTAAGTTCAAGATTTTTTATTTATCTTATCTTATTTATCTTTCTTTACTTATTTAGGGAAAGAAATAGGATGTTTGTTCCTTCATTTTTTTCCTTTCTTTCATTTTCCTTTTATTGATTGCACTTAACCTACTTGTTTCAAACTCTCCTAACTAGGTTGCAAAATATTATTACCCTTCTCAAGGAAGTAATAATACCTCACATCCTTATATACGGTGAAAGATAGAGCGTGGGTCCTGTCCTCGTTCGTCAGCAGGCAAGACACTCCAGGCTAAACGGGATGACCCTAGTCCTAAGGTAGTATAAAATATATTTAAATTATTAATTTGTTAAAATTGAAGCAGTGATCTAGTTATTATTTAGAACAAAATTTAAAAGTATGAAGCTGAATGCGAGAATGGAAGCACAAATTAATATTTAATAATATAATAAAAAGTTAGATGTTTAATAAATGAAAATTTAACGTTGAAGTCGTTAGTTAATGAATGGCAATAATTGGCGTAAAAGAGAAATTTGGCTACAAATTTGTCTTTTAAAAATTTACGGTATGGAATTGTTACAAAATGTCAGAACTTCTTTCAAAAACATTAAAAAGAACGCTAGACTTTTTAAGGGCTAATTTCTAAAAGTTCTAAGTTTTAAAGTTCAGCAAATATATTTCCAAAGTTAAATAATTTGATAAAATTCCAATAATTTGATATATATAATATGATATGTATATATATATATATATATATATATATATATATCAAATTAATTAATTAATTATATATAACAAATGATATATAATATTATTTGACATATATCAAATTAATTAATTAATTATTATATATAACAAAATGATATATAATATTATTTGACATATATCAAATTAATTAATTAATTATATATAACAAATGATATATAATATTATTTGACACATATCAAATTAATTAATTAATTATATATAAACAAATGATATATAATATTATTTGACATATATCAAATTATTAATTACTAATTATATATAACAAATGATATATAATATTATTTGGACATATATCAAAATTAATTAATTAATTATATATAACAAAATGGATATAATATTATTTGGACATATATCAAATTAATTATTTAATTATATATATCAAATAATATATAATATTTAACATATATAATATTCCAATAATTTGATAAAAACATTTTGAGCAGATATATAAATGATCATTTACTGATTTACGCCAAAAATATGCTCTTTTAAATCAAAAAAAAAACGAACTTGAGTGATTATATAGGAAAAATTTTCTTGTCTATGCGTTCTAAACAAGGGAAAATTAATTGCTTATTTGAGCATAAAAACCAAAAATATTACCATTTAAAATTTTATTGTCCATTAAATAACTGGAACAAATGGAAAAACACGACTTTATAATTATCTAAACTTTTCGCCAATGAAAAATGAAATCGCGCGATGAAAAAATGAAAGAACGAACCATTCGAAACAATTCTGATTGATAAATTCAGTAGTCGCATGATGAAGTAATAGGTCTCACGCACTGAAGTCTATATAATACGTATTTTCAAAGAAATAGGTATTTTTTCCTAAAGTATATATATCACTGTATTTTCAGAGAAATACGTATTTTTTCCAAAACAAATCGCCTTCAAAATCTCCTGATCATATTCATTACAACGCACTTAACTTAATTGAAAATTAGCATGTAGGAAATCCCTTTCTAGTGTCGTTTTAAACTGAACCTACTTAAAAACTCAACTTCCAAATTTTAGGAACGAAAAAAGTAGTCTTTTTTATGTCAAACAAAGCTTTTAAAGCTTTTAAGGTTTTTCTTTCCGAAAGCATAGTTTTAAATCCTTTTAATTAACCATTGACATTTCCAGATCAAGGATTATTGAATGGAAAATACTTTGCGTAAATTGAAAACATAGAGTATTTATACGTGTGACAAGATTAATGCTATGTAGCTCCCGATTATCTGAATTTCAATATCTGCAGGTTTTTACGGCATTTTTGATTTTCTGTTTCCATTTTCTAAATTGCGTAGCTAATACAATTATACGCATGGAGCATATTGAACAAAAGTAGCAAAAATATCGAATCTTCGATCAGCAAAGAGTTTTGACATTTGCTGCAAAGCTTAAATTTTAGAATGTTTCACACAACTTGTTATTTCGCTCTCCAAAACCCAATTAGTGAAACGTTTTATACAATATCTCTGCCTTTATTTAATCATTATGAAGTATAACTTGCCTGAAGTGGCCACCTTTGGGACTGGACTGCAATGGTTATTATATACAGTTTGTCACTATTAGTGATGCCACGATTTTTTTTAAATAGGGCAAAACTCTTGTTTGATCCTGTGCCGGCTTAAGTCTTTTACGATTTCTGATTACTACAATTTGTAAAACGATTATATAGTTTGTAGAGTAGAGCTAGTACGATAAAAAGATTAATATACAGAAACATCAACACAGCATTTTACTAAACTATATAAAAGAACGTGTCATAAAATATTATAATTTATATATATATATATATATGGCAATTAATAATAAGGAAAATATGAAGTAATATTTATCCTAAAACATCCTAACAGATGAAAAAACATTTATCCTAAAAGTTGCTCTTGCTCTTAAATATAGATGCCCATTGGAAAGCTTCAGTGGGTGGTTTCATGGGGTCGCTTCTATGGTGGATGGAAGCACTAAGGGTTTTAATACAAAATCTAAAGTTGGGAACGACCTCTCCTCTTTATTGAAGTAACAGATAAAAGGCCAGGAGTAAGTTTATCATCTCCAGCACTGACAAAGCCAGCAACAACTTTATTATAGTGTGCAAAAATTCTACAAAGAAGCACTTATTACTGAATACCATTCCAACTCCACTTTCAAAGAACTGTCTGACGATATTAATATATTTAAAAAACGTGTTATTTCCCAGCACAAGAGGTTGAATTTACCTATTGGACGTTTCAATTTTCCATACCTTTTCATCAATGTAAAATTCCACAAAAAGCCTGTTGATTTTAGATTTATTACTTGCAGATCTTCGGCTTATAATAAATCTACTGTCGGTGCATTTCAATGTATCCTCAAGCGCATTCTACCTAAGAGAAAATCGGAAAAGGATTCCTTCAATATCTACAATCGCTGAGAAGTTTAAATTATCTTAAATTAACTTCTGTAACATGCGGGATATAGACTCATTTGATTTTGAGCATCTGTTTATAAGTTTGCCGCTATGCCATGTGGATGAATTGCGGGACTTTTTACTTTTGAATTACAGTGATGTAATTATTCTTAACAAAAGTTGTTGGACTAATTTATTTAACTACTGTCAGCACGACAACGTGCTTTTTAATGGTTCTTGAAAAAGATTAAAGAAATCCCTGTGGATTGCTCCTTCTCTACCTCCCTCTCTAATATTTTTTTGCACTTTCATCAGCAAAAACAGAAGCATTTGGATGTTACAGCCTTTAGGTATATGGATGACATTATTTTTTTCGACCGTCCAGATTTCCATGAATTGACCAATGTCATCTATCCTAAAGATCTCAAACTGAAGAAGACAAACAATGGAAATTACGTTAATTTTTTAGATCTCCATATAGAACTGGTTAAAGATTTCGTTGCAAGGATTTGCATTTATGACAAAAGAATGGATTGTTCATTCAAAGTGATTACGTTGTTAAGTTTCGAATCTAATATAAGCATCAAAGTTCAACGCAATATTATTATTTCTCAATTAAAAAGAATCCACAGAATTTGCCTTGAAGACTTAAGCCTTTTAGAAGCTATTAAATTGCTCGAATGCAGACTAAAAGACCATCTAGTACCGAATAGTTTTGTTACTTATTGTTTTAATAGGTTCAAAAAATCAAAAAAGATTGCTCTGAAATCTGTCCATTTTGGAGGCTTTCCTAACGCTTTTGGCTTCCTTAGCTTTAGGCTAGCAACTCTGATTCCCTGTTGCCCTCCAATCTGCTCTTTTCCGTTTAAGTCTAAATTTATTCACACCTTGTTCGCTGTATCGTTATTCCGTCTGCATCCCAATGTATATCCCCCAATTTTTTATCATTTTCATAAATTTTATTCGTTTTAATTCGGCTCGTTTTTTGCTCCTGAAATGTCGTGAGGCGTGGAATTTTTTTAGCATGAGCTATTTTCAATACAGAAACATTCCATTGCTGAAGGACCACGTGCTTGGAGCCTCCCTTGAAAAAGTTCCTACACGTGGTGTCACTTTTTTCATTTTCCATTTATTATGCTATTTTCGTCAAATTCTACCCCTTTCTCATCTCAAATTGTTGGTTTTTAATCACTTAACGGTAATTTTGTGTTTCTCATGAAGTTGTTAAACTTATTGGCAGTGAAAAGTTTTACTAATTTATTGTTATTCTGTTTTTATTTTTTATTTTTAATGTTTTTACTGTGTTTCTGCTATCTCTATTTCTGTCAATTTCCTGTCATTTCAATTTTACATAACTTTCTTACATTTTTAAAAATAATATATATATATATATATATTAGTCCCACAGCCGTTCACTGCCAAAAAAATCGGCAGTAAATGTGAAGTTTTATGATGCAAACATAAAATCATATAACATATAAACAAAGAGTGAGTTTGTATGATGCATTATTTATTGATTACATACTGTATTCAAAATGCTGAAAATTTGTTCCATCAAGATCATCTTTTAGTAGTAATATTCCCTTTGCTCGTAAAAACAAAACAATTTATTATAAACTCAATAAATTAATATATCATTTATTGCTAAAATAAGGACTTCGAGAATAAAATGTTGTGAATGAAACGAAAGGAGATGTACAAAAATATTCTACTACTCTCTCTCCGTTTCATTCATATTTTATTCCCGAAGTCCTTACATTCATTTAACAAGCTTTTATTCAGTATTTAAAATACATTATAGCAAATGCAAGAAAATTTCTTATAATTCTATAAAATATAATCACAAAACAAAGTTATACGCATATGTATAGAAAGTTCAATTCGACAAACGTTTCAGACAGTCATTAGCCGCCTTTCGTCAAGAATATTCCTGACAAAGGCGAACAATTTACACCTGAAACATTACGACAAATCGAAACATTTTCTACTTTATATGCTTATATAAAGCTGTCTTCCGATTATAAATACCATAACGAATAATATTTTACTTACGTTAACGATATTTTGGACACAGTATAGTTAAAATAAGCAGTGATTTTTTCCCTTTGTATGATTTTTATAATTGAAGAGAAGATATTGATTATTTGTTGCAAAGGATATATATACATATATATATATTGAACCCTTGCGAAGAAATTTTACAACTCACGTAATCTCAATCTTCAGAAAACGCAAAAAACTGTTTCTGGATGAATTCTCGGATCTTATGTTCATCTAATGACATATGCCAACTAGCCGAAACCCGAATAACTTATGGTCTAACGTTTTTCACGGGAGGATGAGGCACTGTTTTCTGCGTATGGTTGTAACATTAAGTCATTTTCACCGAATTTTGAGTTGTAACACTTTCATCACAAGTGTTCGACACGTATAAAACTTCCATTGTATTAAATTGTTACAACACGGACACTATCAGGGCATTATAAATTATAAAATATTTTTAGGAGCAAGAAAATGTGAAAGAATCAAATATATAAAAACGTGGCGCTTCCATTCTTCTTTTGCGAACGTGCTTCTGAATTTTTTTAAGTCAGAGATGGTTACCAACTAATATCAATGTATGTGCACACGGTACAAGGACTTTGGAAAATCACTAAATAATCTCGCATATACCGCCTAATGAGTGTTTTGCGTTCTTTTATAAAACGGGACACATAAAAGAGAAAGTAGTATTTACGAGAATATTTTAATATTTTATTTATCAAAAATTTATTTAACACACCATTTTCTTAATTTTTTTAATCACTCCAAGTATTTTAATTTAATTCCTCAATAACAATCTCTGTTTAGTTCTGTGTAGTTGAATATAAAAAAGCTAATTTGAAAGAAAGGGATTTTGCAAAGCGCAAATCTTCTAAAACCTCACGCTTAATGATACTCAAAATATTATAAAATTCTCAGGATAAATCATGTAAGAATGGAAATAGAGAAATATTTCAATTTCTGAGCCACCGAAATACATTATATACCGAATTTTAGATTTGAGACGAAAACAAATTCGGGCTTCACAATGTGAGTATAGAGGTTTAATGTCTTTAAATATGTTATAAAAAACAAAAGCCATCATCATCCACCGATCACATATGTGTTCTGGAAAAAACTAACGATTATAGAATGACTATGTGAACATTGAGATTCGAAACATCTGGTCGTAACGGTTTACGATGTGAACGATGGGAGCACTAACCTATACGGAATACAGAGAAATGATAAAATGACAAGATCTCTGAGTCTGCAGTGGATATGCAAATGGCTAGTGGAGTGTGAATTTCGACATTACAGAATCGAACTAATTTATTGCACACCGTCCAGTACGAAGTTCAGTACGAAGTTGGTAATTAGACAATAATGACGAGTGTTAGCTTTCATCTCTGAATTCACAAATAATCCTTAGAAGTTTATGTTCTACAATAGAATAATCTTTTGATAGAATTTGTGGGATCCTTATGCTTTTGTTACGGCAAAGAGACTCTTAATAAACTTAAAAGCGTATCTACAAAATGCAAAAAAGGTATTACACTAATGTGCCCCTATCTGGGTATTTATCAATATTTGAAAATGACATTTGAATACGGTTCGAATATCATATTTCGCATAATACAATTCCGAGTCGTATAAAACAGTTATCTGTGATGCTACCACGGATTAAACGTAACTCACTGAACAAAAATATATTTATAATCTTCTAAATTTTGTTTCATTTCTTTCCTGATGGTAAAAGTTCTAGCATTTATAATTGTATCAAACAACAATGTCAATCAATCAACGTTTATTGGCGTAGTGATACCAACGCCGATGGCATGGCGTGATTAGATGGTGAAACGTTCGAAAGAAAATAAATATTTCTGCCTTCGGTGGGACCTGAAAAATAAAGAGATTATATATTGTCCTTCGTAGCTCAGTGGGTAGAGCCTCCG
>QLNU02015003.1:56142866-56154342 GCA_006491805.2 Dysdera silvatica
AAAATTCTTAAAACTTTTAAAACATGTAAAATATGCATTTATTTTAGAAATTTATCGTTTTTATGATTTTATATACACTGACATTAAAAAGAGTTAAAATGTGCTATTGCATATGCATTTGCATATAATGCGCGCTCTAGTCTTTATTATATTAAGTATGCTGATAAGATAAACGGAAGGCAATAATCATTTGGAGAATAGGATTATTTTCACTGCCGCATAATAGCAATAATAGTCAATGCTACTGAAACATATAATTATTAATAGGAAAAATTTTTCATAAAAGTTAAAAATAGTTAAATAAATAAAAATAATTAAATAAAATAAAAATAGATAAATAAAATTTTCTTAAAAGTTAAATCAATTACAAATATTGTAAAATAATAATAGACAATTACATTCTTACTACAGGCAACAAACGGTGTATTATACCGTACCTATCCGATTAGATATCTACATGTGGTGACATGGAAAATATGATGAATGAGAAATGTCCCCATTTGGAAATTGAGCAATCTGGACCCTACCTATATTGAGTTATTTCTTCGATGAAATGGGCCATATTTTTCACCTTATTCATTTTAATTGGACCAATTTGTTCTAGGGTGTCCAGTATTCACATCCCTATATTTGTGCACCAGCGTCAGTTGAAAGGCGTACGTGTGGTCTATGTCAACAAATGAATAGGATGCTTTTCTCAATCATATATATCCACCTTTTGATATAGATTATAGGATATCCACCAAAATAAATAACTTGGTATAATATAATTTCCAATAAAAAGCCAATTAATATGGCTCCGATAAAATTTTTCGATATTCTTTGTTAAGCAAACATTTTATTTGTCCAATGTGTATTTAAGTTTAATTAGATTAGAATTCACTCAAGAGGAAGATTATATTCGTTTTTATAATTTAAAGCAATGTTTGTTGAAAGGAATTCTGAGAGAGATGTGGATAGAAAAAAATGTATTGACCAATACAATGTAATGTAATCTGTATACATTTATTATTTCATCTGGGCTAGTAGTGGTCTGAACATTGCTTTTATATTTTCACCACTAAAAAATGATTTGAAAAATACTGGTTGAAACGCTAAGTTAAACAGGGATTTTTGAAATACCATTCAGACCATGTAAGATAATTTGATGTACGTTACGTAGATAAGAAATGTGAGCTTCACGTTTGGGCCATGAATTTCAGAATTGCATAAACTTAGTCATGGGAAGTTATTCAGACCGTAGTAAGTGGTGGACTCTTTTCCAATATGGTTCTAAGCTGGAACGGCAAATTTTCCAAATTCTGTTACATGATTAACTAATGTGGATGCAAATAATAACATCCCTGTAGTTCCAGAACTGCTCATCTTCAGACACTGGTTCACTGGACTAAAGTTGTTTCTTTTGATGCCCTTCACCTATTATGCATGCTTGACAATTCCTAATTGCCTCAAGTATGGTAAAACCATCGTATTCCATACCTTTGGTAAATAATGGCAACACTACTCAGGGCCAGGGAAGGAAATTTCCGATTTTTTTTGCCTCTGCTGCATTATTAGGTCAATCACTTAAATTATGTGTCAAAAGAAATTTTTTTTGTTTTTGTAATTGCCTACATAGCAATGATGTGGATGTAAATAATACTTTCACTCTGCAGCCAAACAGACTTGTTTGCGGATATCGAGATTTCAAATCTAGCTTATTTGACGTCCTTTACCAACCCTTTCAGTTTGTTCCATTAGTTCTGAATCATCCTTTATCACGGGGGCGCAAATATGGGGGCAGAGGGGGCTCGAGCCCCCCTAGCCGTTTACCAATTTTTATTTACCTGAAACTGCATCAAATGTTTTACAGTCACATTTTAAAATAAGGTACTTTTTAGCTCATTACTAATTGTCAAGCAGTATCAATTATTTTTGTAGCGTTTTGGTATCTTGTACATTCACTCAAATTCTCGACAGCTTTGAGAAGGAGGTAATAATTTTTCTCAGCCACTCCCCCCCTAAAAGTACTCGTTAATTTTCCTTAACCCCCCTAGAAATATCCTTATGGGCTCCCCTACCTGTTAGGTCTTGTTTTCTGGGACACACGGTATGTATATATAATAATGGTCTCCGTCAGTATTATTTTGATTCTGAGGAAGGAAGCGTGTTCGCTTCCCACATGGGGATAAACCTTCAAATAATAAGATTTTAACAGCGATTATATGTGTTTTCTACCTTTTAATTGTTTACCCGCAGTATGTCGTACATTCCAGTATATTTTGCGAAGGATTGAACTAGGTGCGATATATTTTTATATACATCGGCTGTAATAAAACATAAATGTATATATTAGGTGTTACACAATACAAAACAATTGAACAAACATATTATTATACATTCATCAACTGTTACACCATATGTGTGAAATAAGTTTGTAGTAGTTGAGCCCTGTAATTCTACTATCGGATAATCTGAACTTCACTAAATAATTTCCCGCCCTAATAATTGGTTTACAAATTTCTAATTAAGCGTGTAAATATTGCTTAAACTAGATTTTAGGCAAACAGGATCAATTACGCGTCAATTAGTTTGTTGGGGCCGTTATGTTAATTAGAGCCTAGAATTATTAAAGCCATTTTCGCCAATGACTTCAGTGTTGTACATTATTCAAGAGCAAACTCGTATCTTCTAGTTTTAGTACATAATTTCGCAAGTAACTGATACGTTTTGACAAAATAAAGCAACGTAGAAACGTGAATAATGAACCAATGCTTTAATAAATGTAGTTAAACCTTAAAAATTCATTCGGAACAGACAAATTCAATATTTTCTTGCGTATATATATCAAAATGTTGTGTGAAAAATGCTCGTTCGTTAAATATTAATGAGATCTGGATAGCATCTTTTATTTTTTCATGTTGATATTTGTACACAAACAATGAACTAATTTAATTAATGTAAACTTTAATGCTTTTTACGATAATAGGAAACATTCCTATTATCATTGCTTTTCACTTAATATGATAACACATTCGTAAGTTTGTTTTATAATATTGCTTAAATATAATTTTTTTGCCTTAGCAAAATTCTCTCTGGCTCTCTCTTTATGTATATATATATGTATATATATATATATATATATATATATTAGGGTGATTCTTAAAAATGAAGTTTCAAAATTTGATCGTCTGGCCGTCTCATTCCATTCCGTTGTGTTGTATTCAGAAAAATAATTATGTGGAAATGTTTGCCGAGCGAGCACCACTGTGTTTACAGGAGAGGGAGGGACATGGAGTCCAAGAAATGAGAAAATAAAGAAAAGATAGAATCTCCATTCCTGGATCAGAGCTCTTAACTAAATGTGGTAGAACTCAAGTGGGGTTTTGGTTAACAAGGTCCAGTGTGAAGCATCACCTCTACTCCCCACAGAAGCATGTTTGAAATGTCTGGAAGGCTAAACATTGTGGAAGGGGTTTAGCCAAGGACTCTAGAAGACTTTCTCGATCCGTTTCACTTATTGAAAAAAAAATGTGCAAAACTTTTTACAATCGGATAATATTTAGAGGTCACCATATGGGGAACAGGTTAAGCATCAAGCCACCAGGTCACTAATGTTTTCACTCGTAGCATAGATTGCTGACACTTGATATTCTATTACTTATTGTTCAGATTTTTCAAAGATAATGATTTAAATTTTATTTATGTCAACATATGTCAGGACAAGCTTAACCATTCTTATATTTATGCTTTCTATAAAGTAGTAATTACTCTCTAACCCACTGTCTTTAAAGTTCATTTGTTTACATTCTTTACCTGCCTTTTAACTCTGCACATGGTGACGTTAGTTTAAGTATTTAGAATTAATTCTTTTTACATTCAATATCTCTAATTATTTGCATTTCAAGCCTCCTCATTCTTCAAATTTTTATATTAATATTTTTACAAAATGTACGAATATTAGTGGTAACAGTGTTTTTGTTCACGTCATTGTAGATACTGTTACAAAATATAATTGTTGAATAGGCATAGTCACAAAATTTAAGAATTTTAGTGACGACAGTGTTTTTGTTGACGTTATTAAATTTATTGTTACAAAATGTAATTGTTGAATAGACATTGTTACAAATGTAATTATTGAATAGACATTTGTTACAATATAATTGTTGAATAGATATATTCACAAAATCTTTAATTTTTGTGACAACAGTATTTTCGTTTACGATATTAGAAATATTAGACATAAGACACAAAGTACTAAGAAAGAAATTTACATACGAAACTTAAACAATGGTAAAATAGCAAATAAAAAAGAATACCCAAAATTTCGGACGCGTCATCAGCATTCCTCCATAAGATGTAATATTAATCCTGATGGAGGATCGCTGCCGACGCTTTCGAAATCTTGGGTATTCTTTTTCATTTACTATTTTAACAATGTTTAACCTTTGTATGTAAATTATAGATATTGTTGCAAAACGTAATTGTTGAATAGGTATTGTTCAAAAATGTAATTTTTGAATAGATATCGTTATTTCGGCACTGGCGTACAGTTTTTGCGTTTGTTTGTCGAAATAACTGTTTGTTATGGAATCTCCTGGTGAAACTCTGTATTGTTTCGTTAGATATTGTAGATGTTGTTACAAAATGTAATTATTGAATAAATGTAATAGTAGATCGACTCACTGTGCTAAACACTCGATGATTAATATATTACACAATAGGCACAGTTTTTGGAACGAAAATTTATTCGGCTTTAAACGTTTTTCGAAAGCCTTGAGCTTTCATCGAAGAAGCAAGAAACCCTAAGCGTACATCGCTCGTAAGGGCGAGTGTACGATTGTTTATTGTATAAAGGGTAAGGTTGTTGGTGGATTGGCGCCTTCTATCGGTCACACACCACTCTATCCACACCGGTCTCTATCCACATTCATCTGGTTCGACGGATAGAGGGTGCCAATCCACCAACATCACCCACAACCTTACCCTTTATACAATGAACAATCGTACACTCGCCCTTACGAGCGATGTACGCTTAGATTCTGGGCGTTAAAAGATTAGGCCCACTGTTTCAAGCTGTGCCTATTGTGTAATATATTATCCATCGAGTATTGAATAAATATTGTCATAAAATGTAATTGTTGAATAAATATTCTCATGAAATTAAATTATTGAATAAATACTGTCACAAAATACAATTGTTCAACAGATAGTTACAAAATACAAGAATTGTAGTGGTAACAGTGTTTACGTTATTACAGATATTATTAAAAAATGTAAGACCTTTGCTGGTAACAGCATTTTTGCTTAAGTTGTGGTCATGGTAACAAGAATGTGGGCGGAAAGAAAAATCGAAATGTGCTGAGTTGTATTTCGTCTCTTGTGAGAGTAGTCTGAAATAAATATAAAAAACGTTTAATAAAAAATACTAAACCAGTCATCCATGATATTGTTGAGTTACACAGTATGACATACATTATTCTGAATAATTTGCTTAGAACATTTTAAATTCTATTATAGTTTAAATATTCAAACCCTTTTGGCTGCAGTTAAATTTTAATAAAATGCCTTCGGAAAACGTATTGAATTCTATGTATATATATACGCCAATACAAAATACTCGGGAGCCGCCTCTAAGTATTATGAAATTTTAATAAATTTTTTCACACGCTATTTCTCTCTTAAATGGAACAACTTTGGAAGGTCAGATGTTTAAATTTCCGTGTTTTAAGTTTTAATTTTTCACTATATGGTAAGAACCACCCTAATATATACATGCATATATATATATCATCATCATCATCATCATCATATTCAACCATTATCTATCCACTGCTGGATGAAGGTCTCTCCAAATGCTTTCCACACAAGTCTATCCTGAGCAATTCGCTTCCACGTCACCCCAACCTGTTTTCTTATTTCATCCACCCATCTAGTTTGAGGACGTTTTCTAGGTCTTCGGTGGTCTCTTGGAATCCAGTTCAGAATTTCTGTTGTCCATCGTTGATCAGTTCTTCTTGCAATATGCCCAGCCCATCGCCATTTCAGCCCTTTTACTTTAACAATGATGTCCTCTACTCTAGTTTGCTCTCTCACCCAAGTGTTTCTTTTTCGATCTCTCCTAGTTATTCCAAGCATGCACCTCTCCATGCTCCTTTGCGTTGTCTGTAACTTTCGTATTGCTCCAACTGTTAGACTCCATGTCTCTGATCCATAAGAGAGGACTGGCAATACACACTGGTTGAAGACCTTTCTTTTTAGACACAAAGGCAATTTCCCCTTCAGGATAAAACTGTTTCTTCCAAATGCACTCCAGCCAAGTTTAATACGTCTGTTGAGTTCTTTCATAATGTTGCCATCCATTGAAATCAGCTGGCCAAGGTAAATATATGAATCAGCAATTTCTAGCTCAATGTTGTCAACTTGTATTTTTGTTTCCTCTACAAAATTATTGAACATGATCTTAGTTTTTTGTAGGTTCATCTTGAGTCCAACTTCTTCACTTCTAGTTGAGAGCTCCTGTCTTGGATTTCTCCTGTCTTGGAAAGCTCCTGTCTTGGAGTTCTCCTGTGTTGGAGAGCTCCATGTCTTGGAGTTCTAATGGGTTCGTTGAAAAAATAACAATGTCATCAGCAAACCGCAGATGATTTAAATATTCACCATTTATTTTTATTCCCTTGTTATTCCAATTTATCAGCTGAAAAATCATCTGTAAAGCTGAAGTAAAAAGTTTTGGAGAAATTTTGATAGTTTTGGTATCTTTATGTAACCGAAATTTTGCACTTGCATTTTTATACACACGTTTCACCATGTCAATGTACACATCCTCAATGTCTGTTGATCTTAAAGAGTTGATGACTGCTGATGTTTTAATAGAGTCAAAGGCCTTCTCATAGTCAATAAATGCAACACACAATGGAAGTTCATATTCATGTGTTCTTTCAATTAATTCTCTTAATACTTGAATATGGTCCACTGTACTGAATCCACTTCGAAATCCAGCTTGTTCTCTTGGTTGAGCTGCATCTAATTTTTTCTGCAGGCGATGTGTTAGCACTTTTGTGAAGATTTTATAAATAGCAGGTAACAAGCTAATTGGTCGGTAATTTTTCAAATCCTCTTTATCACCTTTTTTATGCAAAAGAATTACTGTTGCAGAATCCCATTGGTTTGGTATGTTACCGCTGTTAAGACATTTGGTAAAGAATTTTGCAAGTATGTCTTCTACATATTCTCCAGCTTCTTTTAGGATATCTAATGTAATGCCATCATCGCCAGGGGCTCTTCCTTTCTTCATACTTTTTATTGCAAATGAAACTTCTTCTTTTAAGATTTTAGGAGCTGTTCCTTCGACTATTTCAGTGTCTTCGTTTAATCCACTGTTACTTTCATATAGTTTTTTGTAGAATTCTTCAACTCTTCTAAGTATTTCTTCCCTATTTCTTGTTACGGTGCCATCCTCTCCTTTTAATGCAATGATGTGTTTCTTCCCAACAGATAAACTTCCTTTAACAACCCTAAGGCTCTTGTTATTTTCAATGGCTTTCCTTACTAACTCACAGTTGAATTTTCTTATGTCTTTTTTTTTCATGAAAGAAGAGACATATATGTATATATACCCGATGATACTTGGCTAAGAATGAATTGAAAATAAATTTATCCCCCCACCTTGAAAAATTTTTTGATCCGCCATTGAAGGATAGCACAACTGACCATGCGCAAGGAAGCATTGCTCCGCATAATGAACTGCACCTGAATAGTCTACGGTTTTGTCCAGTGCTTCACTATACATGGTCAATTGCGCTGATGCTTTATAGGTTAATAAAAATCAAACTCAAGAATTGAGATCTTTATTGAAATTGAAACGAACTCAACGTTAGGGAATTTAAACGATGACGTAGGTCTCCGGTGTCAACTCGCCCGACACACGTGAAACAATTAATCTTATTTTTGAGTCTTTGAGTCTAACCCAAAGCCAGACAATACGAAGAGTGAAAGCGTAATCACTGGGCTGAAGAATTAATCTGGGTGCTCAGTGGACAATAGCGTAACGCCCATTCAAATGTGAGCCCTCTCCAATTATTTACTTTTACCGTCCCGAATTAATTATTAATACATATTAAATAATAATATAATAATAATAATGATGTAATACATATGAAATTTGCCTTTTGTATTCGTGGAGGGGAAGATGGCTAACAATTATAGATGACCCCTTTTGAGGTTAGACTACGCCGCTGGTATTCATAATAAAATGAGAAGTTATTAGTGGCACTGAAATCCTTTGTGGGTATTTGATTAGGATCACAAAATTAAAAATTTAATGTAGTTCATAAAACGAAGTAAATTTGTGTTTTGAAGCATTAGACTTTTTTGTTTTACATTTATTACCTCATCATAGTCCAGTATTAAACAATTATTGATTTCCTGAATAGTCTTATATAACTGCGACAATTTTTACCTTCACGTAGATTAAGTTTATTTCTGTGCAAACATGCGCATTGTGTCCATTAAAAATAAACTAATAAAGTATAGGACCTTGTGAAATGCACGTATCAATTAGATAAAAGTGTCTAGTCCCTTATTTAAAACATTTTTGAAAGGAAAATGCTCTAAAACTTTCCTTAAACTCCTGCAACTAATAATAAAATAGTTGTAAAAAACTCACGAAAAAAAGTAAATTCTCACGCTTTATAGCCCCATGGTTGTTTTCTAATTCATTATAGACGCTAAATATAATTGTCCTATAGGAAACCAATAAACCTGGTGTGTGACATGTTTTCGATATTATAACTCCGGAACTTCATTAGTTAAATAGTCATTTCACATATCATATAGTAGGCTCTATGTCCCATGCAAGTTGATTAAATTTTAACAGTAGCTATCAATGGAGATAGTCAAATACATATCCAATTCGATATCATCATATAATCTTGACTAAGTTTGTTAAATTTAGAACAAAAAATGAATATTTGCGTTATAAACCTTTACAGACTATTGCAAACAAAGCTGGATGATTTAAATTTTGGAATGTGAAACAAAATTGGATTAATTTAAGCTAGGTGCATTGTTTTACTCGGATTGAGACTGATTGTTTTCAGAAGATCACTTGAAACCATCTGTGAGGTTATAGAAGAGATAAAATATTTACTAAATTAATTTATGTAGGAAGTGTAAGACCCATTTATAAATAATCTAGTGTTAAGAATATATATAAAAATCATTATGCAGAAAAAATTAAGAAATTTTGTTTTGAAAACTATAAGTACATATTGCAGCGTTGAACATGTCCATCATTAAAGCTCTGAATTGAAACACAGTTTACAAATTTCAAATATAGCTCATTCTATGAAAAGTTTTAGAGTTGAGATTACAATTCAGAGATAATTGTACTTGCAGCTAAAACGAGTTGCTAATAATTGCTTTGGCCAAAAATTGTCAGCCGTAATCTGAAAAAATATATTGTATTATACAACCTATATTATTATTTCAACTTTTACAGTGTCAAAAGCTTGTCGTTTTAAAGTAAAATATACTTAATTTCAACCCGAATGTCCGTGTCAGGAAAACATCACGCTATATATGTTTTGAATGAGATTGAAAAATGATCTCCTTTATCAACACTTAAACTCCAGCAAAACATTAAAATTCCATCCCCATTAAATATATGGAAAACATCGAAGAACCTTTTAATAATTATCTAAAATTTAAAACTTTTTACACCCCATTTATAAAGAGCAAAGAAAGAACAAACAGTTTGAAATAATACTACTTGATAAAGCAATTAGTCACAAATATAAAGTAATACCTCACCCGTTGTACTACACTTCACTGCATTTTCTTAGAAAGAAGTGCTTTTTCCATAACTCCATCACCAACAACGCTAAATTACACTCATTACACCACACTTAGCTTAATTGAAAATTAAAGTAGAAAAAACACTATTTTCAAGTGTCATTTTGACCGAGCCCACTTAAAGACTCTACTTCCCAAATTTTATTAACGATAAAAGCAAGGTTTTTTTATGTCAAAGCACGGTTTTTTAAAGAATTCCCTCTTTTTTTTCTTTTTAGATAGCAAACCCGAGTTTTAAATTTGCTTCAGTTTATCATTGACGTCTCCTATTTAAGAATTATTAAATTGCAAATACTTACCATGATTTGAAATACAGATTATTTTTAAATGTAACAGAAGTAATGGTACGAATGTCTCAATTATGCAAATTCCCGTAGTTCCAAGTTTTTACGGACTTCTGAATTTTACACTCCCATTTCCTAAATTGAATAGCTAATACAATTATGCGTATGGAACATGTTGAACAAAAGTAATAAAAATATTGGATGTTCAATCTGAAAAGGACTAACATTTGCTGCAACGCTTAAATTGTAGAAATTTTTGACACAAATTACTATTTCGCTCTCCGAAACCCAATTAGCGAAACGTTTTTAACAGTTCCCGTCTTTATTTAATTAACGTACTTAAAATTGAGAAACAAGTCGGACACGTAACATTTCCATTAAAATGAAACGCTTAAATTACCGAAGTCTTCCTGCTGTAATAACGGTTAAAATTAAAGGTGGTTTTTGCATATATATGTAGGCTACATCAAACTTTTGCATACATATATATTGCATATATGTGTAGGCTACATCAAACTTTTACCTACATATATATTGCATATACATGTAGGCTACATCAAACTTTTGCATACATATATATTGCATATATATGTAGGCTATATCAAACCTTTGCATACATATATATTGTATATATATGTAGGCTATATCAAACCTTTGCATATATTTTGTTTCCAAATATAGATCGAGAATACAGTGGCACTCGGTTACAACACACATGGATGTAGCGAAAACACGGCTAAAAGAAATAAATAATTTAGGTTAATTTGTTTTAATTATAAAAGTTTACTATGAAGGATATATAACGTACCATTACATGGATATATTGAGCCATTCTTTTCCTTCTTAATTCCATTTATATAAATAGACATTTTCTACGAAACGAAGTTACAAAGTAAACGTAAAATTTCAGTGGTATGCAGATTTTGCTTTCCGCTGAATGCAGAAGGCATATTTATACAACTATTCTGCTTACCGATAAAATCTAAGAATTCCACATGTTAACTCCATTATACATTCATTAAAACTGAATATCTTTAAACTTTGAATGGGATAGCTTCTGATTGATGATATCGAGTTGTAAATTATGTATATTAAGGGATATGAAATGGTACGAATTACAAATGCCGAATTACGATTATGGAGATGGAAAAATTCTCTGATCGCTTTATACAAAATATGAGCAAGTTTGACTATATAGATTTCTTTGTAAGATATTATTACCCTTCACAGGGATAACACAATTGCCAAATAATGGTCAACACAGAAAAGCCTCCGGGGCGAGATTTTTGTGAGTTTTTCGTGGGGGAATTTATTATACAATAATTTTTGCCACCCACGTATATATAGCTCAAACTAGA
>QLNU02015003.1:56154442-56180658 GCA_006491805.2 Dysdera silvatica
TATTTGATTCCAGGTTTTATATTCGACTTCAATCCTATATTATAAACAATAAATTTCATAAGGTAAACTTTATTTACGTTATATCGTAGATATACTCATGTACATATCATGAAACATTTTTTGTTTCTATCACTATACATACAGTGCTTATGATAGAGCAGAACTCATTAATTATTTGCTGTATTTGACATATATAATTTTATGGTTTCCTTTAAAGGGCATAGACGGTGAGAATAAAATATACTCATTGAAAATTTAATTATAACAACATTGGTTGGGCAATTTTTTCTTTTCATTTCAACTGAATTATATTAGAAATTTCACGGTTATTATTTATAGGCAAAAAATACACCTTTCTCGTGATTATATATATATATATATATATATATGAGTGGGAATAAGGTACATGTTTAAAGTTTTAGGGCACTGAATAGATTGCGTACCGAATTTTATATTTGAGACGAAAACGAATTTAGGCTTCAAAAATTCGGATACATATGTCTAAAGTTTATAAAATATATGCCAGAAAATAAAAGCCGTCATCGTCCACGGATCACAAAGGTATTCTGACCAAAAGGTAATGATTATGGACTCGATTATGTGAACATCGGGTTTCGAAACATCTGGTCTTAACGGTTTACAATGCGAACGATGCGAGCCATAACCCATGCAGGATACAGAGAAATGATAAAATGACAACATCTCCGAGGCTGTTGTAGATATGCAAATTGTTAGCTGTGCATGAATTTCGACATCATAGAATCAAACTAATTAGTACAACTCCGTCAACTGCGAAGTCACTATAGTCTATGCTAGTGATTCAACAACGCTGACGCGCGTTAGTTTTCGTCACTGGATCCACGAATAGTCCTTGGAAATTCATATTCAAATGCAATAATCCTTTAATAAAATATTTGGAGTCCTTAAACCCATCTGGCTTTGTTATAGCTATAAGGATTCAGTTATCTTATAGGGAATAGTTAAAGATATAATAATAATTAAGTTTACATTGGAATTCAATTCTTTTCGAATAATATGTTCTAAGAAATATGTGGGAGTCATCAGTGAATGCACTCCTGGCTGTGCCTGTACACTGAATCAATATGCACTGAAATTAGCCAAATATAGTGCAATTTGCCTATTGGGATAAAAGTAATTTATTTTACCATGGAGTCGCTTGGGTAAGATGCAGGGTGGTTATAATTAAACTTGACCTATTTAGAGCATCCTGAAGCTTGAACCGTTTAGTAGATTTGCACCAAAATTGCTATATAGACTACTCAAAGGATGCGGAAAAGGAATCTTAAAAAAAAATTTTACTTTAAGTAAAATTCTTTGTTGAAGATTCCTAACAAACGTCCACTAGGGGCGCTTTTTAGCGCAATACTGCAAAAGCAACCCATGAAATGACTAACACGCAAGACAAATCACATTTTTAACATTTAGTAACACTTATTGCATCGAAACATTTCAAATGAACGTTGTGCGAGCAATAACAGCACACCGGCGCTGCGGACGTACAATGAAAAAAAAAAAAAAAAAATTTGCACATGCAGATAGTGCGTAAAGAAATATGACATTTAAGCAGCTGTTAATCGTGTACAGGACGATGTAATGGGTGTTCCTCAATGTGGCCGTCATCATTTACTTGTAACAATTCAAGCCAATGCACAATGTGTTCAACAGCGCATCGCAACTAATCCTCTGTGATGCTTTACACATGCAGCGTTATGGAATTCTTGGATTCTGCTAACATAGCAACACTTCCACAATAAATCAAGTACTTTACAATGCGTTGCATAATTATAGGTCCACCCACAAAAATAATTTTTTCTTCATAAAAATATGCAAATAATCTCCCAAAAAATTTCAGTGGTCTCGTATTAGAGTATGTAATAATAACACAGTGAAATATGCTAAAAAGAAAATGATTTTTTTAAGAAATGCGAAATTTTTTAGGATTGAGGTGTTGCAAAATAATAGGTCCACCTTAGATTTCTTTCCAAAATACGGCGTGATTATTTCTCATTTATGCAAATTTGCATTATGACGTTTGCTTTCAACGTTACTAAGTTTTATACCGTGTTTTTAACTGCTACTTTGAGTATTGTACCATTTTAATGAAAAGCAAAAGCAATCGGTCACAAAAATTAGCATACTAAAAGGGAAAGGCCAAGTAAAAGCTTTTAAGGAATGTGGAAAGTCGAATAGAGAAATAGCGAAACGTTTGAAACGATCACATAATATGGTGAACAATTTTATTCGATTAGAGGATGCTATATTACTTCCGTATAAATTTGAAAGCAGTTAAAATTTTTAAGAATTTACCTGTCCGGTGTTCGGTAACCTATTAAATATGATTATAATTGACTGATCATGTCATTTAAAACATAAGGGACCCGATCAAGCTAAAGTGGGGCCCAGGGCCTAGTATTTATTCGGGACCCCTCCATATACACTCGCGAAAAAAACTATTCAATAACAAATGCAAACTCCTTTTATCAATAGTCCTTAAATCAATAGTTTAAAGCTATTTTCAAAAATGCCTAATTTATAATTAAGGAAAAATTATTAATCAATTACTAAGTTATATTTAAAAAAACTAGGTTTCAAACTAACATTATAAACTTGCTAAAAAATCACATAAAAATTTGGGGGTCCCAATAACATGGAGGCCTCTACGACTACGGCCCTGGTGGCCCATACCTTAATTATGTTCTGAATACATACAAATATTTCAAATATTTTATTTTAGGTTGCTTTTTGTCGTGTAGTTTCAATAAGTTGATAAAAATATTTTTCTCAATTTTTTCTCTTGAATAGTTCTCAAGATACTCGGTTTTTCTTAAAAATACTGGTTTATTCTTTATTATTCAGTGCTTTCATTTTCTGGCCTTTTGCCCCACAGGAATACGTTTTATTCGTGATGTCTTTCTCTCCATCCAGTCGTCTTAACCGTGGGCGTCCAATTTTTCGTCTTCGTTTTCGTTGTGTCGTTTATCAAACTCTTCTTAACCCTTCTAGAATCTTACGTTAGTTCCATACTTTGTGGAGCTGCCTTACTTCTTCTATTTTATTTCTCCCACAAACTCTAAATTATTGCGTAGGCTGTGGGAATCAGTTTCCATAGTATAATATGTATAGATTTAATTTCACAACTCATTAGCTACTGCATAAGTTGAGGATTCAAATCCATAATTCATAATATAAACTGATAGAAAAAATTTTTTGCGAAAAAAGCCGACATTTTCTCTAAAAACATTTATTTAGAAAGCACATTATAGCTCCATTACTCATAAGAAGCATAAAAAAGAGGCTAAATAATAATAATCAATATATATGTTTATATTAGAGCGTTTTGTTTATATTTCAGGATATATGTATGTGTATTTTCCGACGAAATTCATACCTTCTTTCTTACTTTCCTTATGCACACACATCTCAGGGCCGAGGAGTCCGGCGAACGAGGCAGTTGTATTAGGTTAAAAGCTAAGGGACACCAAATGCAGTAGTAATATGGGAGTGCGTTGTGTTTCTAGTAGGGCTTAATTTCTAACAAAAAAAAAGTGAAGGAGCCCTAATATTATGATAAATCGATTAAAAAATCGAATGGCTGCAAAAGAATCGATAAATCATATTAATTGTTTATGTCCATTTTTCTGGACAACAAAATGCTTGATCTTAATCTCAAATTTATTACTTTTTCATGAAAGTGTCTATTTAGGGGCTCCGGCTAATATTTAAATAATCTACAAAAATGGAAAAGTACTGGAGTCGAGCTCCAGTGGGTTCCCACCCAATTGAAGCCCTGGTTTCTAGATAGATATCCATGTGTTAGAGATAGAATCAGGTGCATGAATAATAACTTATATTAAGAGTACTAAAAATTAATATTTTTATGGCGGGGTCGGTCCCTTATTAAGAACCCCATTTTGCAACTTAGTTTTAGCTACAAAAATTTCTCAGAAGGGTCGTGATCTACCTTTGCTTATACAGCCACCTAAGGAGGCTAGTACAATATACTTGAGGAAAGCTGGTTCTACTTTCACTAAAACCAATTAGCATATATTAACCTGTTAACTGGGTATGACGACATTTTTCGTCATGCCCGGAAGACTACCAAAATGCGAATGACGACATTTTTCGTCATTAAAATTAACCGTATTATGTTGAACGCATTACGTTTTATGTAGTTCTTATATATTTAATCCTAGCGTGATGGTGTGATGACATTACTTATCACTGTGAAAAAAAGTCCCCAGTGTGAAACGAGTTTCACAAAATTTTATTCCCCGGTTAACAGGTTAAGAGTATTGGATAGGAGAGATTAGGTATACATACAAAAATTTTGTCCCATTCAGGAAAATAAAATACGTATATACGTCATCTATCCGACCTATAATACGTCAAAACGTATGATAGGTAGCAAGTTGCTGGTCATTAAAGAGAGCTGGTCGTGCAGAGAAACATTTTTACCTGAGGCAAATGTATAAAATAGCGCCACCCGCATTGCCAAAATAATAATAATTTCACAAAATCGCTTATTTATATTACTGATTATATATACTTTTGCATTAATAACATATGGATAGACACTTAGAAACCCAATATATTCCCACGTTACTACTTGATTTTTCGCCCATTACACTTTTATTCTGACGCAAATGTATCGTTTGTCAATCTCTCGGCAAGATGATGCTTAGAATTTTTTTTTATAAATTTCATTTCACAGTTATCACCGACAAATGAAATTAATAGCTTAGTTAATTTCTGATGATGGGGAAAATATAAGTGATAACATAGTCCCAAACATTGAAAGTTCTTCTTAGTATCATATAACAAGACTACGAAAAAGAATCATGTGGGCTGACGACAAATCTAAGGCAAATGATTAAAGAAATATTGAAAATAGTTAAGATCTATATAGGCAGCTTATTTTTTCCATAAATCAATTAGGACCCATATAAAGAAGTTTTGGACTAACCAAAATGCATGGTATATCCGGGCACGCGCTAAATTCATTTTGTTATTTGAATTTCAAACTTTGAAAATAAAAATGAAAAAACGAATAAAAACAAAAAATCATCTCAGTTAAAAATGATTTATTTAACGCTATTGATTGTTATGTCGGTAACTAATCTAGTTGTAGCTGTTATGACTCTAAGTGCTGAAATAGTTATGACTCTAAGTACAGAAACAGTTATGACTCTTAAGTACTGAAACAGTTATGGCTTTAAGTACTGAAACGGTTATGACACTAACTCATAACTGTTCTGAGGATGGTGGAGGATCAGCAATAGCAATAGCTATCAACAGCGTTATTAAATAATTTTAACTGCGAAAATTTGTTGTTTTAGTGTTTTTTATAACTTTGCGTGGTCTGTTGCAACAACTCAAGCGTTTAAAAATAAAGTTTGTATATGTAGCATATGTATGTGCAAGCAACAAGGATACAATAAAAGTTGCTTACGAATTTAGTTAAAATTTAATGAACAAAGCATTAATACACCATAAGCTAAATGAAACAAAAAGACATGATATAAGTAATCTCACATTCGTAGTTATTCCGAAACAAACCTTATTCGGCGATGCTAAAAAAGGTGTATGGTTATTTAAGCTATTGTTCAGTATCTCTGTACATTAAAAATTTAAATACTATTAAATGCAGTGCACTTATTCACTATACCAAACTAAAGCCACAATTTTCTCGCTAAATTCAGAAACTTGCTTAAATGCGGGCTCACTATAAATGGTGCCTACATAATTATTGCTAGCGTTTTAATTTAAAGTCTTATTTTATCGAAATGCTGACGAAACTGTAGTTATCACTGTATTAATATTAAATACGTGAGCGAATTTTTTATGTGCATGCATGTGTGCGTGCTTGTGTATGTGTGTATGTGCGTGCATGCATGTGTGTAAGCACGTGAAAGCAATACCAATGAAAGCAGTGAATGTGGTATTGTGAAATACCTTTTAACGGACATCCCATTTTGAAGCTCACATAAATATTCCTAGACAGAAACTGACTTGTAGTAATATATTTCGAATTCCACTTAACGGTCACCCTTAGATACGGACTTGGACAGTGTTTGCATAATTCATTCCATTAGATTAGAATCCCTATATGGACAAATACGCTTGAACTTCAGCCTTCACAAGAGGTGTTTCTCACAACAGGAATCCAAAGGTAAACAGAATAAGAAGTAAGGAGAATTTCCCCTCCAATTAACGAAGGGAAGAAATTTACTGGGACTCGCAGAGTTAAATGACTAAAAATCTCGATAAGGATATTGATAATAAATCATGTAGTGATGCACTGCTTGAAATTAATGTGTCCTAACACAAAATTATCGCAGTTCAAATTTATTATCGTTTACTCAACTACCACAAAGGTCTTCAAAGCGTAACGACAGAAGAGTGGTGGAATTAAGAATCTCGCAATTAAGAATGCATTTCAAAGGAGAGGAAGTAATGTGTAAAATCCATCAAACAGCTATTGATCAACGTTTTTTCCAAGGTAAATAAATTTTGGGTGGTTGCATTTTTATGGCGCAAGGATAGTAAGAATCAATCTGCGCCAAACAGGGTAAGACCGTACATGCAGTTTTTATATGGAAACCAAGTCAAAATGGTAAAAAATACGTTAAAGATATACTGAAACGAAACGATGTGATGAATTCAGATGAGAACAGAAAAAGCAATTTCTTCTAAAAAATTAAAAATGATTTCAAGATTTAAAAGTTTCATAAAATGTCACGAAGTTTAAAATAATTTCGATTAAAAGGAACGTTTTGGTTAAAATTTGTGCAATGGCCGGGCAAGACGTTTAAGAGCTCATCACATGTAGTATCGAAGCGTCTTCTCCCTTTAAGGGATGTTGATGTTAGACGCGGGTATGGCAGATGGGAAATCTACCGGGAGCACCTCTTTGAGACAGTCGCTCATATAGCTCGACAGTCATATCTCAATCCATGGTTTGATATGGTGAGGTTTGAAAAAGAGATGCTAACAGCACGCGGTGTTCCCAGGTGGTCACCCTCCCAAGTACTGACCGCGCCCGATGCTGCTTAACTTCGGTGATCGGACGAGAACCGGTGTTTTCAGCATGGTATGGCCGTTGACGAATAAAACATTTTAATGTTTAACATTTTATTGTAAATTTACTTGACACATTCAATAAATGCTTATTTTCGTTATCTTTGTGTCATCAAAAATACATAGGCATAAAATACAAAATGAAGTATTTAAATGATTGAAATTTAGTGTTTTAGGTACTTCAAAAGGAACCCCTCTTTTACGGTTAACCCGTTTTTGCGGACATATTTCTCTGTCCGGTCAGTGTCCACTAATGTGTTGTTTTCTATGTATGTCGTTTTCCGTTTCACATTACTTAGATTAAATGGGTGTTAGTTATTTACATGTCTATTTCTACGTTTGTGTACTGGCAGAATATGCATAATGCCGGACATTAAGTTAAATGTTTACTTCTGACATATTCTGACTTTTTTTGTTTCGTTTTTCGTTTGCACAGTTTGTGTGCATTACGAGCAGGAAAAAACACACTTATGCAAAGCACAAATGTAGTGAACGAGCTTATTTTGTAAGCAGCCGGTTCCTTGACATGAGTAAAGTACAATTCTGTAAATTGCGAAGTAAAAATAGAAAAAGCGCTCTCAGAGGGAGAAAAGTAAATATATTCCCACCCGTGTGAATTTTCGCGAGGTATACGTTTGTTATTTATTTTATAGTTTAAATTGCTAGCTGTCTGCTTTATTTATATCTTGCCTTACATTTCTTCTAATGAAACTGGAAGGGCTTTCAGTTAAAACAGGAGCCCTTTAAATTTAAATATATTATTTTCTTCCCTAAGAAGCTCTTAAATAATACTTCCATACTAATATACACATTATCTTAAGCTTCAAGGCATACTTCCATGGAAAAGCTTTTGATAACGCGTGTCCTTAGAACATTTAAACAAAAACAAAGAAAGAAAAAAACGGGTGTTACAAGTTAAGAGTGAATTGTGTTCCTCCTAACAAAAGAAATTTTAAATTGCGTACTGGAAGGCATGGAAAAAGGTTCAGTGATGAAGGAGGGACATCACTGATTCCATTTTTGGCAGATATGAATAAAATGACAATAAAATCTAATAAAATATGGATGAAATAAGAATACAATATGAGAGATAGAATATGATTGAGATAATGTTAACAGTGACCTCTATGAAGGACAGCAAGGAAGATAACGCTACATATGGTGAAGTTGCATTTTACTGACGCTTTTCCCAAGAAACATAACGTAAATGCTTTATGTATAGGCTAATGTAACAGAAAACGTGGTCGTGCTGCGCTAAAATCTGCAGTTTTTCAAGAACCATGAATCTCTTGAAACCTGGAAAACGAACCTCCCCACGATAACGAGCAGTTTGTCTATAAATTTTTGTCACCGATTGGTCTTGAAACCGGTTTATTGACGCTTTCTTGATGAATCTGCTACCTCTACAGGGCCTAAAATATATGCCAGTTATTTGTTTTTTACCCTGTAGGAACAGGTAAATTCGTGCCTCGCCATTCATTCGGGAAATGCAATGCCTCCCTTATGGCTAACTTCTACAAACTCAGCCTGTATAATTAATAATAATTCGTGGTACGACGGAGCCTGTTGCCTTGAAATTCAAACCCCACGGACTACGGAGTGAGGAAAAGAGGACACTTGTCTTTCAGTATGGTTAGAATCAAACGCTATGATTTTAACTGCACCATAGGCAAATGTCTTTCTTCTGTGCCACTTGAGAGCCTATTGTTTATGCGTTTCTTAAAGCTTGGACATAATAGTGCTCACCATAACAGACAGAAGTGATGGTAATGAAAATAAATGTACTATAGTATAATAATATTGGTTCTGTATAAAACAACAGTATTTGTTTCCTCGCACGGGCAAACCGTAAGAGTAGGGTTATAGAATGCTCGAGTTCCATTGTGGCTTCGTCATTATGGACGGTTTAGAAAAGTTACCAGATACCCTTTCCTGGATTATCACCTAAAATTTTACAAGATTTATTCAGCAAATCAAAAGAATGAAGCTACCAGCTCGTCAGTTAAGTCAAGTTAATATTTTTAATTTTCTTTCTAGAATTTTATTAATTAAGCAGTATGTAGGGAAGTGCTGATTTGAGAACGCCTAACTATACTGAACCTTATCTCCAGTAGATATAGAATATTCCTCGACTGTCAGCGTTTGAGAGATGTTGATGGTGTAGGAAGTCCAATGATACTCCCTTTAATTTAAGAAACGACACACCTTTAATTTAATTGCAATACAGAAGTAAAAATTAAAGGAGAAACGTAAAAGAAAAAAACATTCTTTCTTTTATGCTATCCAATCCAACAACGACCAACTTCCGATACTGTTAACAAAACTCCTTTTTCCGCAATTTCCCTCACACTAGTTCGTGACAGCGTGTTTCGAGCCATCATTGTATTATTAAAATTGCCAGTTCTCACACAAATAAAAGGAAATTCGCCAATAAAGTCTATTTGTCTTTTGATATGCAAGGACGAAAAGGATCATGCTGCTCGGAGATCTAAAATTTACCGAGGAAATCTAATCCAGGTTTACTGTGAGACAGTACACGTTCGAGAACAACACTGTGTTGGCCAACCCAAGTTAATGGTACGACAAACGAATGCATAACCACATCGTAGGATGGCTGATCTACATCGTTCCTAGGAAATCGAACATTTGGACCTCTTACTTTCAAGGGAACGAACCTACGGACCATAACTAAAAGGTAGTCGATAGACTTTTTTCACCGTTGTGAACCTTACGCCAAGCGAAGACGTTACCAGTTTGCCCCTGCAGGACCAGGCAATGACGGGAACCGGACCGTGCCCGGTTAATCCAAGAATTAAACTGTTCATAAACTTTAATGCAAGACATTGGCTCAATTAAAAAAGAAATAAAAAAAAAATTTATTCTAAAAAAAATTGAAAAATTATCGCACCACCAGAAAAGCAATATTATAAATGAGTGTATGCTATGTATTAGGAGGTAGCTATAACCGCATAAACATCGAGGCAAATATGCCAATGCTAAAATCCCAGTCCCGACATCGTTTTTATTGTGTAAGGGCAGAAAATGTCATGCTCTACCGGGACACATTGTTTTCCAAGAAATTGGGTTCTCTATTGCCAAGGAGCCAATCTTCAGGGCCCGAAAATTTGTTCATCAACGTAGAGTTCTCAAAATTATTGGAGGAGGGCCCAAGCCCATATTATATATTTATACTTTACAGTATGTGTAAAACTGCAATTTATTTCTGATTATGGGACTGGGCCTCACGGGCCCACGTAACGCTACGCCTATACTTCGGACTGAAGTGAGAAACACACGTTCCACGATATGGTTGAAAAGCCAGCCAGTCTTAATGGGCAATAAGCAAATTTTTTTAGAACTACGCCACCACAAAACAGTGAACCTTTTTACTTCGCAAACTACATTTTGAACCCAAACTTTTTAAAATCAAGGAAACATTCCTCCACCCATGTCTACAATAAGCAGTTAGTCTGGGTAAAGTTTTTTCCCCGGTATCTTTAGGAGTTGAAACGCAGATCAAATTCTTCAGAGGCAAATACGCTACTGCTGCTGAGACCACCGAACTTCGATCGATTCCATAAAGTTTGGTAAAACGCTACATGAGGGTCACGATGTGCAAAGTTAAACATTTAAACTCAAAATAAAATCTAGTGCCACTGTCACCAGTTTGGAATTTTTTCTTCAATCTATGGGAAAGGCTAAACCATTAACAACAACGCTGGTTGATTTTTGCCAATCACAACCGTTCCTATAATTCATCTCAACCATTTCGAATATTCATTGACATAATTACTACATGATCGCTTATCCTTGCCTATGTCCAGAGCCGACGAGAGGGGCCAGCAGGGCCAGCCCGGGGGGCCCGCTTGAAGTCTATGGGCCCGAGCTGGCAAGGATCTATGCTGTGGGTGGGGCCCGGTACAGGGAAGGGTTAATGGGGCCAGTCAACGTGAGCCTGGGGGCCCCCACGTTTCCTCTCGGTGCCCCTGCCTGTTTCTCTTTACAGAACTTCTTACGTAAAACCAAATAGGCGTTCGATAACACTGTTTCTTTACCAACAAACATCCATCAATATTTATTGTATTATTTGATGAAACACTGAACAATCACTCGCTGTTTAATATAGCCTGTTCAGTCTCATAAGTTCTGTTATCAGTTCAAATTTTCCATCTTCAGTTTAAGGGCATAAAATCCACTCACTGCAATTCAAATCACTAGTAGAACTCTTTAGACACATAGTACATAATTCAATATCAATGTTTTTACTATAATTTTTTCACCGCAGTATTTCCTTCAACTCACTTTATTGTTTACCTCATTGATACATAAGTTCAAAATTTGTATTCAATTAGTCATTATTTATGTGATTGAATCAACTTAATTTTAAAGAGCGTAATTTTTTGGTGACCCTATCCTGCGCCAACCGTTGGCCTGTTTATTAACTGACGTTTTATTAAGTATTTGTGGTTGATCTTTTGCATTCCCCAATTACATTAGGATTACCGTAGCATGTATTTCCATTGTGATAGTTAAAAGAAAGTAATTTTTTTAGCACTTTTTTTTGTAATTGCTTCGGTAAATAATATTTGTTTAAATATACGCTTTATACACAATATTAGCTACAACGTTATTTTTATTATTCATAATCACTTCTAACGATTTGTTTCTTATGGATAATATTGACTGTCAACTTACATTTTAAATTAATGATTATATATAAATTTATATACGGATATACTCATTTAGATATTCGTATGAAGAGTATAAAACAGTTAAATAGATTTATAATTTAATAGAGATATATAAATTTGGTAACGGACATTCTCTCAACCCTCCCTCCCCCATGCTTATCTCACTACTTTCTATAACAACTTAGATATATCTACTCACCATTTTGCATATATATAAGTATTTGATATATATCACGCAATATTCAGTAGTACATTATTATATTTCATTGACTTTTTTTATGTGTATGCGAAAAATTTAAATTCATTAAAAAATAGGACTTCTGACAAATTAAAATTGAAAGAACAACGAAATCGTGAAAAAAATATTAAAGTTCTACACATTATGGAAATAAATCTGATAAGTTTGAAGCTAAAGTTTAAGCTAAAAAGAATTCCAAGAAGTAAATTTTGGCCGCAAAAAATCATTTAAATTCTTATTTGCATATGCAGTGCTTTGCCGAAATCCGTGTTCCAATTTAGAAACTTTTGCAGGTTAAACGATTAAATACGTTGTTTACTTACATATTTTCTCTTTATAATAATTAATATAATTATATAAAATCGGTAAGTTTTAAAATTTAGAAAAGTATGCACTTCTATTAAAACGGAACTAAGAATGCATTTCGGAAAACTTGCGAGAAATAATGAAAATCGGAATCAAAATTGCATATATCGTCCGAGACCTCCAAAATATTTCTTTAAATAACTCTTTCCTTATGCGACGCTTAAGGCAATTATGTGCTAATCTACATTTTTGTCATTCCAAGAAAATCTCATTTAAACTTTGAATTAACATTCGTAAAGAACAAATTAGCCGCGGAAAAAACCATTCGCCTACATAATTTTAAAACTATTTTCAGCAGCAAAAATATTCCTTTCGGTTCATTCGACGAACCCAATTTAAACTTGTGTGGGTATTCAACGAAAACAGTCTTCTGTTTTCCTTCCATACTCGAATTCATCATTAATCTCCTGAACGATATGAAAACTTTTTATGCAAACTAAAAAAAATATGTTAGCTCTCTGGATATACGTAATGTCAATATCAAAAAACTCGATTTTTGAAATATTTGGTTGTACGAAGACTAATCCTATTAAGCTGGAATAATTAATAAACTTTATGAAACAAATCTAAATTTAATTTTAAATCTGGTATATTTACAACTGAATATATTTCTTAACAGCTTGATTCCTAAGACGTACGCTGTGTACGTCCTCTCATTTCAGTAATCAGTGACCAGGACGTGCACACGTACGCCGTTCATTACCTAGTACTAACTGTGTATTTGAACTCATATGATGATATGCAACTCATATAACACAATGCTGGTCGAAAGTGAGTAATAGCGACCTCGATTCTACTACAAGAACATTTCGAGGATACACGTTGAATTTTTCATTTTACGTTGGCAAGGATATTTATGAAATACCATTGCCTCCAGATTCCACGAATTTATCAGTATCGGAAAGAAAAGAATTGTACTTTATTCAACTCAGGATCTCCTATATAAAGGCAGAGGTGGACACATATTTTCATTTTGGGAGAGTCAAGGACAAAATTTTTTAGAGAGAGAGAGAGAGAAAGGGCTCCTTGAAATAGCACCCTTTATTTATCATGATAGTCGGGATTTTTACAGTGGCAAAATATATTTTGTGGTGGGTCTTGACCCCTATGACACCCTGTGTGCGCGTTTAAATAAACGGAGGTAAATTGTTGCTGATAATTGGTACCTATCTGCTGGTTTTGTGAGTACCTGTTAGAACATTACACTTACGTAACTGGAACTATCCGAACTCACCGTTGTGTACCAAAACATATTGTTGAAGAACCACTTGCTAAGGGAACATCTATATTTTGACGAAACAATGAATATCTTTTAGTAAGATTCGAAGATAAAGATACGCATACGTTTTAACATCCCGGTATAATGCTGGAGCGTGTGAGAATGGGAGCAATTCTTTTGGTAGAAAGCGAGAATTTCTTTGCAAACCATTATATATTGAAAAGTACAACTTTACGATGGGTCTATTGATCAGATCGATCAATTACTGCAGACATATAATCCAGCTGGCAAATCGTGCACGCGATTTAAAAAGTTTGATACTTTCATGGCTTTAGAATGCTTTTGAATAGTTTTGTCATTTACAGAGATGCTTGTGGTCGAAATATTAGATTCAAAGATTTTATTATGAAATATTTTGAAGTAATTATAAAGAAGGATGAGAGTTATCAACAAATGTTTTTTTGTGGTAGGAGTAAAGCAGCCGAAACTGAAAATCTCCATCAACTTGTTCAGATTCCAAGTACAGATAAAAAGAAACGTCTCCAAAAGAGATGCCATATTTATACAACTAAATATGTTAGGAATAATATTCGGCTATTATGTTCTGATTGTGAAGATTTTTTAGGACTGATAGATGCCATTTTAATAAATATTACAAATATTTTAAATAAATTCCCGGGTTTTATCTATGATATACACTGAAGTGCCAGAAAAATTGGTACACCTACCTAATATCGTGCAGCCCCCCTCCGTGCGCATGCCAAAGTGCCGCAACACGACGTGGCATGGACTCGACTAATGTCTGGAGGTATCCTGGAGACAATTCACAACCAGGAATCCTGAAGGGCAGTCCACAAATCCATAGGAGTGCAAGGAGGTAGAGATCTCTTCTGAACAGCACGTTGCAAGGCATCCCAGATATGCTCGATAATGTTCATGTCTGGCGATTTAGGTGGCCAATGGAAGTGTCTAAAGTCAGAAGAGTGTTCCTGGAGCCACTCGGTAGCAACTCTTGATGTGTGGGGTGTCGCATTATCATGCTGAAATTGTCCAAGTCCGTCGGAATGCACAATGGACATGAATGGGTGTAGGTGATCGGACATGATGCTTACGTACCTGTCAGAGTTGTCTCTAGACGTATCAGGGGTCCCATATCACGCCAACTGCACACGCCCCATACCATCACAGAAGCTCCACCAGCTTGAACAGTCCCCTGTTGACATGTAGGGTCCATGGATTCATGAGGTTGTCTCCATACCCGTACACGTCCATCCGCCTGATGCAATTGGAAACGAGACTCGTCAGACCAGGCAACGTGTTTCCAGTCATCAACAGTCCAATGGCGGTGTTGGCATGCCCAGACGAGGCGTAAAGCTTTGTGCCGTGCAGTCAACAATGGTACACGAGTGGGCCTTCGGCTCCGAAAGCCCATATCAATGATGGTTCGTTGAACAGTTCGCACGCTGACACTTGTTGATGCCCCAGCATTGAAATCCGCGGCAATTTGAGGAAGTGTTGCACGTCTATCTCGTTTAACGATTCTCGTCAGTCGTCGAATGTCCCGTTCTTTCAAGGTCTTTTTCCGGCCGCACCGCTGTCGGAGATTTGATGTTTTACCGGATTCCTGATATTCACGGTATACCCGTGAAATGGTCGTACGCGAAAATCCAAATTTTGTCGCTATCTCGGAGATGCTATGTCCCATCTCTCTTGTGCCGACTATAACGCCACGTTCAAAATCACTTAAATCTTGATAACCTGCCATTGTAGCGGCAAGAACCGATCTAACAGCTTTGCCAGACATCTCTTGTCTTATATAGGCGCTGCCGACCGCATCGCGTTACGCTGATTGGTTGCAAAGCTCCGTTATTTGCATACGCACGCCTGTACCAGTTTTTCTGGCATTTCAATGTATGTTATGCACATTATGATAATGTAGTAAATCATTTTTACACGCTTTCCGCCACACAGTCCGGTATATAGCCTTACACCGGCGACATAAAGCCTGGGAGTCAAGGGGTTAAGTTTTTGAGGGTTTTTCGAAAATATATTTTATTAAATCCATCCATCCATCCATCCATCCATCCATCCATCCAAGTACAATAAAACCTGCTTAAAATGACCAACTTCAGGACTGTACTTCAACGGCCGCTATAGAGAGGTGGTCACTATACACGACAAATTTTGGTATAAGCATGACTAAGTCCTTATCAGTTTTCTCTTATAAAAAGTGGTCCCATTATTCATGCAGTCAATTTACCAAGATGGTCACTTTACCATGTTTCGCTGTACATATATATATAATTACAAAATCCGAAAACCGGTCTTCTAGGTGGATTACTAGATTTCAAGAGTTAGCAGGTAGTACTAGTATGAGGATCGTTAACGGTGAAATGGGTTCTCTTGTTTTAACACAAGGCACTTTGAGGGTTTATTAACTGTGAAACGGGCTTTTCGTTACCATATAGCTGACAGTTTTTACTAAGCTTCACGTTTCCTTGAGGTTTTGTAGATATAGGTCAAGGATTTCCCGCCGTTAAGTAATATTTTATATAGCATGCAAAGAAAAAAGTATCTATAATATGCAATTTGTAAGCTTTCCATATTTGGGAGCGGTCAGCAATTTATGAGCAGTAATAGGAGCCATGAGCCTAAAAATTTTAAAAAACACTAGCCAACCAAGTGAGTAGGTTTTCTATTTAATGCGGACGAATGTCTTTCTTGCATGGCGAGATAGATTTGTCATGGTTTGTTGTTGATACCTTTGTATATATACAGAATGTTCCAAAATTAGAGTAAAATTTTAAAAATTAATAATTCATTGAGATTTGATAGTATTGTAATTCGATTTAAGTAGACATATGCGGAATAACATCAGATTTTTAATCAAAACATAAGTATTTGATTGTTACATTTGTGATCGCCAGATGGCGCTTTTGTAAATTGAAACGCACAGAATAATGAGAAATTCTGGCAATATGTAGCGATACCCAACATCCCGCGCACTGTCAAATAGTTGCTAACGTTTGGAAAAAATCATGCGTTCTGCTCATGCGCACACATATAGAGATTAGGGGTTGACAAGACAATCCTTATCCGTTGTTTAAAGCTTTGTTTTGCCCAATTCTACTACCGGTACGCATTTACTTTCAAAAGAATTACCAGCATTTTAAAATAAGGTACTTTTTAGCTCATTACTAATTGTCAAGCAGTATCAATTATTTTTGTAGCGTTTTGGTATCTTGTACATTTATTAAAATGATCGACAGGCTGGGGAGAGCGAAATAATGATTTTCCTCACCCTCCTAATACCTCACCCCAATATTGACTCTGCCGTCAATTTCAAAGCGAAGGACCAACCAAATTCCCGGTAATGGCATCATGTTTCTTCAATATCAAGGGATATGCTATGGAGGGTGATTCAGGACTAATGAAACAAACACAGAGGGGTGGTAAAAGACATCAAATAAATCATATTTGGAGCCTCGCGTTTTGGCCATAAATTCCCGAATTGCATAAATTTAGACAAGAGAAGTTTATTTGGAGGACAGTAAGTGGTGGAACCTTTTCTAATATAGTTCTCCTCTAGAACGGCAAATTTTTCAAATTTTGTTACATGATTAACTAATGTGGACGCAAATAATAGCAGCCCTATAGTTCCAGAACGGCTCATTTTCGGACATTGTTTCACTGGACCAAAGTTGTTTCTTTTGTTCTCCTTCACCTACGGTCTTCTTTCTTTTCCACTGCTTTCTTTTGATGTTCACATATGCTCGACAATACCTGACTGCCTCCAGTATGGTAAAACAATCGTTTTCCATACCTTTGATGACTAAATGGCAACAGTACTCAGTGCCAGGGAAGGGAATTTTTTAATTTTTTTTAATCTGCTGCATTACTAGGTCAATCACTTAAATTATGCGTCAAAAAAATTTTTTTGTTCATGTAATTGCCTACGCAACGACGATGTTGATATAAATTATACTTTCACTCTACAGCCAAGTTGGCTCGTCTTCGGACATAGAGATTCCGCCAAATATGGCTTATTTGGCGTCCTTTACCACCCCTTTCAGTTTGTTCCATTAGTTTTGAATCACCCTACATAATGCTGTTCATAAGGTCTTCTCTCCTCTACAAACTGTATTCACGAATAATAAGCGTCGCATTGAGAACATATGAATATAAGTTATGTTTCGAAATATCTAAAAAAAATCTATATCATTTTGTATATTTCTAAGTCAACCACGTTGCACTACATTCAATACTCGACGAGTTATTAAATTTAAAATTTTGTGCGACTTTTGGATTGCCGCCTATATTAATTTACACACTTTGTTGCGAATGACTTCACGGACAAAAAATACAGTAAACATGCGTGCAAATAGATGGGTAAGTGGATATAGAAAAACACACAGACAGATAGATACAGAAACAAATAGGTTAAAGAAATATTTTCTTGATATTTACCTTTATGTTACATATATCCATACACCTATATAAATATAATGTACCGCATGGTTTACTAAGTCTACCCGTGTTTCTTCATTTTCGTTTGATATTTTGAATTTCTTTAGATCAAAGTTCGTAAAGGTGAAATTTTCGAAAAAAGCATTCGAGCCCTTATGGAAGTTTGCGAAAGTAACGCATAATTTTGAATAAAGCTCATCGTTTTTGAACTTATCAGTTTACTTGATTTAAAATTTATAGAGGTGTCACATCAATAATTTTCTACCGTAAGGTTATTTTATTGGTGATGTCATATAAAATTTCCGATGCGGGAGAAAGATAAAATTCATGGAAATAAAGTAACACTGGCTTGTAGAAATTTTTCGATTTTGGCGTCCCCGATTTCTTGATGACATTTAAAAGAAATTTTGGATCAAAACAGTCGAATATTCGAAATTGTAGAATTCACCAAATTTCAATTCCTTTGATGGATTCTGACTTCATCTAACACAATTCAATCTCTTTTTGCCCCTGCATAGTTCCCGTTGAAACCTTTTTATTTAACTTGTCACTAAACTAAAATTTGTTTTACGAATGTAAAATGCAAAACAAGAGAAAATTCGATGGATTCTATTGACAAAATAATGTTTCTTACTCCTTTTTTTTTACAAAAGACTTATTTTTTACAAGCATTTGAAGTCCTGCTTTTATCTTTTCGTGCATATATTTTATCTTTGAAAATGCTTCACCGAACAAGACAAAACTAGTTTGCTGGAAAAAAAAATGTATTTTTCTTATACTTTTGGCAAGCGTGGTGGATTTTCAAATCATTTGTTCGTGCAGAACACAATAATAGATTTCCGCCGTAGAAGGTACGTTCTTTCCCTCCCTTTAAAACGGCTGCCACCGTCAGTAAGCTTTCAAACCCTCGGTTTCTAAAATTATTTCATTTTTGGCCTTAAACCTTTTTTTTCAGAACATAGAAAAATACTGTATTTTCAAACAAAAACCGAATTCATTTTGTTTACTCTCAAAATTTGGCAAAATAATGAAGAAGCTGCTTTTGAATGCGTAACTTTTTAACGAATATGCTTCATATGGTTGTATGTGCTGTTAACATAGTCAAAATTGACGGCTTACGCAAATATTCCTATCCCTACACTATAATTTTCTGCGTTTTTCCTATCATTTATAATTTGTACCTTTTTCAACTGCATTACATGCGAACAACAAACAAAAATCATCTTCCCCGTCCCCAGCTTCCAACCATGAAGCTCAGTTAGCCTTCTATCACAAAAGGAAATTATTTTTTGTGACAGAATCCTTGTATCCTCTCGGTTAGGCTTGGCTTTCAGATAAGCCAGAGACTCAAGCTGAGAATAGAAGAACAGCGGTTAAACTGTTCTCTCGATGTCAGATAAGGAAGCAAGGCTGGAGTCGTTACGCGTTAGCATAACCCTAGAATTTCCAATCATTTATCTAGAACCCCCACAAATCCCTTGGTATTTTACAGCAACAGTGAAGCAATTCCATAAAAGAATAAGACTTCCATGACGCCAACTGTCCGGAATATCCCTTTTTTACTTCAATATTTACCTTAACCTTTCAATTACAATGTCTTCCACCACATATATTCATTCATTAGCACAAAACAAGAAATATTTCTCAAAATATTCGTATAAAAACTTTCTAAAAAGACTCCGGGAAACTGATTAACTTTTAACTAACTCTAAGGAAACTGAGCCGTTTAGGTTTTTTCACAGCAAAATAATTATCTAATAACGAATTATAAAACAAAATCTCACATATACACCATGAGGAATAATATGAACGAGATTTTCTACAAGAAAAATGTAATTACTTGATGCATCTGTTTCCCTCCCAGGCTTTTTTCACTTTCTCGACTCTTCTGAAATATGTCAGTCCTCTTAGATATAATAGTATTGATGTGTCAAAATTAATACACTTACTGGTAAATATACGGATGACACAAATGTTAAACGATCAAATTTAATTGATTATATACAATTTATCCCAAAGTATCAAACAGGCGCGAATTCCGAAAACAATTACATTAATAAATATTATCTATTTATGTACCGTGATTTTCTCAGATATGACCCAATAAATTACATGAACAGCTTACTAACACATTAAAAATTTGGCACTTCGGAAGGACAGTCCATTTCTTAATGAATTATAAATATTCTATGTTATCAAATTTTAAAGAAAACAAAAACTATTAATAGTAATCTAATTAGAAATTTAGAAAGAGTCTATATTTTTCATTTCTGTGTAGCAGCTTAATAATTCTGGAGGAGAATATAGCAACAAAAATTCAGCTACATATCCTCTTCCACTTCTAACGTAAAGATTAAAACATAACAGCTAATATACAATAATTTCGAAAACCACGTGTAATTAGCTCAATCTAGAGCTTTAGTTTCTTTAGGAGAAAAGGCGCATTTACGTGAATTCAGATAGCGTGAAATAATTTGGAAATTCAGTTTATTGCTAATCTGAGCTCAATTTTTCCATTATTACGTAAGCTTCTTTGAAGTGGGCTAAAACCCTTCAAAAAAATGTTTTAAAACTCTATTAACCCTGCTATTCTGTTCAGTTCTACTATACAGTTGTTATGTTTTTGTCAATAAATCCCACCTTTGCAGTTTTTTATAGGGTACGAAAGAATAAACAGAAATACTTCGTTCCTTACGGCATTTATTTCAAACCTATAAAGGAACAAGTTTTTAGACAATAATTTAAATAAGAAATCGGAAACAAGAAGAGATGAATTAGTGTTAAAAAATTGGAAAATCTGAATTTGTGTTGCAGTTCGGGCAATAGCAAATGACCTGTCCCTTACGTATGTACTTTTGATATTTACAATAAGAAATGTTTGTTTCGTTGCTATTCCTTGATGAACAAAATTTCACGGAGCACGTTTTTTGTCAGTTATCCCTATACTTGATAAAACCGAGGCTTGATTATAAGAGGGATTTAGAGAACTTACTCTTTGTACCTTATTCACCATATTTGCCGATTCTTCTGTCCTTGGCATAGCTTGATGGGAAGCCTCAAGTGACGTTGTAAGCGACTTTCCTAGTCTTTTCAAACACAATCGCCTTTCCTCAACTCATTTACGTTTCACCCAGGGTTTATTGTTATCCACAGAACATCGCATAATAATCCGAAATGTCAAGTAAATTATAAAAAGCTATCGTTTGACGAACGTTTGACTTTCTCTTACAAGTGAAGGAAGCTGACAACTAATTGAGGTTATCTACTGCCTCTTTAGTTGAATTATAATACAGTATTATTTCAGACTTTTTGTCATCTATCTCAGTTACGGATTTCTCATTTTTAAGAGTACTCATAAGAACTACGTTTCTGTTCTCTTTTGGGAAATAATTGACTGCCGTTGTATCCTTTGTATAGTAAGAATTATTATTTATTTCTTTATTGTGCATTTCTCTGGGAAGTTCTGGTTTATTTTTAAATATAGTTCCAATCATTGTAATATCCTTTTTCAGAAAAAACTGACATAAATTATATGATGTAAAAAAATTAACACACATGGTGTTATGGTCCTTCAAGTCACTAGTTAGATCTGACGCTACATGCATACCTTGAGTTATTCTATTCCACCACTTGGATTTTTTTCTGTCACCACCTGCTTCTTTTCCTGTATAGATTTGTAACTTCAAGGCATAAGAAGTTTTGCTGACACAGTTAATCCACCATATATATAAAAATTTTAGGCTCCCACGTATAAACAAACCAGTCATGTTTCCCCGATTTCGAGTCTGGAGTTTTCAGTATTTACATTTTGGAAGTAAGTTGACTAAAATTTTTTGATGAATTTGCGTCAAATTTTACATTATATTGCATATGAGTGTTCTGGAAGACATGTGCGCTTATAATTGCGATGCCTAATGTCTATAGGCAGAGAAATAGAATCAGTTGGTGTAGGCATAATTTTTTCCGTCATGCCACGCTTGAGTTGTAATGGACACATGATATACAAAACAAGTAAGAAAATTTCAGAAAATATATCAAAATACTCTACAAGAGCTAGTATCCTGAAATAAGGTAATGTACATACACATACAAAACGTTTTATGTGCAAAATAGGTTTGGGTTATATTGACCTGAATGCTATATATGTAAAAACAGAATTTTTTTCAAAAAATTAAAAAGAGAATCAATTTCTTTTTACGAAAGTAAAGATAACAAGTGACATAAAGTGACAAAGCGATAAAAGGTAAAACACCTTTACAATTTATAATAAATCGGCTTGGCGTTAAATTTGATTTCGGGTCAAGTAGATTCGAACAGAACGGAATAACAGGGTTAAAACATGTACTTCTAAAAGCTGTGCTCATTTGTCCTTTTACCAAAATTTGTGATATATTCACACAATGAGTAGTTTTACTTCGATTTGAATCTACATTCTTATGTATTTATCTCTTTTAAGGCTCACAATATTTACAATAAAGTATGTATTTCAAACTAAGATGAATAAATATATTATTAAATTTCCCTTATGTATTCTAATATAGCTTGACTGTGATAATTCCATATACGTAACATGCCACTGAGAGAATTTAAATTTACGTAAAAATAGCATCGACGAATGAAAGTCATTGCATAACAAATAAAGACACGAAATTTTAGTGTCCTAGTGTAACCACAAACAAAGAAAAACTGTCAGTATAGGGTTACGATTTATAGTGGCTGTCCATATTTATGGTTAGTAATACCCACACATGTTTTGTCCTCTTTTATAATTTAGCCACCCACTGTTCTAAATCATCTCTTCCTTGCTTTATTTCTCTTTCTCAGTTCTGGGTAATTTCCATCCAAGGCTTGTCCCCAAATGTTGTTTGCCTTTTTTCGGAGTGCATGTCCTAATCAATAATTGTTTTTCTTTCTTACATAGATTTTGTCCATAAATATCCGAAGGCATTTTATTTCTTATATTTTTAACCAGTTTATGTAAAATATGTAAAATCCGAACACCGTTTTCAAAAAACTTTTGAATTTGGTTCGTTATTAGCTTTGACATTTTCATGTTTGCTATGTATAAAGTAGCGTTAAATTTACTTTACCTAATTTTTTTTTGTAATTCTGCAAAATTGACTATGGTTTTCTGAATTCTCCATCTTACATTTTCGCTTTCACTTAGCATAATAGACAGTACATTTTTTTATTATGTTTAATAATATTTACGACTGAATTAGAACCGTTATTTAAACTCAACATATATATATGGAAAGTTACTTATGCCAGAAAGATATTCAGTTGGTTGAAATCAATTTTCAGCAAATGAGCGCAAGTAAAAATAATGAAATATTTGATGGAACTAACTTACTGCTTGCAGAAAAGGTGAAGAATTTCATCGATATTTTAATTAACATTGTTTTAAGACTATATTTTATATACCACGAAGAAAATTATATTTGCGTTTAGTTAATAAGTTCAGGAAACATAATTGAAATTTTATAATCATGTTTGTTAAATGATTTCAATGATATCATGAATTTAACATAAAACGAAATGGAATAACTGTTTTTAATTGACTGTTTTTAGTTCTGGTTAATATTTAACAGAATACAAGTTACCAATTTCGACTTTGAATTGCTATTTTTGTCGTATTATCTGTTCAACTACTGAAAATTATAATTTCTCTATTAATTATAATAATAATTATTTAATTTTCTCGATTTTCATACTATTTTTATAGAACAGTTATTTAACTACGCATAATCCTTTACCGATTCCATTGGAAAGTCCTTCAATTGTCATATATCACTTGTTTTAACGTATCACGCATCAACAAACTCAGTTAAAACTGAGTCAGTAATGTCAAAAACCATAAAGTAAGTGTTAGAAAAATAAACTTGAAACGTATTATTAGCAGCGAATTTAAGTTCTTCATACTAGGGAGAATTAGCAGAAATTAGCATTTTTCATTGTTTACATAACAGAATCTGACATAAGTAATTTAGAATAGATGTCATGAAATTACGTTACATGTAAGTAAAGCGTATGCATCACTTACGAGGAAAAGAAGAAAACACGAGACGCAATGTAGACTTTGCATAATGCCAAACCATGCGATAAACTAGAAAAATGTATTAGAATACCAAGTTATAGAAATATTTGCGTTTTTTTCGGGTTAAAATTAGATTTTGGAAATGACGCTCGAGACATCTCTGCAAATGTTTTGGGCAAAGCACAGAAAACAAAGTTGAAAGTCACCAAAACTAGAAATAGGACGGAATTTTAAATGGATATAATTTAGCGCGCGTTCATTTATCACCCTTCTATCGTGTCGTTGTGGAGATAATTAGAAATGTTTAATCTAAATTAGCTCGGTTTGGGTTAAAAAGCTGATGAGGGAACTGAGAAGTTACAAGTAAAAATTTGGATAATTTCTCTTCAAATATATTTAACTCCTTTCATTTGTGTTTCCCAGAACATGTTCCCCGAAGGTTTGGAAAAAAATTTAAACCTATTTAATGGAATATAATTTGTCACCTCTCTCACTCTCTCTCTCTTTCTCATTCCTTAACTTTTGTAGAATTTTTCGGTGTAAATCAGAAGGCTTGCGAACCGTGTAATAAATGTGGTTAATTTTGCAAATGCAATCTGCGAACGGTAGACTGTTACAAAATGTCCCGTTATTTTACGGCCTGACATCTGTTGCGAGCCGGAATTCAGCATCCGCTAAGCAACAGATTTGTATTGTTTAATGCTCGCGGATATTATAAGCTCCGTGCTTCAGGTTTTAAATGGGGCAAGTTTGGGAAAAAGGGTTTAGTGTTAAATTAAATTTCGCCCCGCATATCCACGGAGTAGATAATTTTCTAAGCAAACTCAACTTTAAATATTATTCATTATCCCTCATCCTGTAAGCCATTTATCTCCTGCAATTGAATAACGTAAATTAAGAAATATTTCGACAATGGTGCCATTGGCAAAGCTGACAGAGGAAATATCCGGAACGACTTCTATAACTATATCGTATTACAGATTGATTTAAACCAATATTTGAAATATCTTTAGGATTTTGATGAATGTAAACTACAACTTAATTTAATTATTTATCTACGAGTTGACGTAACAAGCTTTGCACGAATGCCTTGATTAAATTTGATCAAAAAATAACCCCCCCCCCACTTCATATAGAAATTCCTGGATTATTTTCACATATTCTGTGAAATTAAATTAGAAATTAGAAAAATTACTTTTAATAAAAAAAGTTTTCTAAATTTCTTGCGCAGGTTTCGTTTATAGTTTTATTCAACCGTCTGAATTAAATTATGGAATGTTGAATAAAACCATTAATGTGTACATAAATATCATTACAGAATTTATTGAAAAATTTCTACGATTATACCACTAAGATCAAGCAATTACAGTGCATTCACGATTTTGTGAAGTCGGTGAACTCCCAAAAACTTTAGAAGGTATATAGTTTGTATATAGAAATTAAAGTTAAGGCTATAAACTAATCATAATTAGTAAAAACTTATAATTTACAAATTGGAAATTCTTATAAACAAGAGTCGACTGTATTTATTAACGTGATATTTAAAATATCTATATTTAGAAATATTATTTTCCAAGAAGTTCGTAATATAAAACGTCGAACGTAATTGAATAACCATTTTAGAATTTGATGTATATAAATAACGATCCTTTCTGTTGCAAATGTATAATAAATAGTTAATTATATTTAAATACTGGCTTGCAAAAGGGTTGCTGGTATCTAACTGGAAGGAGACCCACACGCTGAACGTATGTGACGATGTGTGGAACCGGCCGGGCCAGTAACCTAGTGTCCTACCCCGCCTTCAAGTGGTGCAGGCTGGGCTTTCTATCCAAGAGGCAAATTAATATTTGCTGCACGGATGGAAAGGCGGAAGGGGAGGGCTAATTCACCAACCCGTCTAGCCAGCGTGGTGAAATGATGGCTAATTCCTCCAATATGCTAATACACCAAAAACCATGGCCCCTAGTCTCCAGGTGCTGGAGTGCTCCTGATCAAGGCAGCGGTCAGCGTGGCATGAAAGCAGGGGGTGCTAAGAATCACTGGAATGGCCCAGGCTGCCGTTTGTTATTGACCTTGGCTACGTATAATGGACGATCC
>QLNU02015003.1:56192702-56227943 GCA_006491805.2 Dysdera silvatica
AATAACTACGCCTAAAATAAGTTAATGACAAATTGTTTCTTAATATTTGTTAATTAGTTAAATTGATAGTTTAAAGGTTATTTAAATTCAAACGTTGCGATTGCGAACATGTTATTCGTAAAAATGTCTGTAGTATATTTCCGAAAATCTCCAAATACAATTCACAAAGACGTTAAAAATGAGCACACGTAGACACAAAAATGCTTAGCATCAATTGAAAAATTCTAACACCATTTTAAAACTTTCCGTATCCCTTTTCTTATTTTTTCGTCTCCAATATATCATACTTCAATTGAAATTTATCTGTTGGTAGGGGGATTATAATGTTTTTTGGATTTGGAAAAGAACATAAATATTTTGCAATTTAGAATATTACAGGCGATTGGTAGAGCCTGCCTCACACGATTACGTTGCTTTGGTGAAGAGATAAGAGGAAATTCGAAAATTAATTGTATTATACTTTAGGAGAATATTCCTTTTACAGTTTAATAGTTATTTATAAATATATTCAATGAATTAGGTATAAGATATCCTTTCTAGCAGTGTAAGTATTCTATTCAAAACTATTGTATTTAAAATACTAAGAATAACAAACGAAACATGGTATAAACGGAGAGGTACAGAAGTGTTCTAAAATTCTACTCAAGAAAATTATAGTTAATATTTGTTATGCAATTAAACAGAAAACTGGAATTATCCTCGATTTTTCGTTTGATCAGCAATTGTGTTTCTTTACTTTTGGCCTATACAAATTTGGAAAATGAATTAAATATTTAATTTGAAGAGAAACAAAACGTCCATGCTAAATTCTAATTATTTCTTTATTTTTTATCTACAATTTGTAATTAGTTTATGCTCTTATTTCTACATATGTATAAATAATTTTGTGATTCTATTACGCGTAAATATCTTGTGGAGCTATTTTGTGTACCTAATATTCAAACTATTTTGTTTAAATTATTGTATTGTTATTTGTGGCTACAAATAAATGAACAACACAAATGTAGTTTTAATTGTTTCCCCTTGTAAAGCATAATAAGAAATATCGTAACTTGTAATTCTAATTTCTAATATATATATATATATATTTGTATATGTGTGGATACATACAAATATATATACGTATATGTGTATATATATATGTGCGTGTACACACACATGCATACACCGCCCAAAGTGATTTGCAGCCTAATATAGGTACAACCACCACGGCTAAAAGACCACGCCAGCGCATGTCATGGACAATAGATATGAACACCTACATCATGCGCACCTACTATACGATTACAAAGCTAGAAACAGACATAACAAATTACAGACCGACACTTCACGCCAAATTCGCACAACAGTACCCACACCTGGACATCAGTATAGAAAGAATAACAACCCAACGCAGGAACATAATAACCAGAAACCTCCTAGCAGAGCCCCTACTATAAAAGTTAACAGATGACGTTTCCAATAATCTAGCAAACACGTCAACCAGTGTGGCCAACCCTGAAGCACCAACTAGCGCAAGAGAACCGCCCCAACCAAGCATAGAAGATGAAGAGAGGAGGGACGTGGAGAAAATGGAAGAAGATTTCCAATGTGCCCTGGCGGAATATGAAGGCTCAGATGCAGCAGGAAGACCAAGAATACCATGTCAACTGGCATCCTGGAGACTCTGCAAAGTAACTAAGATCCTTAACGAGCATACCCTGCCAGTACACCTACAGAACCATAACTCAATACGGGAAATACATACTGCCATATACTGTGCAACTGTAGGGGCATCACGTGCCAATGGGTACTAAGTAAGGAACGAAGGCCGAAGTAACAGAGGAAGCAAAACCCAAGAACCATGTAAGCTGAAACTGCAAGAAAGAGTAGAAGAGCTCCGAAGCAACATAAGGCGAATAACTCAGTACGCGTAGGGAAACAGAAGTAAGAAATTAGTGAAGAAAGTTAAGATGGCCTTCAAGAGAAATAGGGTACATAAAAGACACGAAGAGCCCAATAAACATATCAGCGAATATCTGGATACCCTCAAACAAAAACTGGGTGTATACGCCAGAAGACTCCGAAGATACAAAGACTGTACCAACAAAAAACAACAGAACAAGCAATTCCAAACAAACCAGAAGGCCTTCTACAGGAAGCTTCAAGAGACACCAGCGAACAAAGACAAGTACAAAACCCTAAAGCCAGCAGAAATAGAGACCTTCTGGAAGACACTATGGTCCAATGAAATACAGCACAAAAGCTTATCTGATTTACTTGTATTTTGCGACATACCTCCAGAAAAGGCGCCAAGCATGTAGTCCTAGAAAAGGGTGTTAACGACGGTTCTGGGGCTGCGTGCTTATATTACGTCGTATTTATATGTGTGTGTATATATATATTTATATGTTTATATTTATATGTATGTATGTGAGTGTGTGTGTTTGAACATTGTACTTTATATGAATCTTTCCTTTTACCTTAATTCTATTCAACATTTTTCATCTTACTCGCCCTATTTTTTTATTTTTTTTACATGCACTATTCGTCTTACATATGCATTTGCTATTTTGCACTATATATATACAGTGCGTTTGGTATTTTAGTGGACACTTGATAACAGTGCACTATCGTGAGAAATAATGCCAAATTTGAAAATGAAAATAAAGATACTACAATAAAACAGTATTCTGCAAAGTGGAAGATTAATAATCTTTATTAAATCATTCATAAATGTAACAAAATCAAGATGAGGCTTTCAATCTTGTTTGAAAATTTAATGGACACTTACTGAAATCGAAGTGTTTTATGTACATTAATACGCGAGATATCCTCCGTTTTTGCGTATAACTTTAAAGACACGTGAATCCATTGATTCTATCAATGTTTGTAAATACTTAGGATCGATTTGATACCAAGTTTCCACAATAGCGTCCTTTAAGGCATTAACCGACGTGAATTGCTTCCCATTTGCATATATTTGACGAACAATATAATCCCATACGTTTTCGATAGGATTTAAATCAGGACTACGTGTCGACCAAATCATACTTTTAAACTTTTTTGAATTTATCCATCTTTTGGTGGAGATAGATGCATGGCACGGTGCGTTGTCCTGTTGCAAAATCCAGTTTTCCCCACATATTTATGAGGCATATGGGAGGGCATATTCTTTTAAAAATTCTTGATAGCAGGTGGAATTCATACGACTGCCGATGAAAGCTCCAGGCGTAGTACCGTTGTAGCCAAAGACACTACAAATGGTCATCAACCCTCCTCCTTGAACTCTACGAGAAAAGTATTGCGGCGCTTTCCGCAAATCGTGCCAATAATGTTGAAAAGCATCCGGACCATCTAAGTTGAATTTCTTTTCGTCCGTGAAAAGTACCTGCAACCATTTATCGTTCCACTCCATGTGTCGTCGAGCCTAGTTTAAGTGTTCCTGTTTGTGAACTTGGGTGAGAGATGGTTTGCCTTTTTTTTTCCGAAAAGATAAATTTTTGGAATTAGAGAGCACATTCTATACTGTCCAACATTTAACTGGGAGCTAACTAAGGTCGTTTCGGACTTTTGCAGCCAACTTTCCTGTGTTACTGGCCTCTCTAATAATGTTCCGCTTATCTCTTTTACTCAGTTTTAGCTTCGCTCCCCGTTTTTCGAGTGGATCCTTTTGGGGTTTCTTTTTGAAAAGGCCCCTATAGTACTCCTTGGACGCTGAATAAGCTGACAAATTTTGAAAATGGATTTTCCATTTCGTTTAAAAGCCACAATTTCCTCTTTCTCGAAATCCGTAAGTATTTTCCTTTCTGACATGACTACAAACGCTGTTTTCGCAGACTCAAACCTGTTCACACGGGTATTTATACGAACCTACGCATCGAAAGAATACAATATGCAAATTTTTTAGCGCCTGCACTGCCATCTGTTAGTCAGGAATGATAGTGTCCCTTAAATTAACAAACAACATTTGTTACATAAATTTGCATTTTCCCCATTTATGTGACGATATATTGATATAAAATTTATTTTTCTACAAGACATTATGGTGTCTCGGCATTCTTCAAAAGCCAATTCGCAGTTTTTGTATTTTTTTTAGCATTTACGTAAAAATATCAGGTGTCCACTAAAATACCAAACGCACTGTATATATACGCGTTTATAGAAAAATATCCCCAATATTCCTACCTTAATATTGTATAATTTAAATCAAGACTTTAGATTTATCCCTTCCCAAGTAAAAGCGCGGAGAATTCGTTCACATTTTTATAATTTAACTCACGAGTCAAGAGTTTTGAAGCAGTCACAGCATATTTAGCATTCTGTTAATTAACGGTAATATGTTAATCACCCAAATGCCAAAATTTCTATGCCGAAGCGGTAATGTCTGAAATCAAGGAATAATCGAAGTCAAACTCGGTTGCACAAGCTTATTATCAAATGGATGTAATCTGTGTCAAAGGTATCCAAAATTACTTTAGCAACTGTTTTCTCCAATAATTTGCTGCATAAGTCACAGTGGTGTAGGCAACTGTCGGGGGTTTAGATTTATTACACCTAAATTCGCATCATGTAATTACACTAAACGCAGTTTAGTACCGAATTAGGAAAATTGCTACGCCATGCTGAAAAAAGTTATTGCAGGAATTTATGAAAATGTAGTTATCTCAGCAATATTAACACTTGGAAAATTTTCTCTGTTTTCACACGATACCATGAGGTAAATAAATATAAAAATTTATTTCATAATGAATTTTATTACCTAAAACATGACAAGAAAAGGGAAATGGAAGCTTTAAAAATTGTCATGGCTGCCAGTAATTTTAAATACCATAATAAAGTAATACAATAGGAAACAATGGTTGTATGTGGGTCACTTGGGCTACAAAAGTGACGTCAGCGAATAAAGATGGCCGCCGTCCTGGTCTCCAGTCCGTTATTGCATTTTTGGTAGGGGGATCTTTGTCCTGAGGGTTTCGGAAGCCTTATCTCTTGGCGGGATCTCGATCCCATGAACCTTTATAAACCGACCTTCTCTATAATACGACCACGGATACCCTGCCCCCTGGTGTTACACTGCCATCTAACGGCCTTTTTAGACGTTTATAATTATTTCTTTCCATACCCTCGGAAAATTTGTTTTACCAGCGCTCGATGTCACAGGAAAAAAGAAAACGTCGGAGAAAACTTGGTATCGAACCCGGTTCGTCGGAAGACCATAGCCACTGGGCGAATACGGATTTGATAAACGTGTTCTTATATTGTTTTATATAGGTAGTCAAGAATTCTTTTTTTCTTTAACCTTTTTTTTTTTAAATGTATTTTATTTATTTATTTATTTCGGATCGTATCAGTCATCTTTTTTTATATAACGTTTGATTTTTATTGCAATAAAATATTTTAGCATTGCTTTGTATATTTAAAATGCGAAGAAGTCATTTTAAAAACCTCTATAACACGGACACCTCACAAAGTTATTGCGTCTTCCAGCGACTGATAGATAATTACTTTCGCGAAGATGGATAAAAAAAGGTTATGTGATCACAGTCGACTTCTTTTTTTTTTCATTCACTAAGTTAAGGTATGTTCATAGATTATGCAACCGATTAGTATGAATGGACATTTTACAACATGTTCAATTTTTATTTTCAAACAATAATTTAAGTTTTTAAATATATATAGGATATACAAACAAATGTTATTATCGGACATAATATATAGATTCCGATTTTTTATTTCAGGAATTAATTTAATATATAGTTAATTAATTTTAGGCTATTTAGTTATTATTAAAATTTTTAGGAAAGTTCTTGATTCGAAAAAGTACATCGATGTTTTCATAATACGGCACATTGATTTCTTACAAATAGGATCATCAAAAATAAAAACGGTTCTTTTATCTGTAAAATGTAAACGATATTTTAATATGGTTTTCTGTGGAAGTCTCATAAGGCAAAACAAGTTTCCTTATGGATAAGTACATGATTCTAAAGGATTTGTATATCTAGATGACAGAAAGGATCCTTTTTTTTAAAGCTCTTTGCAAAACAAACCATGTTAATTTTTATGATTAAGTTGTACATTATCGGAAAGGCTATCTGATGTTTGTTTCTATATACTGTGGTCAAATACGAACGCAACGTGGCCAGAAAGCATATTTTTTCAAAGGAGATAATCGCAACAAGGTGTTGTTGATGGCTCTTTAAGACGAGTTATCTGATGGGTTTTTTGGGTACGTCTTGTAACGTAGGCCTGATATAGACACTGTGTCACCAAAAGTACGCTTCGTAAGGAAGAGTTGTAAAACAGCGGAGTGGTTCCTCTGTAATTTTCAGCGTCCACTTACAAGATTGTGTATGATAATAAAACTAATTTCGACCAAATGGATTTTACCGATAACATGTTGTAGTGGTCAATGGTTATACCAATCGTTAAAAGCTTTTCTACACTGAAGGGGTCCGGCAAATACTGCCTAAAAGTTCTCTTTTAAGTGTATCGTTCTTTCTAGATCTAGGGAGATTACACAGATGTTTATTTCTCCACCGTTAGCGAGACCTCCCAGGAAGCAAAAAAGCCTATAAGACAGAACTTTCGTATTTTAGTTACACATTCTTTCTTTAAATCTCCATCCAGATCACGTCTTGTCTTCCTGTTGGTTTATTTTACAGCTCATTACAATATGAGTTCCAACGTATGTAATCATTTCCTTTTTTTATTTTTTCATTCGATTTTATTCTAATTTCATATTGTTTTAAATATGTATAAATAGGTATGTCATTTTCTTAAAAAATAGGGATATCTATATCATAACGTTTTTTTTATCTTTATTAAGGATCTATGGCCTGATATGGATGTATTCCATGATTATGTGGCTAGAGACGTCGACTACGTAAATCAAGATGGAGCGATGGATGATCATGTACGTGTTCTTAGCATGTTTTATTTTTGATATTTTTTTTCTAGAGGTATAACTTATTGTTGTTGTTATACTTAACAACTGAACTCTAAAGGTGAGATTTTTTATTAAGGACCTATGGCCTGACATGGACATGTTCCAGGAATATATGGATAGGGACGATGCGGGGGATGCCTACATAAACCGATTTGAAAACCAGATTGGAGCAGGAGATGATAATGTACGTTTTCTTGAGATGTTTAATTTTTCTAGACGGTGTCATAAATTGTTGTTGTTATATTTAGCATTGATGCTCTAGTTACAATTATTTCTCATAGATATAATATGTATCTTTTGTTATGAAGGTTGACCTCCCCTATATTTTGAGAGAGAGATCCCTACATGTTAATAGATGGTTCCAGGCAGAACAAATCACGTATGAGACCCGGATAAACCCTGGTCAAATTCCCGAGACGTATCGTGGAGGACCTGTGAAAGCGGCCCTGGAATTTATACGGCTTTTAATGGTGGCATTAATAGCGGCTACAACAAGGGATCTCACAGACAAGGACTTCATACGGTAATTTTTTTTGTTACAAATATTTTTTTCCAACGTTTTTCAACATACTGTATATAAATGTTTGTTTTATCCTTATTTTTTCACCTACTACTGTATAGTAAGGATTTTAACATCGTCTCTAGGTTTTGCTTCTACTCGGTACATCTGGACAAACCCATTTCAGTATGTTTAACGCGTGTGGCTGACTTCACCGTAGAATACATATTGACAGCGATCCTAAAAGTGTTACAGGTAAAACGATTCCCATAGGGTGTGTACTAGACTATTTAGATTGAGATTTAAATATTCAAAAAACAAAATTTGTTTATGTATATATAGAGAGTGAGAGTAAAGACGAGCTGCCTCTCGACGAATCTTTCAAAATAAATGTTATCACTGTCCGGAATCATGTAGGAGGAGGAAAAAGACACTTAGTCAATATAGACACGGATCGGATAGCAAAGCGTTCCATAGTGACCATTCCGAAAGACGACGACAACCTATGCTTAGCGAGGGCAATTGTATTGGGGGTCGCTTATGCGGACAAAGATCCAAAAATTAAACAAATCAGTCGAAATGACAGACCCCTGCAAAAGAAGATGGCCTTAGAGCTACACGAGAAAGCTGGTGTTGCTAGGGGCCCTTGTGGATACAGCGAAATTCGTCAGTTTGAAGATTATCTTCAAATTCAGATTTTCGTTGTTTCAGCTGATAATATGAACAAGGTATACGATAAATCTATGTATTATACAAGTTATTTTCAGATAATATTTATCTTAAATAATACATTTATTTTCAGCTATGTATATTTCATATATATATATATCATCATCATCATCATCATCATCATCATTCAACCATTATCTATCACTGCTGGATGAAGGTCTCAAATACTTTCCACACATTTCACCTTCCATATATATATATATATATATCCATTTATTTTTCAGCTAACAAATAATATGATTTTTTCAGATAGCCTATAAGTTAAAATATTACAAATATATATATTTTTTTTTTGATTAGATGCTTTTTCATAAACCTTTTTTTTTCAGCTAATTTTTTTATCTAAAACCTGTATATTAACACTTAAAATGTTTTCATCTGAAAAACAGTCGTTTTATATTTAATCTTTTTTTCCTTCTAAAATAAAAGAATATTTATTTTTTATTTCAAACGTTTTCAGTCATCTTTAATGTTTTTTAAAACTTTATGTTTCAACTGAAGATGTATTTTTTAAAATTACATGCATGTTTATTTTTCTTTTTTTGCAGGTTTCCTGCAAAGGCCCCGAACAAGAAAGAAAACTATTTTTATATTTCCACAATAGCCATTACGACCTGATCCGGAGCATGACAGGCTTTCATGCAACAACTTATTATTGCAACGATTGTGACAAGGGGTTTAATAACGTACAAACACACAACTGTCCCATTCGCTGCAATACATGTTTCTCCCATTCTCCCGTCGGTATTTCACAAATCTGCAACGAATGCAATAGAACATGCAGAAGCAGTATCTGTTTCGAAAACCATAAGACCTTGAGGAACAAAGCTGCTAGTTATTGCCAGCAATTTTACAATTGTCCGGAATGTAAGGAATTTTTACAAACTAAGCAGAGACCCTCCCATTTATATAGGTGTGGGGAGAAATACTGTACCTTTTGCAAACAGTATTTCGTAGGACCACACATATGCTTCATGCAAAAATTAAAACCTAAAGAAATTAAGGAACAGTATATCTAGTTTGATTTCGAGACTGACCAGCATACTGGTCAGCATATGGTTAATTTTGCCGTAACCATGTATGCCGACGGGATCGAGGGTGTGTTTAAGGGATACAGTGCTTGATGAAAATCGATGAATTGTTGTAACTCTGCATTAGTTTATCTAACACGTCCACGTATTTGTACGTATTTAACGCCGTAAAATATTTCCAAATTTTTGTTTTCAACGTTCTGTAAAATCGTTCCACAATAGAAGCCTTCGTTTCATTCTTGGGCGTGAAAATATGCACCTCGTTGGCTTTTAGGAATTTTTGAAAATTCGAATTCACAAACTCTTTTCCCAAATCCGTCTGCAGAGACATTGGAACACGGCCTTGTGCGAAAATCTTTTGAAAAGCATCCTTCACCGCCGTGCCAGTTTTCTGCTTCAACGGAACGGCCCATGCAATTTTCGAAAACACGTCGATAGAGGTCAACAGGTATTTATATTTACCATTATACGTGGTAATATTCGACATATCTACCAAATCCGCCTGCCATTGATCGTCAATACCACCCACAATAGCACGATTCGTTTTAAATTTCCTACGGATGGGCCTGTGCAGAATATACTCTCTCTGGCCCATTAGCCATTTTTGAATTTCCCCTCTTGGAACCTTTTTTTGAACAACACGGTATAAAACATCTACACCACCAAAACTTTCCGGGTGATCCGGTGTCCGGTACGTCTGAATCAAGGCTTTTTCGTTCATTACAACAATTAATAGCGTCAACCGAAATCGTAAAATTAAAATCCATCTACGTCCATCAACGTCGCTTTTACAAATGAACTTTTTTTTTCTATTTTCACATCTTTACACACCCCTAAAAATCAAGAAGTATCTAAAGCAAACACAAGGAGACAGGATATCGCGGTTATAAAGATGGTCGGATTATACAGGTCCCGCCATAATAATATAATAAATTATCCCTTGAAAGTATTTATGTATCAGTCGCTGGAAGACGCAATAACTTTGTGAGGTGTCCGTGTGATAGAGGTTTCTAAAATGACTTCTTCGCTATTTTAAATATTCAAAGAAATGGTAAAATATTTTATTGCAATAAAAACCAAACGTTATGTAAAGAAAGATGACTGATACGATCCGAAATAAATAAATAAATAAATACATTTAAAAAAAAGGTTAAAGTAAAAAAGAATTCTTGACTACCTATATAAAACAATATAAGAACACGTTTATCAAATTCGTATTCGCCCAGTGGCTATTGTCTTCCGACGAACAGGGTTCGATACCAAGTTTTCTCCGACGTTTTCTTTTTGTCTGTGACATCGAGCGCTGGTAAAAACAAGTTTTCCGAGGATATGGAAAGAAATAATTATAAACGCCTAAAAAGGCCGTTAGATGGCAGTGCAACACCAGGTTATAATCCAGGTTTATAATCTCAAAAACAAACACTAGGGGGCAGGGTATCCGTAGTCGTATTATAGAGAAGGTCGGTTTATAAAGGTTCATGGGATCGATATCCCGCTAAGAGAGAAGCCTTCCGAAATCCTCAGGGCAAAGATCCCCTTACCGAAAATGCGATAACGACGCGGCGGACGGCGGCCATCTTTATTCGCTGACGTCACTTCCGGGGCCCGAGTGACCCACATACTACTAACAATTTATTATTTTAATTCCCTTTGGTTGTAAAGAAAAGAGTTTCAGTATATTAGTGTGTTGTATTTAAATTATTTATAAAAATGGCTTTCACTTTTCCCATAGTATGCGGGATTTTGTTTTGTTTTCGTTTCTAGAACTTAACGTATTGGTGTCAGAATCAGAGTTATTATTAGAGCATCTCCTGGTGAAATTTACAACCTCCATTCAAGAAGTTCGGTAAATGACCTCGCATGCTGGTAAATGTTGATATGGGCAGTAAAGTGCGCTCGCAGTGCATACAGCTGTATGTGCGTAGTTGTTTAGAGAAGCAGTGTTTTGTTCGGCCATTTTGTTTTGTTATACGTGTATTGGAAATGCAGCATAGTGTAGTGACTTTGTAAAAACCAAAACATGGATCAACGTGTCAATATGCGATTTTGTTTTAAACTCGTAATGTTAGCTAAAGATTGTCATCAAATGCTTTTAGCGGTGTATGGACAAGATATTGTATCTTTAAAGTGTGTGTACGAATGGTATCGATGGTTTCGTGAAGGGCGTGATAGCGGGGAAACCTCCAACGCAATGGAAGACCCCTTACTGAGAGCGATTAGAATCACAGTCAAAAATCGAAGGACTTGTTAGTCAAAGACAGTCAACAGACAGTGCGAATGTTAGTGGAGGAGATTGGAGTTAGTGTTGGCACGGCGTTTGCAATTTTGAACGAGAAATTGGGTAAATGTAAACTTTGCTCGCGTCTAGTGCCTCACCATTTGCGTGCAGAACGAACACAAGAACGCTTAGACGCATGCGGGGAATTCATTGACATTGCAGATAATGACCCCACTTTCCGTAATCGTATTGTTACCCGCGATGAGAGTTGGTGCGTCAGGTACGACCCCGAATCAAAGAGGAAGAACATGGAGTAGTGGGGTGTGAGCTCACAGAAGTAAAAAAAGTCCAAAGCGAAAAATCCTGCATAAAGACAATGCTTATTTATTTTTTGATACTGCAGGCATAATTCATAAGGAAGTTTTGCCTGAAGGAAGCACTTTGAATGGGCCTAAGTACGTTGAAATTTTGGATCGCCTTGTGAAACGGATACGATGAATGAGGCCTTAGTGTGCAGTAAAGGGCTCGTGGTTCCTATTCCACGATAATGCTCGAACACATACGGACACCGTTCTACGCCAGTGTCTAGCCAAAAAGAGGATTGCGTCACTTGCTCAACTCCCTACTCTCCTGATCTGGCGCCTGCGGATTACTTCCTCTTTCGTTACTGAAGGGAGCCTTGAAAGGACAAAGCTTTTCGACGATTGAGGAGCTTCAACAAAATGTGACTGCAGAACTAAAGTGCACGCCTTCTCGCGTAGTTTCAGTGCCTTGTACATACGTTGTTAAACGTGCATAACATCGGATGGTGATTACTTTGAAGCAGTGAACTTTGTTTGCCAAAATGTGGGAATACCTTTCGTAAAATATATGTTGGGCTGGGCATATTGCAAGAAGAACTGATCAACGATGGACAACAGAAATTCTGAACTGGATTCCAAGAGACCACCGAAGACCTAGAAAACGTCCTCAAACTAGATGGGTGGATGAAATAAGAAAAGAGGTTGGGGTGACGTGGAAACGAATGGCCCAGGATAGACTTGTGTGGAAAGCATTTGGAGAGACCTTCATCCAGCAGTGGATAGATAATGGTTGAATATGATGATGATGATATATATATATATATATATGCATACATGTATCTAGGTCCTAAGTAAATACAACGCAATGCAATATCATTACTATATCTTGTTTTCTTCTAATCGAATTCTCGGGACAAAAATATCCCCCTCTTTTAATCTTGGTCCCCCCACTCAATCTTTGTGCGTTACGACTACTTTCTCACTGTGTTAATCATTTTTTTAATCTTTCATGAAGTTTAATTAATACATAATAAACATTCACCTTGTTCACCGGCAAAATACTTCTCTCCTTTAAATTTCACTTCCAATCCGCCCTACGGTTGTGTAGTGTGGTAACGCGTTCGCCTAGTGCGCCGTTAACTCGGGTTCGACTCCCAACAATGCAAAGAACGCTTACTCAGAGATCTCATAAAAATCGCACTGCTTATTGTAGTCCAGGGGTTTGATTCCCTATGCCTTAAGAGGTTCACATTCGTCGGAAATCTGTAGGTCCAGAGGTTCGGGTTCTTCGGAAAGCAGTAGGTCCGTCCCACCACAGTATGGCTATTGTAGTCTTCGAACCACGAAACAAATAAATGATCTTTTCCAATCCCTATATCGATTCCACATAATACTCAAATGAATTTCTTTGTAATTTTTGCCCTGATCAGGTTTGTTGTACTCATGTTCCCCAATAAGCTGTTACGGTATAATAAGTGATTAAAAAAGAATAATATAGTTCTAGTAAAACATGTTTCGGCAATGGTCCTGCTGCTTTTCTTATTTTGTTTTCGCCGATGAAATGAAGGCCACTGCAACTTTGAAATACATTAGCACCATCATTTCGAAAATATTTTTGTAAACATATAACCAAATTTATGAGAACAAATATTTAATTATTTGTTCTAGCGAATATTATTTTAGCAGTTTTATTGATTTTCAGGCAAGCGTCGTTCCGTAATGATCACGATACTGTCTGAAAATATTTTATAGAAAATCCAATGAAATATTTCGAGAATAAATAAGCCATTACACCAAACGCTTTAAATTTGATTTTAAGTTCTCCGTTATTTCCAAGATAAAACCTTTAAAAATTTCTTGAGAAACAAACACTGTCTATTAAAATATGAATATTTACCCGATTTCAATATTTGTCTTTTTTTTAGTTACATTTGTGTTTAACAAATTAATAAACAAAAATCTATTTATTTATTTATTTATTTGTTTGTTCGTTGATTGATTGAATATCAAAAAGCACTTTCTAAATATATTTGAAATCCAATTATAAATAAAAAATGTTTATTTTTAATGAAAGCGGTATTTTATGCAATGAATCTCTTTTTTTTTCTTTTTTGTGAAGTTTTTAGATAGAAAAAATGTTTGCTGAACCTTTCAAATAAATGAGAAGATTTTCGGTAGGAACTAGTTGGCGATAACAAATTCCTTTTGCCAAACGAAGCCGTAGGATAACGACAGAAAGGAAACAAAATTTATTTTTGAAATTCACAGAAAGCAAGTGCGAGAAGCAGCAAAATCAATATTAATATTTCCAAACATCGTTTTATGTATTTTCTCACAAACGTGGCATATAACCTAGCCTACATATACATTTCCGTGACAGACATTGTAAGGGTTTATGTAGTTGCCTGTGAAACTTCTGGAGACATTAAATGAAGTTAATAAGTCTCCGGAGAACAATAGGATGTTCCGTAGAAAATAAAACTTCTTTCTTTTAGTATATTTTTCTACTTTTTGCTTTTCTAAAACTTTTATGGTCCATTTTCTTACTCTGTGTCTTATTCTTCCTTTAACAAAGCAGTAAGGTCCGTTCCCAAGACATAATAAACATACTAAATATTGGAAAAGGTATTCAATTCGAGGCAATATAATGTTTTATCGTAGCAGCGGAATACGCAAATGGTATTGACGAATGTAGTCTGCATTAAATTTATATCATAAAACCATTTTAGCACTATTAATAAATAGAGGGAAATAATGCAGATTAAATATCCTGTTTGTTGATATGCTCTTTTCTTTGGGCTTGTACATTTACTACTTAGAATACTTTTACTGGCGTTGCTATATATATATATATATATACATATAAAGATAAAGAGAGACAGAGAGAGTGGCAGAGAGAGAAATAGAGAGAAAGAGAGTCATGTATATAGAGAGAAAGAAAGGAGTGAATGAACGAAGGAAGGAAGGAAGGAAGGAAGGAAGGAAGTGTCTTATAAGAAAAAGAGAGAATGTCATATAAGAAGGTAGAGAGAGAGAGAGAGAGAGAGAGAGAGAAAGATAGTGTCATATATATAGGCATACATTCGAATTCGAATTATACAACGGGCTAAAATATTAGTCTATGTGTGAATTTTTGTACTAGTGGCATTGGAATATGAATGGATTGGTATATGTGTAATGATTAATTAGATTGTACTAACTAGTTTTTCCAACATTAAGCTATCATATACTTAATGAGGTTAGGAGACCACTGTGCTAAAAATGAGAATCAAAATATAACTGAAATGACGAATGTGCACAAGTAAAATTTAATAATTTTTGGGATGTTTTTCAATGGCTTAAGCTTGTGCCCTATTTTTCATTAAGAAAACATACATACTATAGATATACTATATGTATAGATAGATATAATATACTATAGATAGATACATTTACACTATAGATACTAAGTAGTACAGTACGGATCGCATAGTGCAATTTATTCCTACTGAGATGGTACAAGCTTAAGTAATCGAAAATCTTTTATAAGTTTACTAATTTCACTTTTCCCACTGGTTGTTTCAATGTTATTTTTATTTTAATATCATATAGTTATTAACTTCTATCTTGAGCCTATATTTCATTTATTGTAAAAATATCGCTAGATTCGCAAAATTTGCGTTAAACACTCGTTTCTATAATCCGCGCTCCTCAGAAATTTAAAGAAATTCAGAAATAAAATTTTTAATTGATTGTAATTAAGCAACTACTGTGCCGCATTTTACTTCAGATACTTATCGAGTAATATGATTACAAGGGTGTTTCTAACAAGTCTGGTTGCCATAAAAATAATTATAAACTTAAAAAATAATTTGACGAAGAAATTAAGACTAAATTTGGTTTCATGAATCGAAAAATTCTAATTTATATATTAGTTCCGTGTCTTGTCGCAGGAACGAAGTCTTAAACTAAAATATTTTTTTCAGAATTCAGATGCATGGTAAAGAAATGAAAATTGTATTTCACTAAACAAGCGTATGAATATAAACTCTATACTCCTGTTATTATAACTCGTGTCCTGCTTAGACACGCTTAATAAGCGAAAAACCTATAAGCAATTTGTTATAGTGCCTATATTTTAAATATCTTTTTACGAATTACGGAAAAAGCGGAGTACATACACACATTGCAGATTCTAAGCTAAATTGCACAATGAAAACCATTTGTATGGTTAGAAGAGGGCGCTGTTTGTAGCGAAAACATTTGCACACTTACCTCGACTCGCAGCATTAACTTTCAATAGATGTTCGTCACTTCTAATCCAAGCATCAACATGAACATGTTCACGAGCAAAGGACGGCAGGTGGCATCTAAGAACAGCAGTGTTTCCTTTAACCACAAAATCATCGTAAACTTGCGGGCTGAATCTTTGCTTTATTACTGTGGAAAATATTGAGAAAAAGCGTATTAGTTATTTATTACCCTTTTAAATAAATACTTGTTTGAATGCATGCACGTATATGTATGTGCGTGTAGATGGACAGTGGCGGATTTACCAGTAGCCCAGGGGCGGACTGGGTCCTCTCAAAGGGCACACACTTTGAAGTATTGGAGGGAGCGAGTCCTAAAGACAATGATGGCGCAAGTCCTATAGCACATGAGGGAGCACCGGCCCGAGGGCCGGTTGCCCAGTCCGCCCCTGCAATAGTCTAAGTAGGCTGAACACCACGGCGACAAATTTTCGATGAAAAGTTTGCCGCCGAGAAGTTTGCAAACGCGAAGCTGAATTTTTTAGTGACCAATAGAATTATAAATTTTGAATTGCTATGTACGTAAGCGTCACTAGGTATTGGTAAAGGGAGAGTTGCCATGGACCCCGCCTTGATAGTAGTTCATAAGGCGACAAATTCCCGAATACTTGTGAAAAGACGAACGTGAAATAGCTGCCAAGGGCATTACACAATTTGATCAAATTTCAAAATCGTTGTTAGGCTTCTAGTTGCGTTTGGTGAGGATAAAAGAAAGCAAAATTTGTCAGCGTACAAGTGAAAAAATCGTAAATCCGCCTCTGAACATAGATGGGTGTTTAAAAAAAAGTATTTATCCAACGTACGCGATTAAATATTCCATATTTTAGTGTTCTCTTTTTACAACATTTATGATACAGTCATTGATAATAGGATGTATTATAAATAGCGAGACAATTTAACTAATTCATAACCACATTCAAGGAACTGTTGAAATTTTACAGTTATAAACGTATGACGCTATAACTGATGAACGATTTTAAAATTCTTTTATATGTTATTCAATTTCATAAATGACTGTATTAGTTTATATAAGCACTTTAATTTTAACGTTTTCTTTATTATAGGGGGAAAAGTACAGTCCAATAAAAGTCACCAATCTTTAAATTTGACAATTAAGAACTAGCGATAATATAGCAAAACATTTCCCACACGCTAGATTGTATCAGAAGAAATCAGTAACTTTGACAATGAGTTATAAATATAGAAAAAAAATGCCGAGAAATATGTAAAAGACAAATAAATTCATAGTGTTTTAGAGAAAAGATAAATAAAATTTATTTGATGTAATATCCGAGTTTTCTGGCAAGATTTCTAATTTTAATAGAGTAAAAATACGTTATTTTTAGGAAGCTTATGAAAGAACTTAACGCTTTTAATTCGTAGACAAATTTCTCGCTATAATCGGAGTCATTATAACTCAAACTACATATGTAGAAAATATGCAAAAAAATCAGTAACCATTGAACAGCAAGAATTATAGTACTCACAATTTATTTGGATTTTGTGGCGTAACACCTCCGTCGTTTATTAGAATCACTGTTATGCACCGCCATGCGGTTGATCTTATTTTGAACGTTCAAAATTTTGTGAAAAACCTTATTGTGAAAACAAATGTACTTAATATATTGCTCTTTCAGTGTAAATTACCTTCGTTGTTGGTTCGCGATATGACTTCGTCTTCAAATGCTCAAGAATAATGCAATTGTCATACTTTTGCTTGGTTGCTTGGTTGTTTCGCATGAATGTAAGTACATGAATCAATAAAGCAAATAAAATGTTTAAAACTTGAAACAGCAGTGCGTAATTTTTTAACATTACAAGTGAATTTGCACGTAACGCGAATGTGATTTAGATTTAAAATTCGACATTAATAGTATGTTAAGTTTTTTTAATTGGGATATTGGGAAAATTGTTGAATGATGGTATGGTAAGTCAACTGCAGGTTGTTGAGGCAACTAACTTTTCTTCATATTTTATTCAGTTTTAGTAATTACTATAGGGTTCGGTCTCAAAAAACTAAAATGCCAGGATCCAGTACTTTTAATTAAATGTCAATTTTTTCAGCTATTTTTTGAACTCATGACCAGACACAGGATGCTTTGGCATGTTATTGACTTGCAGTGTTTTAACCCTAAAAATGTTTACGGGGAAACGAAGGAATTTTCGCCCAAAAAACAGCGAACGTCGAAGTTTCGTTTTTTTGCCGTTAGGCTAAAACCTACAGGAACGCAGTTTACAGAAGAAACTTCCTCTAATTAACGAGATGTTTTTGCTTTTACTACCGTTACTGCGCCCAAGTCGCATTTCCTGAATTCCTCCGACGTTATTACGCTAAATATTTTAGCTTCTTTTTTTTGCAATGCACGTTTTTGTTAATTAACATTTCAATTTTTCTGATGAGTTCGGAAGCTTGCCTTACTGGACATAATAAATGTTTGGAAATTACATGAGCGCAAAATGATTTCTTTCGGATCTTCTTCTGTTTAATAGCTTCGAATCCGTGCAGAGGTTTGTTAATTTCATGCTTTTTCTAATCATTCTCGATATTGAAACAAAAATTACATATTTCAAATATCGCAAAATGTGGATTAGGTTCTGAGAATATTAATTCATTAAATATTTAAACAGAGACAAATTATATTTGAACATCTGCACTTTACTCTGTGTAATTTTATGTCTTAGGACATGGGTCGGCACGCATGAAATCAATGAGAGCGGCATTCCACATTATCATGTATTATAAAAATCCTCACCATAGTTGCATAGTATTAAATACACAAATTATATAAATTGTAATTTATATAATTAATTAATTATAATATTAATTATAATTAATATGTCTCATAGAAGTAAAACGACTCACTGTGCTGAATATATTACAAACTTAGTTAAAATAACAAAATGGACACAGTTTTTTAATTATATGGTTTAATACAGCTTATGAAATCCTTTTTTCCTGCTATAAATCTTATATTGGTCAAACCCGTCGTGCGCTTAAGTTCAGGATTAAAGAACATGAAGCGTACGTCAAAAAACAAGAATTTTCAAAATCACCCATTGCTGATTATAGTTGGTCTTATGACCATAAATTCAATTTTGATCATGCAAAAATAATCTTTAAATCCCCTACTCCGGCTGATTTAAATTTTTTCAAAACTTTTATTATTCACCAAAACAATAATAATTTGGTCAATGACATGGATATTACCACAAAATTACATCCGGCATGGACTAATTTCCTACACATTAAGTTACACTAGATTTCTCCATTTTAGATTATTGTTTGTGTTTGGTTGTTTACTTTTTTTTCTTTAAGTGTATTTTTAATAATTTTATTAAACTCATTTGGTTTTAGTCAATTGTACGTGACTTTAGATAGTGTGACAGTGTTTGAAAATTTTGTTTATTATTAGTTCAGTCTTAATAGTTCCAGTATTATGTAACCTTCTTTGAAGAGGGCTAAAAGCCTTCGAGAGAACGTTTTAAAGCTATATTAAAACATATAGTTCAGAAACTGTGTCATTTTGTTATTTTACCAAGTTATGTGAAATATGTCACATAATATGCACACGTCTTAAGTGCTATGTAAATTATACATATGAGAAAATATAATTAAGAGAAAGAAAATACAAAATAATTATTTTTTTAAAATTTATAACTCCTAGAAAGACCCACCCATGCAGTCGAAATCTACTTTCTAAGCGATTACGTACGATTTCTACTCTTCATTAACCGATTCACTTTCTTAGTCAATTTAACAAGATTCGTAAAAAAACTTCTGGAAAAAAAAAGGATTTAAATTTTCGACGGGGGCCATACTTAACTCAATGAAGAGCTGCATTTGCCCTCCCTTGGCGTAACATAAAAACAATATTTTTACATAGAACTAAATTAAACTAAATATAAGTGGAAACGTACATAGTCGGTTAACGAGCTATTACATTTGACAGAGATATAGTAGAAGCTCTTCAATCCGATATTCATTGGTTCGGCACATTCTATAATCCGGCATCGATCGAGCTGCTCGCGTTCGGTTTTTTCGGTTGGATTCAGCCGTTTGTTGTCCTTGACCGCCAGCTCGGATGAAGAAGAAGGAGACATGGCAGATGAAGCTAAAGTCTCGTGGAAACAGGCTTCTGAATCATTAAATATATTTATAAAATTTTCCGAGTCCAACGAAAGCTATAACTCTGCAGAACTCATAAATTTTTGTATAATCTGTAACGATTGTTTTTAAGAAAAGATCCGAATTACGGAGACAACGTGATATCACAGACTTTTTAAACAGTAACGCTGATGTGTATTTTTTCTTACCATAGAGTAGATTATTACAACTTGTTTTAAATATCGTTCTACTGTATTAATTTTTCTTTGGTATTCCCGTTAAAACCATATTAACGTTCGATAATCCGGCACGTTCCTTCTCCCGAACCTGCCATAGTAAAGAACTCCTGCTGTACATGGACATCCCTTGCGGACTTAGGGGGTGGGGGTAACTTAATGGACGTATTGACCATATACATGGAAGTAGAAAGAAGTAAGTTTAGGACACACACACGCACACACAAGGAAATTGACCATATACGCATGTTGACCTTATACAAGTTGTACCCAAAATGACTGGCCGTTTTAAAAAATCAATAAAAAAAAAGAGAAGCGGTAGAAATGCACCGTTTGCTGCATTGTGCTTAAGAAAGCAGTAAATTTTCAATCAAACTTTTGAAATTAGTTACAAAGTTTCACACCAGGCGGCGCTGCAGTCTGTAAAACTAAAATAATATTTTCAAAATGCCCGTCATTTGCAGAAACAACATGGCATCGTCCTAGAACGAAATTCGCAGAAACTCGTGCCAACGTCTCATCCGGAACAGCCTCACATGCAGCAGAGATGTACTGTTTCAGTTCCGCAGTCGTTGGTGGATTCTGGCGGTACACCTGGTCTTTCAGATGCCCTCACAGAAAAAAGTTACGAAGGGTCAAATCTGGCGAACAGGGAGGCATGTCCATACCGCTTCTCGTATGCATGCAATATCCCCATGGTTCATACTGAGGGTCTCAGGTTAGACTCCAAGCCAAATGGATATCTCTTTCTCTTTTATGCAAAAAAGTTCTAATTTGAGCTAAAAACACCACGGGTGTCAAAAATATTATCCATCTCAATTCTTTATAAAAAAATTTCAAAAATGTACCCTGTTGGCTTTGTTTGTTGATAATTTGGCAATAGTGTTGATACTGGGAAGGAAAATAATAGTTTATATCATGTTTATTTTAAATTCCTTGCTACTTAAAACCGGATTTTGGACCGAATCATTTTATATTTGCTATTGTAATCTGTAAAATATAAACACCTTTACTTTTATGTCAAGGAAAATATATAAAATATGTAAGTTACTGTTGCTATTTAGGGTGAAAAATTCCATTTGTGACAAAACAACATGTGAGCTCAGAACGCTAATTTACTTCCAAATGCTTCAACATTTAAACTGGGAGTCAAAGATTAGCATGTTTCTTTTAAAATATAGATATTTGTTTCCTTATATTGAATTGATAAGAAATATTTAGCATTTATGTTTGCTGATTTTTTCACTGATTTATATTTTAAAACCTTATTTATTTTATCTGTAGCAAGGGCGGACAGAGGGGAAACAAGGAAAGAGACGTCTTCCTGGGAATAACACACATTTACACTTACACTTACAATTAGTCAAACAGATCACACATCAAATTTCACGAAATAAGTATAAATAAATTTCAAGATTTGCATCCCTCCCTTCCCAGAAAAAAAAATTTTTAGTTGCATCTTAAATCTAGTAGTTAAGGAAGGTTAAGAAAAGGCATCACTGAAAATCATTTGTTGATTTGCTTTCTATAAAATCCATTATTTTTGCTCTGCAGCCAGCAATTTTATTACATAATGAAAGATGATATAATTTTTTTTATCCTCGTTTCTCCTTCTGATCTGGAGTATGGAATATATTTGCTTATTCGAAGGTTTTATTTTTGATATCGGGGTTTCATTAATGCAATCTTTTCCAACGTTAAATTTTCAGACATATACATGAGATTTCTAATTTCCAATGTTTCGTAAAAATCGAATTTTCAAATTCAGAATATTCTATTCTTTCATTTTCAAAGTTTTGTCTGAAATTAGAAATGTTTTACATAATATTTTGAGTTTCGGAACTCTTGTTAAACTTTTAGTCCAGTTTGCTTACACATCCGGGGAACGTGGGTAGGGAACATCAAGCCGTCTCCTATGTATTTTTACTACACTTCGAGTATAAGTGGATTGAAAATGGTTGTTGACAATGAGAAGTATAATATGAATTATAATTATATAATTCATAGTAATGTTCTAGCCTAATTCGTAAAAACTAATATCTATGGACACCTTGCAGTTTCTGAACTAGGTAATTCTTTGATAAAAAATAACTTTTCATATATTTTGCAATCTGTCTCACCATCTGAAGTTTCAAATGAGTTAGATTCCAGATAAAAGGTGATTTATCAGGCAATTTAAATGGTAATTCAGGAAGACTATGCCTAAAAAAACGGAAAATCCTTCTTCACTCAAAAGCCCTAGGCAGAATTTAGATATGTTAGCTAGATTATTATGTTTTTACTCCCAATCAAGAGAGGAAAATTATTATTCTTATATTCAATTTATACCAGTCATTTTAAAATATCATAGCCCAAATTATGTGCCTTAACTTTCTAAACTTACGTTTCTATTTTCCAATTTTTTATTAACAAAACTCACAAGGAAAGAGATAAATGAAATAAATTTATAAAATAGTAAAAATATAATAACAAGGACTTAAAAACCCGTAATATCTTATGCGAAAACCTTTCAAAGCGAAAAAAATATTAGAACTAGTTCAGCAAAACACATTGTAAACATATAGCCTCCTCCACAAGCCTTGTGCTTTAATATAACATTTACATCCGCTGTGTGAATCTTCATTTTAGGAAAATTTATAAAAAATTAAATCCTCCATAGAAGTAGTCACAATATCCAAGATTTCAATAATTATCTTATTGGCAGGACTCACAGTGCCTAGCTTAATATTTTTGTTGGCATGAATATTTATGTTGTGAAATAAAAAAGACTTTGATTGAGTACATTATTTAATTTTTAAAACCAAATTGAACTGGAATAATTTGTGTGTTTTTTTTACAAACGCCATGACAATATTGTATTAACGATGCATCAATAATTAAACTGAGGTGTTTTAAACTGAATGAATTTAGCATTTCAGTTATCATGAATAGGTTCAAATTTCCATGCCTTTTATTGGTTGGCGCCCTGCGGTGATCAATTCACTCAAGACCTCATTACCGAAAGACTTGTATAGTCGGATTTGACTTTGGATTTTTCTGCCTTTCCAAAAAACTCAAATTCCTAATTTTATTTCTGTTTCATCCTACAACATCAATTCCGTTTAATGAAGAATAAAAAAAAACTGAAAAAAGCAGATCTTTTAATAAATTGAATGAAGGAAATTGAAAAAGGAATACGAACCTCAAAATTCATTAAATTAAAAACACTTTTAAATTTACCCAGCAGTGCTCATATTATTTTGGATTTCAAAGAACAGAATATTCGTTCTTTAATTAAAAATACAATCACTGCATAAAATATATGCGAAATGGATTATGAAATCTAAGAAGGCTTATGTTAGTTAACATTAGTAGTTATTAAAATTTTTAATTTTACAGAGGCTCTAATATTCGTCTCATACAGGGATGGGTTCAGAGAGGGATTTTGGCGGGAAATGTAAAATAGAGCGGAACTACTTGTAACGAACTTATAACGAACCCGTACTTAGCAAGTTTTCTGATATAGTGAATAAAATGTAGAAAAAATATGAAAAAGCCTTTTTCTGGACCCCGGATTTAATGAGCAATTAAAAAAATAAAATAGAAAATTAAACTTTTTTTAAAAAATTCTGTCGTTATATGCAGTTGGGTCGTTATGCACAGCGTTCCTTATAACCTATTTCTGCCGCATATTTTATCTACTTGGGAGGGAAACTTGTTTTGACAGAAAGTGAGAAATTAATACTTAAAACTTTAGGGTCCTATCAAGCATATTTTGTGAATTTATTGCAATATAAAAGCGAAATTGTCATTCAGAATATGAGAATTTCTTAAAATATTATTTTTGTTTTATTATTAATAAAACATTAAAAATGCAAATGATGCGAAGATTTTTCTTCGGGTCATCAAACACTTCTCCCGAACCATCAGTTGTCGACCGCTGGTACAGACCAATAGTTGTCTCTGTTTCGGCCTAGAACGTCCATTATTTTTTCTTTCAATTCTTCTTTACTTCGAAAAATATTTCCATATTGTAGGCTAGACGCTTTTCCATTTCAAACCTGAACATTAGAAATGATATATCTATAAGCAATACGTCTGATAACGAAATAAGGTGAACTCGCGTTTTAACGAACCTCCAATTTACTAACTGCACATTTTTGTGAACTATCGGATTAGTCCCAAAACGTATTTTATTTCTATGAAAGAAATGACAGTTTCTATTTGCGGCACCAAATTATATTTTATGAGACTTTTAAAATGTTTTATAGGATTCACATGAGTTCGTAAAATTAAAAGCTCACTGGTTATCTCTATCCATTTCATTGTGTTTTATATATTTGTAATGTATTGATTGTGTTGTATATGTGATATATATAGGGCTATGCCCAAAGTGTATGAGTTGTGTGCACTGCGTACTTTCAAGAAATTTTGAAAAATACCGAATATGTGCCCCATATTCTCAAGGTCTCAAGAAACTTTTTGTATTTTATGGTTTTCGGGCAACTTTCAACAAAGTTCAGCCTTCTTTTTCTTTTCTAGTCATTTACAAACTTGAATGGAAACAAACGAGGAAATGTGAAAAACACACTGAATCTCCGAAGCCTCAAAATAATATCATGCGTACGACCAGAAGGGGAATGAAAAACTGATAAAAGTAACAACTGCGTCCAGTAACCCCGCAATTTCAATACTCTTTAATTAAGACAGCACCGCATACTCTCAATAATTTTCTTCAGGAGAGCCTTAGATATATATATATATATATATATATACAGTCGAGTCTCTATTTAACGAAGTGCCATCGTTCCTCTGAAAAACTTCGTTATAAGGAAAATTCGTTAAATAGAAATTAACATAAATGATGAAACTTAATTTCGATAAAATGAAAAAGGTTAAATTTGGACAGTAAAAACTAAGTTCAGTAGACTCTTCTTTTTCAACGAATTTAAATATTTTTTGTATACAAGTACGTACAAATTAATAACAAAAGTAAAGACTGAGGATTACTTTATATCTGTATGATCCTCATACAACATATTTGAAACAGAGAAATAATCACTAATTTTGCTTTGTACAAGTATCTTGTTAAAAACGTTTTATTTATAGAAATTCTCACACTTTTGTAAATATCGGAACACGTCATCTATAACATTTTCTTCAACAATGCAACACGTATGTGCGAGAAGCAAATTTCGTGGCTTAGCCACACCTGCAGAGTGATACATCCCCGCTGCTTCGAAGTTCCCAGTTTAGAACAATAGAATTATTTATCACAACTGACCCTATGTCTACTATACAGAAGGGTACCTCACCTCCGTCTTTTTGCTTAAAATGCTCAACTATCCCTTCTAGCTAACCATCCCGCTGAAAAATTGTTAAAGGTAAATTAAAAACAAAAAATCAAATTCTTTATAAAAAGAACTTCGTTATATAGAAATTGTTTTTCGTAATATGGAGACAAATTTACATGTTAGTGCCATTCAAAGTCAAGGTTCCGCCGAAAATTTCATTAAATAGAAAACTTTGTTATATGGAAGTTCGTTATATGGAGACTCTACTGTATATATATATATCATCATCATCATATTCAACCATTATCTATCCACTGCTGGATGAAGGTCTCTCCAAATGCTTTCCACACAAGTCTATCCTGGGCCATTCGTTTCCACGTCACCCCAACCTCTTTTCTTATTTCATCCACCCATCTAGTTTGAGGACGTTTTCTAGGTCTTCGGTGGTCTCTTGGAATCCAGTTCAGAATTTCTGTTGTCCATCGTTGATCAGTTCTTCTTGCAATATGCCCAGCCCATCGCCATTTCAGCCCTTTTACTTTAACAATGATGTCCTCTACTCTAGTTTGCTCTCTCACCCAAGTGTTTCTTTTTCGATCTCTCCTAGTTATTCCAAGCATGCACCTCTCCATGCTCCTTTGCGTTGTCTGTAACTTTCGTATTGCTCCAACTGTTAGACTCCATGTCTCTGATCCATAAGAGAGGACTGGCAATACACACTGGTTGAAGACCTTTCTTTTTAGACACAAAGGCAATTTCCCCTTCAGGATAAAACTGTTTCTTCCAAATGCACTCCAGCCAAGTTTAATACGTCTGTTGAGTTCTTTCATAATGTTGCCATCCATTGAAATCAGCTGGCCAAGGTAAATATATGAATCAGCAATTTCTAGCTCAATGTTGTCAACTTGTATTTTTGTTTCCTCTACGAAATTATTGAACATGATCTTAGTTTTTTGTAGGTTCATCTTGAGTCCAACTTCTTTACTTCTAGTTGAGAGCTCCTGTACCATGTCTTGGAGTTCTGATGGGTTCGTTGAAAAAATAACAATGTCATCAGCAAACCGCAAATGATTTAAATATTCACCATTTATTTTTATTCCCTTGTTATTCCAATTTATCTGCTGAAAAATCATCTGTAAAGCTGAAGTAAAAAGTTTTGGAGAAATGGTATCTCCCTGCCTCACCCCTTTGCCAAGTTTGATAGTTTTGGTATCTTTATGTAACCGAAATTTTGCACTTGCATTTTTATACACACGTTTCACCATGTCAATGTACACATCCTCAATGTCTGTTGATCTTAAAGAGTTGATGACTGCTGATGTTTTAATAGAGTCAAAGGCCTTCTCATAGTCAATAAATGCCACACACAATGGAAGTTCATATTCATGTGTTCTTTCAATTAATTCTCTTAATACTTGAATATGGTCCACTGTACTGAATCCACTTCGAAATCCAGCTTGTTCTCTTGGTTGAGCTGCATCTAATTTTTTCTGCAGGCGATGTGTTAGCACTTTTGTGAAGATTTTATAAATAGCAGGTAACAAGCTAATTGGTCGGTAATTTTTCAAATCCTCTTTATCACCTTTTTTATGCAAAAGAATTACTGTTGCAGAATCCCATTGGTTTGGTATGTTACCGCTGTTAAGGCATTTGGTATATATATATATATATATACACATATATGTCTTCACTCGCGTAAAAACTCTGTAAATTAACAGAAAAAGTCCTGGCAGCTGAGTTACCAAGAATTTTCTGTTTTTTTACAAATTTTCCGTTTGACCTTAAAAAAGGCCACACTTAATTACGTATACCACCTTGTGGTATGAACCGTTATTTATTTTATTGTTTTAGATAGATAAGTCCTTAATTAGGTACGTCACATAGTGATATATGTGTGTTATTTATTCTCATTATAGCCACTGTGCTTTCCATGTTAATACAAAGGCGTCTTTTTTTCCCATCCTAACCTACGATCTGTTGTTTCCTAAGTGGATGTTTAAACCGTTAGACCGACTATTAGATGATAAAATCTACCTAAAATCTCTGCTTAAATCGATATACAAAGCCCAAACGTTTCCTTCCTAGTACGCATGCGTCCAACACAGTGTTGCTAAGAGAGCATTTGTAAAGCAGACTAAATGCATTTTCAATGAAAGACAGATTTCGTCCTTCTGGAAAAACCGAAAAAGAGTAAATTAACAGGCATTTTTAAAGTGCTCTATACGTTATACTTATGATTAACTAAAAATATTATTATTATTATAGCATGGCTACTTTGGTTTCATGGTAATACCTAATCAAATAAAATGTTCACATTCAAGTTAATAATTTGCAAGAAAATAAGAATAATAGTTTAAACATTATTGGTAAACGCTTAAATTTCAATAATTTAAAATGTATAATAAATTCAGTCCGGCACGACATTGTTCATTTTCATCAAAAATTAAAGTGGGATTTCATTAATTTTGTATGGAATTTTGTGACGTTTTAGAAAACAAAGAAAGTAAAACCAAAGCTTATTTACACGTAACAAAAAAAAATATATGTATTTAAGTACTCCCAGTCATCTAAAGATAAAATTATTGGAGCGCCGTCTAAACCTTGAAAGTCCATTAGAAAAGCTGCAAATCTGGAGTGGATGTTCGAAGCAATTAGCAGCTTAACGGAAATGCTTAGAAAATAAGTTTTCTAATCCCTCTTGATAATTGTGAACTTTTGTTCAGAACGCATTAACTTACAAGTTATATTAATTCAGTATAGCATTTTTAAATAATCACTGACATTCAAGTGAAACAAAACCTCTCCAAACGACTAATTCCATTAAGCGACCACTTCCGTTAAGGACCACCATTTCTTGAAACAAATTTTTACCCCAAGACTTAATGATAAATTTACGTACAGAACACTATAGAAACCATTCTCTCACTCTCTTTCTAGAAGTGATTACCTTTTCGAAACTACCTAGGACGTTACGAAAATTAGACGTCGAATTTTTGCACAATATCAAAATTTGTTAGGTTCTGTACTGTGCAATTATAGTACCCATGAATTGCTTCGAAAATTATACGTTGAAACCGAGGATAGATTTTTACTGCAAAGAAACGTTGCAAATTAAACGTCAAATTGCATATTTGACCATTGCACAACCAATTTTGGGTATTGAATAATCCATTTTCAGGGCAGACATATAGACATTGAAGAAACGTTTCTCATTTCATGTGATTCGACGTTTCGGGCAACCATTATTAAACGTAGTATTGACGTTTATTTACTACCTGGATGGAGAGGGTTAATTTCTCTTCCTCCTTGTGGTCTGGCCTTAAACAGAAGAAACAAATTAGCGATGGCCACCCTCTTCCATATTCCATTATTATAAATAAATTGTTTTAATTTAAAACATAATTTAAGTTTTAGAACCCTTTTTTTTAATCTTAGTCTCTCACTTCCTGTTTTATAAACGTAGGTAATACTCGAGAAAGTGAATTAATTATATTAATATCTTTCAGCATCTGTTGTAGAAAACGAATTCAATTGCTTTCTAAACCTCAAAATTGTTTTTAAAACATTTGTAGCATCAAACGAAAATACTATTTTTATTCCTTAATTTATTTATTTCTTTTTTAAAAGTCGTAAAATAGAAAGTTTGAAATTAAAATTTCGAGCTATCAAAAATCGTGTTTTGAATTGATGTTGCCGCAATTATTTTACTTATTCATATAATGTCAATTGTTTCCTACTCAATTCCATATTCCCGCCTTTAGTTATAGACCGCTATTAAGGTAGTACTTCTCTAAATGACCACATTTCCGTGAAACCTATAATGATTGCAGTGATGAGATTTTGCCATAGGAATACGTATACGTAGCTATAAAATAAGTGACATTCACAATGTATTTGCTGCATATAAAACTCAGAAAATACCTAGGAAACACTCAGTGACATTGCGACTAATCAGCCTTGGTCATCATCAGGAGATAAACAACATTGTAATCATGAGGCTTGTTGCCATTCTTCAGAAATCGATTTTGCGAGTGACCAGCACCTAACTAGTCTAAACGTAATTGAGCGTTTTCTAAGTGTTTCCTGCTATTGACACGCAATAAATACGTTGTGAATTGCATTTTAATTTGTAACTACGTTTTTGCGTAGTACGTCAATAACTATATTTCCATACATATAGGTAATTTTAAATTAAGTAATAAACTGAAAAACAAACTTAAAGTCAAATTTATTCATAAACTTAACGTGGATATATTCAATTGAAGTTAAACAACATAAAATAAAATTAATAATAATAAACTAATTTACTCGTATGTAATCAGTTCAATACCTGAAGCAGCACCACGAAAATGTAACCCATCCAGTAACAGAAGAAGTATAAAAATATATAAAAACATATTCGAAACAAATGAGACACAGCGGAGCATGTTTTTAATGAATATATCCTCACGGTGTCTGTCTCAGAAAATTACTTTCCTGATGGACTATAAACGTAGCTAAACTGCAGTCTAGTTCTTAACGTTCTGCACAAGCTAGGATATGAAAAAACGGAGTTAGAATTCCTAGACAAATCCAATACACATTGAAATCCATAACGATTCATGAAAAGATTTTAAAAAACCACATTGAAAGAAACAACGATGGATAGAAAACAAGAGTTACTGAAAAAGACAGTAAAGTTTGGAATAATAAATAAAAAATATCTTATCTTCGGGTGACGGAACAGAATGCATCAGCTTTTCGATATATACTAACTAATTGCTCCATTTCGACTACTGTTTGCGCTAGGATTAAATATTTTTGTGCAGAATTCTATTTGCAGTAGTAAATAAATTTTCAAATCTCCACTTTTTCCCATCGAAAACACAACATACCTATTTATTATAACCATTCTCTACGTACACTTTTATCAATATTATACGTTGCAAATAAGATATATTACTACAAATATTCTTCTTATTATATAACAACATGTATACAAACACTTGTGTATAAAGTTCTCTGTTTAAAATTATATTCCCTACACTTTCGCGAAATCAAATAATCATTTATCTTTTAAAATTTCTAAGAAATAGCTTCCAAAGCAGATGCGTTTTCAAAGTATTTAAAGCTTTCACACAACTTCATTTGAATTTGTAATGGATTTTTCAATCACAAATGAAAGTGTTTCTTAAGCAGTCCGGGATTAATTGCATTATCCTTCCAAAAATCGACTGACGTATTGCCAATTTGGTGCCTTTGCGCTCAAAGTCATTAATCCCCAAAAGTGCTTCGTGGTTAAGGATAGATTCTAAGTCCTTTTTCTCCTAGTCGATACTGATCCGAGAGGCTAAAGTATCATCATAGAGAAGGAGGATGACTCCCCTTACTTTACTCAGCGTTATTACAAACAAGAAATTTTTTTGTGAGCACTCTCCTTTCTCCTCAAAAAAAGGGAGAAATAAAAGAAGTGAGTATGTTGGGTGCCAGTCTCTTGTTCTTAACTTCTTAATATTTACACAAAGAGAGACGGCTGGCTGCAGATGCGGAAGATGGATAAAAAAAGAAAAACCTTTCCTTATAGAAACAGAGATTGGAAAAAGGAATGTTTATTATCCTCTTATTGCACCAGGTTATTTTATAGATATCTGACTACGGGAAATGCACTTTCTTTGACCAAATGACAACCACAATATTTTATCTTCAGTTCGAATAAAACATGCCAAAAGAGTCATTTATTCTTGCACATTGCATTACTTGCTCAATTTCTCCAGACAAAATGTAACTTGCATTTCTTCCTTCTGAATGCTCAGCTTCACTCTTTCTTCACCTAGACATGTGTTTTGAAATTTCTTTTTGCGTTTACTTAAAAACCTTTTAAAGGAATACTGTAAAAGAAGCTCTAATGAAAATTCTGACCTCTTAGAAAATATTTTCTGCTGGGAAATGTAAAACATAAAAACAATTTTAAATATACTCAAACTAAATCAAACAATAAGTTTTACTTGTAATCTAGGAATTATTTTTTGGCTATATTACGAATAAGATGCTATAGATGAAGTTTCTATGTTGAAATATATCTAAACAAAATTAGAGCAAAGTACGTAAACCAATACGTTAATTAGGTATTGAACTACTAGCAAATAGAAGAAATTGTTTATTATGACTAATAATTTAAATGAATTTTTTGCAAAAAAAATATTTTTCGACCCATGGTGGGACACGAACCCGCGATTTCTTGATTTCCGGTCAAGTGCTTTACATTAAGCTATAGGTGTCGGACATTCTTTCCTTTGCGAGGGTATATAAGGCATTACTATGGACAAGTTCGCAATTAGTGAAGAAGTCATGGAATGTTTTTTTAGACCAAAGCGGCAAATCGAAGAAATTACACGTCCTATACGCGATATGAGCAGTGATATTTATTAAAGTAGAATTTCCATCCTAGCCGATGATACGATAGCATTAGACGATGAATTACTAACAAAGGAAAGAAAATATTTATACCCCTGGAGGGATATGAGTCCACAATCTCTCACCTTCCGGTCAAATGTTTTACAATTAAGTTACAGGCACCAAATATACTTTCCCTTGCCAAAGTTTATGAAACGTTAATATACATTGTCTCGCTAATTGCAAACTTGTCCATAGCAACGCCTTATATTCTCATGCAAAGGAAAGAATATTCGACGCCTGTGGTTTAGTGGCAAAGCACTTTACCGAAAACCAAGAGATTCTAGGTTCGTATCCCTCCAGCCATCGAAAAATCCGTTCGTTTCTTTGCCAGAGGTGTATCATCTTATACTACTGCATCATCGGCTGATATAGAAATTCTACCTTAATAAAAGATATTAATGTTACTAACTTTAATATGTGTCTGTATTTTCATAATTAAACTTTCGGAGAGTGATATTACTTTGAACATGAATATTATAGTGAATAACGTATAACATTTCCTATTTCGGAATGAATATTCTATAATAGGAGACAGAAAACCTTTGTTGTGAATAATTGCATGGAAGCTTGTGACTTGTTTCACAAAAATTAATTTTGGATTTCGATTTAATGAAAATAGAGTAAACGCGAAAACAAAACGATGTTTACGCTATAAGAATGTAAGATTTAAGACAATGATGTAATTGTATTTTAAACGTTTTCAGAAATTCAGTTCGAAAGGAATGAAATTGTATTTCATGAATTTGGTTTGCAAATGATTGAAGTTTCACTTACTAATTAATACAAAAGCTGTATTTAAATTCGTGTTAATTTAATTGTTCGTTAAATCATGGCGAAAGTATGCTGTGTGTATGTAGAATGCTCCTAAAATTTTAATTCCACCTTGATTAACATTAGTAAACAATTTAACACTTTCTTTTCAAACTTCAACATCGGAGACAATTAGAATTGAAATGAGAAAACGAAATTTACATTAAAAGGATTTTTGTTAAAATACCTACTCTAAATATTTTCGCATCTTCTATACATTTATTTAATTTTCTCAAATAAGTCACTGCGTATCCCTAATAGTACAGAATTTAAAATAAATTAATTTGTAAACGAAATATCATTTATAATAATTTATCGTAAAACGCTACAATAACATTATATGATAATGCAATAATTATGTAATCATATATTACATTATTTCCATTTCTCATAGTTAAAGAGCAGGCTTCAACATTTACTTAGAATAATACTTCAGATAAGGTGAAATATTAATTAATTCATAATTAAAACCCCGATTACTCGACATAAATGAAACCTAAACGATGTCGAATAAGCAAACTTTCGGGTGTATCTGGAAATTCAATTGTCGTTGTAAATGTGCAAAGAAAATACGTACAAAGATACATATATATCCCTGTATATGTTCGCATGTAATATCTATATGAATTTCTCTTTTAATACAGGGGTACACTAGAAATGAATATGAATATTGTTGCCCGAAACACTTAATAAGTAATTTTATTATTAAAAATATTTATAAGTTCAGCCGACCACTCCATTTAATTCCAATTTCGATTAAACGACGTTCAAAATACTTTATTTATATTGTCTTGACTCACACCATTTATAAAATCAAAATTAAAATAGTCATAGTGACCATAAAAGGAGCTAAAGTAATAGATTTTGATTTTGTTTTGCTATATTTCCTCCGTTCACCTAAACGTAATTTTTGCGTGGAAATAAAAATCGTATTATATTGTACATTTATTTTTCTATAACCTGTAAAATTTGGTAACCAAAAATATCACGTTTTGTTGTTGTTGTCACGTTTGTTTTATGTAATGGTCAAAAGGCGACATAATTCATAAAAGTAATTTTCTAAGAATTATTTAGTATAATTCTCTTCAAAGACCCAAATATTTTATGAAGGATAAAATAAAGAAAATATATAACTTGCAAGACCGCCAGGAGTTATTTTCGGGGGGGTTCAAAAATTGCAAAGCGCATAAAACCATAGTCAAGTCGATGGGCGTCAGCAGAATTTTTTGTAGGGTTGGGCAAAGATTACTACAGCAGAAATAAAAAAACTTTCCTTCAAAAATAATTAAATAAGTTAAATTAAATAACTAAATAAGTGTTTAAATTATTTAATTAAATAAATATTAAAACTACTTAATTAAATAAGCATTTATATTATTTTAGTTAAATAAATATTTAATTTGTTCATTAAATACTGAGACTGTGTTGAGTTCAAAGAATAGAGGTTGCATATTTTTGTTCTTGAGGAAAAAAGATTAAATTTTTTTTATAAAATTCCAATGTGAGGGTAAATGCCCATTCTTGCTCTATGCTGCCGGCGCCCATGGCCAAGTCCCATAAAAAATTTAGTGTCGGGGGGACAAGCCCCTAAGATCACCCACATAGATAAGGGCATGATAACTTGCATTTAATTTAAAAAAAAAGTTTCTCTTCGTTCTATTGATTTTAAACTGGGTACTTCAATTTTTCCGGAAACTTGGAACGATTCCACTGCGATTCTACGCCAGATTATTATCTCATGCGGCTTTTGAAAAATCAACAGCATCCGGTTTTAACCGTTATTTTAAGGAAACGTGTCTCCTTTCAATTCATGGGACACAAAAAAGCATCCGGAACAATGTTGTGGTTTAGCCGTTTATCATTTGAACAAACGTGATCACTTGGCGGTAATAAATTTAGATAGGAAAGGAAGAAAGTAAAAAATATATCCTTTGTAAATTATTTCCCATTGCAACATTTTACAATAAAGTTTATGGATGGAGATGGGGTGAAGAGAGATGCAGGCGTAGAGATGTTGACAGAGTGCCAAATGAGTCTTAAAATTTTGAATTCGACAGCATCGTGCCTGTTTTGAAAAATATGGATTAATTTGCTTCCAAAACTCTTTTGATGATAGAGCGGAACTAAACGGTCATTTGTTCAGCCACACATGGTTTATTTATGCCCGCGTCTTTAAAAGAAGGGAGAAGGAATCATTGCGAAATGAAGCGATATATTTCAAACACTTTCGAATTTTTTCACATTTTAAATCAGCAGAAAAGTGCTTAAAGTCCATTACTTTCTAATCGATTTTCGCTGGATTTTCAATTATATTTTAATAAATTCTCAATTAAGTTTCATTTCACTCTAAATTAATTTTGAAAAGTTAAGAACTATATATATA
>QLNU02015003.1:56228043-56282564 GCA_006491805.2 Dysdera silvatica
AACAAATTGAAAATTTAACAATATTTAGCAGTTTAGATAGAAAAGTCTAATTTATTTAATTTCTCCTATAACCTTGCTTTCAAGCAAGGGAGACCCCTCCCATTTGGCATACTATAATAAATTTTTTAAAAAGGATAAAACTTTATCCACTAGCGCAGTTCAATAAATGGAAAGTTTTCTTTACAAATTTGAAGTATTTTTTCAAAGAACGGTCATTAGTATGGTAACTGAAAGGTTCATGATTTAAGCCAAACTTAAAGCATGGTCACTTTTGTTTCTGGCTCTTATAAACGTCAAAAGGTTCTAGTTTAATCCTGAATCAGGTAATATATATATCATCATATTCAACCATTATCTATCCACTGCAGGATTAAGGTCTCTCCAAATGCTTTTCACACAAGTCTATTTTGAGTAATTCGCTTCCACATCACCGAAACTTGTTTTCTTATTTCATCCACCCATCTAGTTTGAGGACGTTTTCTACATCTTCGGTGGTCTCTTGGAATCCAGTTGAGAATTTCAGTTGTACATCATTGATCAGTTCTTCTTGCAATATGTCCAACCCATCAGCATTTCAGCCTTTTTACTTTAACAATGATGCTTTCTACTCTAGTTTGCTCTCTCACCTAAGTGTTTCTTTTTCGATCTCTCCTAGTTATTCCCAGCATGCACCTCTCCATGCTTCTTTGAGTTGTCTGTAACTTCCGTATTGCTGCAATTATTAGACTCCATGGCTCTGAGCCATAAGAGAGGACTGGCAATACACACTGTGTCTAAAAAGAAAGGTCTTCAACCAAAGGCAATTTTCCCTTCAGGAAAAAACTGTTTCTTCTGAATGCACTTAAGCCAAGTTCAATACATCTGGTAAATATATGAAACAGCAATTTCTAGCTCCATGTTGTCAACTTGTATATTTGTTTTCTCTACGAAATTATTGAACATGATTTTATTTTTTTGTAGGTTCATCTTATGTCCAACTTCTATAGTTGAAAGCTCCTGTACCATGTCTTGTAGTTCTAATGGGTTCATTGAAAAAATAACAATGTCATCAGCAAACAGCAGATCATTTAAATGTTTGCCATTTATTTTTATTCCGTTGTTATTCCAATTTACCAACTGAAAAATCATCAATAAAGGTGAAGTAAAAAGTTTTGGAGAAATGTAACTTCATGCCCCATCCCTTTCCCCAATTTTGATAGTTTTGGTATCTTTATGTAACCAAAATTTTGCATTTTTATACACACGTTTCACCATGTCAATGTCCACATCTTCAATGTCTGCTAATCTTAAAGAGTTGATGACTTATGATGTATTAATAGAGTCAAATTCCATATCATATTCAATAAATGCAAAACACAATTGAAGTTCATATTCATGTGTTCTTTTTATAAGTTCACTTAATACTTGAACATGGTTTACTGTACTGAATCCACTTCGAAATCCAGCTTGTTCTCTTGGTTGAGCTGCATCTAATTTTTTCTGCAGGCGATGTGTTAGCACTTTTGTGAAGATTTTATAAATAGCAGGTAACAAGCTAATTGGTCGGTAATTTTTCAAATCCTCTTTATCACCTTTTTTATGCAAAAGAATTACTGTTGCAGAATCCCATTGGTTTGGTATGTTACCGCTGTTAAGACATTTGGTAAAGAATTTTGCAAGTATGTCTTCTACATATTCTCCAGCTTCTTTTAGGATATCTAATGTAATACCATCATCACCAGGGGCTCTTCCTTTCTTCATATTTTTTATTGCAAATGAAACTTCTTCTTTTAAGATTTTAGGAGCTGTTCCTTCGACTATTTCAGTGTCTTCGTTTAATTCACTGTTACTTTCATATAGTTTTTTGTAGAATTCTTCAACTCTTCTAAGTATTTCTTCCCTATTTCTTGTTACGGTGCCATCCTCTCCTTTTAATGCAATGATGTGTTTCTTCCCAACAGATAAACTTCCTTTAACAACCCTAAGGCTCTTGTTATTTTCAATGGCTTTCCTTACTAGCTCACAGTTGAATTTTCTTATGTCTTCTTTCATGCTTTTGCGCAGAGTTTTACAAAGTTCTACATACTCAATCCTGGAACTGGTATTTTGATTGTCCACCTTCATATCTCTTCGCCTTTTCATGAGCTGTTTCGTCTTCTCAGATAATTTGCTATTCTGCTTTTTACATATTACACCACCAATTTCCCCAGCAGTTTCAATTATTGTCTTAACAATGTTTTCATTTGCTTCTGAGATGTCAACTTCTTCAATAAGTCCTTCCAGTGCAGAAAAGCGATTTTTTAATTCCAACTTGAATGCCTCGGTATTTTCTTTTAATTTCTTTAAATCCACCCTCTTACATACTTGTTTCCTAATGAGCTTCTGCCTTTCTAGTTTAGTATTTAAGTGCATTTTACATCTCACCATTCGATGATCACTTCCAGTATTAAATCTGTTCAGTACGCTGCAATCTTCAATAATTGATTTCTTGTTTGCCAGTATATAGTCAATTTCGCTGGTTCCTCCATTGGGGTGTTTCCATGTCCATTTTCTTTGCGGTTTCTTCTTAAAAAATGAATTCATGATGCTAAGATTTTCAGCTTCGGCAAATTCTATGAGTTGATCGCCACGTTCATTCCTTTCCCCATATCCATATTTACCAACCGATGTCTCTCCTTGTTCCTGTTGTCCAATTCTTGCATTAAAATCTCCCATGATGAGCTTGATATGTTGTTTCCCTTTGGTGTGTAACTCTTTGATTTCTTCATAAAATTCTTCAACCTCTTCGTCGGTATGGCTTGATGTTGGTGCATATACCTGTACTATTTGAAGTTGGTATCGCTGGGTTAGTTGAACAACAAGCCTCGCTGCTCGATCTGATGTACTTTCAACTTCCAGAAGACAGTCTTTAATTCTTTTGTTGATTAAGAAGCCAACACCACTTGTTCTTCCAGTTTCCGTTCCTCTATAGTAAAACAAATGTCCGCTTTTCAGTTCCACCAACTCTTCACCTTTTCTTCTAATTTCACTGAGTCCTACAATGTCCCATTTGATCTTGTCTAGTTCCTCTTCCAATTCCTGAAGTTTTGCTTCAGAAGCAAGGGATCGTCCATTAAACGTAGCCAAGGTCAATAACAAACGGCAGCCTGGGCCATTCCAGTGATTCTTAGCACCCCCTGCTTTCATGCCACACTGACCGCTGCCTTGATCAGGAGCACTCCAGCACCTGGAGACTAGGGGCCATGGTTTCTGGTGTGTCAACATAATGGAGGAATTAGCCATAATTTCACCACGCTGGCTAAACGGGTTGGTGAATTAGCCCTCCCCTTCCGCCTTTCTATCCGTGTAGCAAATATTAATTTGCCACATAAATAGAAAGCTCAGCCTGCACCACTTGAAGGCGGGGTAGGACACTAGGTTACTGGCCTGGCCGGTTCCACACATCGTCACATACGTTCAGCGTGTGGGTCTCCTTCCAGTTAGATGCTAGCAACCCTTTTGCAGGCCATATATATATACACTTATTTTAAGGGAAGTACAATTATTTTAACTGCGTTTTTAATTTAAGTTTTTGTCAAAATTTCGATGTGTTCTTTTACCACAAATATATTGACATGTCAATTTTCTGGTTTGCAATTGCATTATGTGGATTAACTTTTCCGAATCTCTATGAAATAATATTAATGGTTTCTAATCTGTTTCAGTGTCAAGATAGGAATTCCGGGATATTTAGAACAGATGATATATTGATAACCCGCAAGCATGAAACACGGACAGGTGCTCATAAAAGGCTGTTTGTGAAGATAAGGGAGCGTAATGATGGCAGTAAGAAGACGGTTTGTTACCGCTACGTCAGTTTGACAATTTTATTACAGTTAGGTAATTTGCAAGTCTATTCAATAATTCTAATAAATATTGTTAGAAGAATCATCACTAAAGCGGGTATCATTTATATTAAGAATACCTTTTCCGGCTAACGCTTGTCAGTTGCTCGAAAATGCTCACCCATCCTCCATGATTTTGTGCTTCAGTCTGCAGATTAACAGGTTACTGGCAATAAACTCCGAATTGAGGTGTAGTTACCGATTGTACGTATACGAAGCGACCGGTTTCTTTCAAATAACCGCACAGCAAGAAAAAAAGAACACAAAACAAGGGCAGAAGTGCTGAAAGGCATTGAGAAAAGACTTTTAAGATGGATCATGATGAGAAAAAGAAGGCAGTCATTCTTAGAACTTGAACGGAGAAGGCGGCGATAGAACGTAGCAATAGCGCCATCTATGTATTTGGTGAGTTTTCTCTCTTTCACTTTGGTGTTTAATAATTAGTATTAATATTACAATAGGGAGGAAATCCCCTGAAGTCAAGTTTAACACTATACTGCCCATGTGCTATACATTGTTTTAATAAATAGCTAAAGTACATAATGCTCTCTGAGTGAGATATCTTCTAGTGTATAGTTTAAAGTCGTAACGTTGTTTTTTTTTGGATAGTTGCTAATAACGAGTATCGATCGCCACTATACGTCCTACGGCCAAACTAATTAACTAACTACGAGTTATAATGCGTAAAATTACTTATATAGAATCCGCGACGAAACCTCCATTCAGAGTTTATTATTAGAGTCACCTTATAGTTTGCAGACCGAACCACAAAACCATGGAGAACAATATTTCGGCGCACCTGAGGAGCGTTAGTAGGACAATTGTGTCTTCTTAGATGTTCTTAATATAAGGGCTTCCTTTCTTAAAGGTGATTCGGCTAGTATCATTTCTTGGAAGTATTTAATGGATTTGTAAATTGCTAGCCCGTAATAAAAATGTCAAACAGGCGTAACGAAAAAAAAACTGTCTTTAAACAAACGTTACTACGCACCCGCATAGGCCTTTTATGAGTCTGTCCCAGTTTCATGTCTGTGGACGACCATCAACACTTCACTGCATCTAAATGTCCCGGCATTTCTTCCTTGACAGCCGTATGCCACTACGAAATCTACCTGTTTGGCTATAAGCAAGTAATTTCACAACGTACTAATGCAAATAACTCTGAGAAAAACAGCTATTCGTTTGCTAATCTCATGCTATAACCGTTTAAAATATCTTTAATCATTTCTTTCTTTTCCCTGTATTTGTATTTCCGGCTTATTTATGCGTTTATGACTATAATTGAATGGAAACCTGCACTACATGTTTCTAGTTAACTAAAGAAACACTTTTAAAAAACAGGAGGAAACACTCACCTATATCCCTTTTTAGGACCAATTTATTACTGCTAACTGCAATGTAATATCCTTAAAATTACTCCAAATGTATTCTACTGACTGTTTAATGCAACAGCGAACAAGTTTTATTAAATTTGCAATTAAATCACCTTAAGATTCTCACGACATTTCCTTAAAACTGAAACTACAATTTCTTTTCAACTTGGATGAATAGTAATATTGCAAGGTATCAGGCAGAGCAGTGCTTAATTTTACTCACATGACTGTTTTCATGGAATTGAATAAAAGTCATAGGTTTATTCAATTAGTTATCCATGAAAAAACATCCACCTTCATTAACTTATTATTTCTTTTTCTTCCAGAAGGGACATATGGGGCAGGGAATAAATTTCCTTTCGCACGAGTAATCCTTACTTACGCTACATATCCAAGATTAAAACCACTACTAAATTTATTAGACGCTAAAATGTGTTTTTCTCAAATTCTAATGGAATATCGCCCATTCTAAATCACATTTAACTTGGCAATGAGTTTAACTGAAGTTTTGAATTATTAGATTATCTGAATTTAATAATAAGTATACTTATTTTATCCAAATATTAGTGTCACAGTTTTAAAATTAATGAAACTGCTTGATTTCAAACAAATTCATTCCACGGCATAAACCTGAATGGAGAATCAAGAATAAGAAGTCTCTTCGCTAGAAAGCTTCCGAAATTTGAAGTTTATGATGTTATTTTAGAATAATGTGCAAACGATAATCTTATGCTCTGTCGATCCCTACATATCGAAAAAGAATAATTTTTAATAACCACTCTAAAAGAAGTTTTATCTCTTCTAAATATGATTTATAATTATATTGTCACATCTGTTAACTAAAATTTTATAAGCATAAATTTTTATCTTTCGAAAAATGGTCTTCTGTGTCTTTTGCCTGATCTGCGTTTTGAGAAACTCAAAATTTTCTGTCACTTTTATGAGCTTGAGACAAACAAAGCTTGTTAAAAATATTTTCAAATAATTGTTTGAGATGTAAGAGTAATGCTCCACGACTAACTAAATATGAATTAACATTGAAATTCCATGCCAAATAACAAGGTTTATTAGGAAATAATAATTAATCGCGGATTAAAATTATTTCAGTTTTAAAATTTTAGTCAGTAGTCTACTAAATATGTGGATACTCTCTCTCTCTCTCTATATATATATATATAGCATTTAAATGCAGCAGTGAATACAATGCATTTGAAATCTATTGAATTCCATTGACATTTTATGATGTTCCTAAATTATTTTTCACTACTTTGAAAAAACAGAATTTCTTTGGGCTGCAAGCGTCCTACTGCAAAAACCTTCGCTCCTTTTGCCTCAAAAAAAACATCATAAAAATGTTTAGCAGGCTTTGTGTACAAACCCACGGAATTCCCACAGGAGCCAGTTACTCCAGTATTCTGGCAAACTTATATCTTCATTTTTACGAAAAAGCTTACTTTCGAAAACAACTCACATTCAGATACATTGATGACCTCATAACACTCAATGGCACTAAGAATCTTGACAGCTACCCGCCAAACCTAAAACTAATTAAAACCAATACTGACAACAAGAGTGGTGTTTTCCTAGATTTAAATATCAGCATCAACGACAACTCTCTTACTGAAATTGACTTGTATGATAAAAGGCAAGACTTCAGATTTAAAGTGAATTTCCTCACAAACTGGGACTCCCAACATATCCAAAAAAGTACACAGAAATATTATCTATTCACAACGTTCTCGCATTAAAAGGATGTGTAATAACAATAACCTTTAAATTAAAAAACTTTCAGGCACTCATGTCAAAATGCATTTACAATAATATTCCACATCATTGTAAATGCATTGTCCTATCTTCCTTTTAAAGGTATGTGGGTTTTTTCATTCCCACTTAAACAGTTCCTTGAGCGGAAATTAAATGTAAAGTACTTACATTTTTGTTGGATGTACAGCATCGTAAATAACTACATGTTGATAAGATTCGTGATATCCATTGTAAGTTGAGAAGAATATGCGCTTTTTAAACACCAACAATTTATTCACGTAAATAAAAAGATATTACAGATATTTCTTTTTAACACGTAAGAGGTCATTTCGAGCTATGCCCGGCCGCGCTTACATTCGGTTCCAGACAAGATTCAAAGGCATTCTCCTTGAGTTTGTTGTATGTTTCTCATTTATAGTTTCGATACATCCGAAACTTTATCCAATGGGACTATTGGAATTTTAACCAATGGGAAGAGATGTTACGGGAGCCAATGAAATCTTTTATAGATCCATATGGACCATGTACGCCATAAGTTCAATGCTTTGGTTATTACATATTGAGCGCGTGTACAAGACTTTCAAGCTAGCTGCTATTATATATTTAAATACATTGGAAAAACGAAATATTTAATACTATTGGATCTTAATTAATTTAATTTGGTTTAAGGGCTTTAACTTTTATTTAAAGGCATAACATTCATTATATATATATAGATAAGAGAGAGAGCGAGCAAAATTGTAGTATGATTGTGACATGTAGTACTTTCTAATGTAATATACATGAATACACATATCTAAATGTATATTAACTTGGACAAAGTTAAAGTTGTAAAGTAATATCACACAAGGTAGTAAACCCAAGTAAATTTAAGTAGTAGAAACATCTCAGAATAAAAATTGACATGTAGTAGTAAAAGGTGAAGAGGAGTAAAAGATTAAACAATACCAAGAATTTTGTTCTTCATCAGGGACCGCACAAAATCCCTGTTATTGGTTTGCTTTTTCTGACTACAATAATTGAGATTTGTGATCAATACTGAATAAACCAGCATTGACCAAAACTTAGCTAAAAACAGTATAAACCCAGAATATAATTAGTTTAACAATATTTTAGTAATTTAGAAGGGTCTCTTTATTAATACTGAGAACAATCTCAATTGTTGTAAGCGGCCCTATATATATATATATATATATATATATATATGGCCTGCAAAAGGGTTGCTGGTATCTAACTGGAAGGAGACCCACACGCTGAACGTATGTGACGATGTGTGGAACCGGCCAGGCCAGTAACCTAGTGTCCTACCCCGCCTTCAAGTGGTGCAGGCTGAGCTTTCTATTTATGTGGCAAATTAATATTTGCTGCACGGATGGAAAGGCGGAAGGGGAGGGCTAATTCACCAACCCGTCTAGCCAGCGTGGTGAAATGATGGCTAATTCCTCCAATATGCTAATACACCAAAAACCATGGCCCCTAGTCTCCAGGTGCTGGAGTGCTCCTGATCAAGGCAGCGGTCAGCGTGGCATGAAAGCAGGGGGTGCTAAGAATCACTGGAATGGCCCAGGCTGCCGTTTGTTATTGACCTTGGCAACGTATAATGGACGATCCCTTGCTTCTGAAGCAAAACTTCAAGAATTGGAAGAAGAACTTGACAAGATCAAATGGGACATTGTAGGACTCAGTGAAGTTAGAAGAAAAGGTGAAGAGTTGGTGGAACTTAAAAGTGGACATTTGTTTTATTATAGAGGAACGGAAACTGGAAGAACAAGTGGTGTTGGCTTCTTAATCAACAAAAGAATTAAAGACTACCTTCTTGAAGTCGAAAGCACGTCAGATCGAGCAGCGAGGCTCGTTGTTCAACTAACCCAGCGATACCAACTTCAGATAGTACAGGCATATGCACCAACATCAAGCCATACCGACGAGGAGGTTGAAGAATTTTATGAAGAAATCAAAGAGTTACACACCAAAGGGAAACAACATATCAAGCTCATCATGGGGGATTTCAATGCAAGAATTGGACAACAGGAACAAGGAGAGACATCGGTTGGTAAATACGGATATGGGGAAAGGAATGAACGTGGCGATCAACTCATCGAATTTGCAGAAGCTGAAAACCTTAGCATCATGAATTCATTTTTTAAGAAGAAACCGCAAAGAAAATGGACATGGAAACACCCAAATGGGGGAACTAGTGAAATTGACTATATCCTGGCAAACAAGAAATCAGTTATTGAAGATTGCAGCGTACTCAACAGATTTAATACTGGAAGTGATCATCGAATGGAGAGATGTAAAATCACTACAATACTAAACTAGAAAGCAGAAGCTTATTAGGAACAAGTATTTAAGATGGTGGATTTAAAGAAACTAAAAGAAAATACCGAGGCATTCAAGTTGGAATTAAAAAATCACTTTTCTGCACTGGAAGGACTTATTGAAGAAGTCAATATTTCAGAAGCAAATGAAAACATTGTTAAGACAATAATTGAAACTGCTGGGGAAATTGGTGGTGTAATATGTAAAAAGCAGAATAGCAAATTATCTGAGAAGACGAAACAACTCATGAAAAGGCGAAGACTTATGAAGGTGGACAATCAAAATACCAGTCGCAAGATCGAGTATGTAGAACTTTGCAAAACTTTGCGCAAAAACATGAAAGAAGATATAAGAAAATTCAATTGTGAGTTAGTAAGGAAGGCCATTGAAAGCAACAAGAGCCTTAGGGTTGTTAAAGGGAGTTTGTCTATTGGGAAGAAACACATCATTGCATTAAAAGGAGAGGATGGCACTGTAACAAGAAATAGGGAAGAAATACTTAGAAGAGTTGAAGAATTCTACAGAAAGCTGTATGAGGGAAACAGTGGATTAAACGAAGACTCTGAGATAGTCGAAGGAACAGCTCCTAAAATCTTAAAAGAAGAAGTAGCATTTGCAATAAAAAGTATGAAGAAAGGAAGATCCCCTGGCGATGATGGCATTACATTAGATATCTTAAAAGAAGCTGGAGAACATGTAGAAGACATACTCGCAAAATTCTTTACCAAATGCCTCAACAGTGGTAACATACCAAACCAATGGGATTCTGCAACAGTAATTCTTTTGCATAAAAAAGGTGATAAAGAGGATTTAAAAAATTACCGACCAATTAGCTTGTTACCTGCTATTTATAAAATCTTCACAAAAGTGCAAACACTTAGCCTACAGAAAACATTAGAGGCAGCTCAACCAAGAGAACAAGCTGGATTTCGAAGTGGATTCAGTACAGTGGACCATATTCAAGTATTAAGAGAATTAATTGAAAGAACACATGAATATGAACTTCCATTGTGTGTTGCATTTATTGACTATGAGAAGGCCTTTGACTCTATTAAAACATCAGCAGTCATCAACTCTTTAAGATCAACAGACATCGAGGATGTGTACATTGACATGGTGAAACGTGTGTATAAAAATGCAAGTGCAAAATTTCGGTTACATAAAGATACCAAAACTATCAAAATTGGTAAAGGTGTGAGGCAGGGAGATACCATTTCTCCAAAACTTTTTACTTCAGCTTTACAGATGATTTTTCATCAAATAAATTGGAATAACAGGGGAATAAAAATAAATGGTGAATATTTAAATCATCTGCGGTTTGCTGATGACATTGTTATTTTTTCAACGGACCCATCAGAACTCCAAGACATGGTACAAGAGCTCTCAACTAGAAGTGAAGAAGTTGGACTCAAGATGAACCTACAAAAAACTAAGATCATGTTCAATAATTTTGTAGAGGAAACAAAAATACAAGTTGACAACATTGAGCTAGAAATTGCTGATTCATATATTTACCTTGGCCAGCTGATTTCAATGGATGGCAACATTATGAAAGAACTCAACAGACGTATTAAACTTGGCTGGAGTGCATTTGGAAGAAACAGTTTTATCCTGAAGGGGAAATTGCCTTTATGTCTAAAAAGAAAAGTCTTCAACCAGTGTGTATTGCCAGTCCTCTCTTATGGATCAGAGACATGGAGTCTAACAGTTGGAGCAATACGAAAGTTACAGACAACGCAAAGGAGCATGGAGAGGTGCATGCTTGGAATAACTAGGAGAGATCGAAAAAGGAACACTTGGGTGAGAGAGCAAACTAGAGTAGAGGACATCATTGTTAAAGTAAAAGGGCTGAAATGGCGATGGGCTGGGCATATTGCAAGAAGAACTGATCAACGATGGACAACAGAAATTCTGAACTGGATTCCAAGAGACCACCGAAGACCTAGAAAACGTCCTCAAACTAGATGGGTGGATGAAATAAGAAAACAGGTTGGGGTGACGTGGAAGCGAATTGCTCAGGATAGACTTGTGTGGAAAGCATTTGGAGAGACCTTCATCCAGCAGTGGATAGATAATGGTTGAATATGATGATGATGATGATGATACATGCATATTTTTTAATATGTATATACATACATATTTATACACCCACATGGGGTGAAGTATCCCAGTTGTATAAACGCCCGTCTTCTAACCAGAAGGTGTATGTATAAACGAATGTTCGACTTCCGATACAGAGAAAAGAAATCAGGCATTTACTCCATCCCATTGGTCAACAAATCAAACGAATTCCAATCATCTTACATAGGCCACTTAAAATCCGCTTGAAACCCAAAACAAAAAGCAAACCTAAGACTCCGCTAAAACAAAACAAGACTTACAAACACGCCATCTATTTAACAACGAATCCGAGCCAAGTTTTGAAGAAACAGAAATTTTGGCAACAAACGCTAAGAATGAACACTCCCTAAGGCAACTGTAAGCAATAGAAATCTACCAATGAATACCCACAAAATTCAACCTCTAAACACAGGTACAACTAATTGGAGCGTGGAGATACATTCTATCAATGAGCAGATAATAACATTAGCACATTTAATTTTACCATTATTTTCATTTTACAAATTAGCAACACAAATTATTAATTTCATTTGATATCATTTAATAATTTTTTCATTTCTAAAATTGTTTTCCATTTTATAACTTCACAAAGTCTTGTTACATTCTGATGATGACCCTCCAGTGAAGAGTGGAAAGGGTTTAATGATGTATTAAAACTTACCGCAAATTCAACGTTGTATTTATTCAAATAATATAAAAAAACATGGAAAGAGCTTAAAAAATGCACAATGACATAATGAAAAATTGACAAAAGCAAAATGGCATCTGTCTGGTGCAACATCAAGAATTAAAAAATCCTAAAAAACAAGAGAATAAATAAATGAGCAATGATGCACCTCTGGCTGCATCTAGTGATCGGAAAAAGTACTAATAGCCAATGAAAAATACCACTGATCTACTAAAAACCGGATTTGTGCCCAGCTGACGCCACAACAGCATCCGGAATGTCGATGGACAGCGTTCGGAATTTAAGCAGAGGGTTCAGTTCGAAAAATTTGCAACAATCTCTCCTTGGAGGTAGCGGCGCCTCCAACTATATGGCTACTAGATCCAACACAGTCCAAAGTGATTTGCAGCCTAATATAGGTACAACCACCAGGGCTGGAAGACTACGCCAGCGCATGTCATGGAAAATAGATATGAACACACGTATCATGCTCACCTACTATACAATTACGAAGCTAGAAACTGACCTGACAAACTACAGACCTGCACTTCACGCCAAATTCGCACAACAATATGCACACGTGGACATTAGTATAGAAAGAATAACGTTCCAACGCAGAAATATAGCAACTAGAAACACTTCACGCCAAATTCGCACAACAATATGCACACGTGGACATTAGTATAGAAAGAATAACGTTCCAACGCAGAAATATAGCAACTAGAAACCTCTTAGCTGAGCCCCTACTATAAAAGTTAACAGATGACGTTTCCAATAATCTAGCAAACACTCCAACCAGTGAGGTCAACGCAGAAGCACCAACTAGCGTAAGAGAGCTGCCCCAACCGAGCATGGAAGATGAAGAGAGGAGAGAAGCGGAGAAAATTGGAGGTTTCTAATGTGCTCTGGCGGAATATGAAGGCTCGGATGCGGCAACAAGACCAAGAATACCACGTCAACCGACATCCTGGTGACTCTGCGAACAATCAAAATCTTTAACGAGCATACCCTGCCAGTACACATACAGAACGACAACTCTACACACTGCCATATACTGTGTAGCTGTAGAAGCATCACGTGCAAACAGGTAGGAAATAAGGAACGAAGGCCGAAGTAACAGAGGAAACAAAGCCCAAACACCATGGCAAGTGAGACTGCAAAAAAGAATAGAAGAGCTCCGCAGCAGCATAGGGCGAATAACTCAGTACGCGCAGGGAAACAGAAGTAAGAAACTAAAAACTTTGGACGAGGGCGAAACCTACAAGTACCTAGGGGTAACGCAAACACTGAAGCAGTAGCTCAGGAAAGCCAAGGCCCAGTTCACGCAAGCATTCTTACAACGACTCAGAATCATTGTGAAGACGAAACTGAGCGGGAAGAACATCACTCAAGCAATTAACGCATATACACTACCAGTGCTCACATATTCCTTGGGGATCATCAAATGGACCAACACTGAACTAGGATAGCTCCCACGGAAAATGAGAACCATCCAAAGAAGAGCCGCGGAATTACACCCTGCAACGGTAATTGAACGGAAAACACTACCCCGGGAGAAGAACAGATCCGGATCAAACAGATGCAGAGCATGAGGCAATACTGCCAGTTAAAAAGTTCCCAGTCACCACTCATCCAAGCCACAGTAGTAGCAGGTGCAAATTACATGCCAATAAACCTTCGTAATACCGAAGAGCGTGTCCTGGAGCCAACCAATGAGAAGAAACTAAGATCTTTGGCCGTAAAACCATTACATGGCAGGCACTACAATCACCTACAACAATCACGCGTTGACAAAACGGCATCAAATGTTAGGCTGGCCAAAGGCACTCTCCAGTCGGATGCAGCAGGGTACATTGTAGCCATTCAAGACCAAGTGATCGCAACAAGGAAGAATTAGAATTTCATCCAGGAGAAAGACAGAAAGCGACAAATGCAAACACTGTCATACGGCATCGGAAACAATCCAACACGTCATGGCAGGATTTAAGATCCTCGCGCAGTCAGACTACAAACATAGATACGATCAAGTGGCTAAAATAGTCCACAAGAATTTGGCAGCGAATGCTGGCTTTCTAACAAAGAAATGCCCATACTACAAATACGAGTGTTTGACCGTGCTTAAGAGCGAAACACACAAGCTTTACTGGGATAGAGCAATCATAACAGACAAGACAGTCCCACATAACCGTGCTGACATAACCCTCGTTGATAAATCGGGTAAGACCACGTACCTAATCGACATAGCAGTACCCAACACCAATAACAAGCAGAAAATCTACACAACGAAAATCACCATGTACCAAGACCTCAGACATGTAGTACGTGATATATAGAGTATGGAACAAATCTTCGTCATCCCGTTAGTTATCTCAGCAACCGGGATAGTACCAAAAGCACTTGCGACAAATTTGGAAATACTGAATATTGACCCAAACACCTACATTGAAATACAAAAAGCCACAATCGTAAACGCGTATCACAATGTTAGGAAGTTTCTAAACATTGCACGTTAAGAAGTGATGTGAAAGGCCCGGGAACATGGCTCTCTGCGAGCGTCCCAAAGCCTGTTACCACCAAGAATGGGCGAGGAAAATTGTTTTATTTCTTATTTATATATATATATATATATATTAGGGTGGTTCAACCTCTTTTTTTTCAAAGGCCCACCAACCTGAGCTTTTTCTAATTGACCTAATATCAGTGTCAGAAAAAATTCGGGTCATTCGCATAATTCTAACTGATGCCCCAGAAGCTGCAAATATAGCCATTTATATAAAACTATTTTTCCACAGCTTTAAATAAAAAAAATTAAATAAAATTTTTTACACGTTTATAAACTAAATAATATCAAATATACTCAAAAATATAGTTGTAAATGACCATCCAGCAAATATGTGTCATGATGGGCGTCGTCTTCTTGACGCCTATGGAGAATCAGAGATGTCATTGTGAATTGTTCCATTTACTTGCCAGAACATTTTATCCCTGAACGCTCATTTGTTTTAGGTAGGCGGCTACAATCAACAACGAAAGCTGTAAAGCATATTTACCTACTGATGCATCGATCTACAAAGGACAGCTGGAACCTAAGGTCTGGGCACTGCAATCAACTTTGCCCAAAAGGTCAAATCTGGAACATCGTATCTCGCCCCTCCCCCAGCAAGACAAGATGAAGTGACTTTGCAGCAGAAAGCAGAACAATAAAACTACCTATTTTTCAAATTAATTCGCATCAATCGTGCCATTATAGGTCAAACTTCACTATTATTCTCCGAATTCTAATTAATGAACATTCAATGACACCCCTAAAAATGAAACTAGCATAATGTAGCATTTTCAATAAATATGGCTGGTTTTTTTTCCCATCCATCTTCAAATCTTTAGATACATAACTACTTCCAATCACAAAAACAAAGTTTAACCTATCTGCAAATGTGTTTTTCCCCAGACAAAACTGCGAGATATTTATAGGATTTATAGGATGGGTAACCCTCTTCAACCTCGCAATGTTTTTCCCTTTTTATACTAAGATTAGTTGACGTCATTGTGTGAATTTTAAAAGTGCTAACGTAATAAAATGCACATCAAAATTATTTCGCTAAAATAAATTAAAATTTTTTTATTACGCAAACACTAGCGGGTTTCTATCTGTCTAAATAAGACGCTTGTGTCAACTCAACGCTTCATCCTGCTCTATATCGCAGTTTCTCAAATGAGGACATGTATCTATAAAATCAACGCTTTGTTCTATAATGAATTCGAAAAATATACACAATAAATAGTATTGTTCTACGCATTGATTCTATAAAATAATACACGTTGAGGTATTCTAAATTTAAAAAATTATGATTTATAAAATACGTTATATAATTGGTGGAGAGCTTGACAACAAGCTTTTGCTTTCTGCTCTCCTCCATTTCTAACCTATTATTTTCTATATTCTCTAAAGTTAACCAAATGTTAGTATCATCAGAATGATATCATAACAGGTGTATGAACAACCACTGTATATAGGTTGAATAAAATTATTTTTTAGGGGGAGGGAGGAGGTGTGCCCGTTATTGGGAATACGGAGCCCAGAGTTTAGTCATAGCATTGCGTTGTCTTCCATATGTAATGGTAGCACGTGGTTGGTTAAATATGGAGCTAAATGGTAAACTTCGCAATAATATATATTTCATGGGAAGAGAAATGAATCAAACAGGGGAGAGATGGGTAAAGTGGATAGTTTAGGCAAAGTGACCATTTGAGTTTTCTTTGATGTATGGTGTAGTAGCCAAGCGGTAACCAGGCAAAACCGTCGTAACAGATGTTGCCAGTGTTGTTGATGTGAGAGGCTACACTGTTCCAGTTCTGAACACCTTTTTCGTTTTTTTTACATGTATTTTAAGTAAGCAATACAGAGTACAAATTATTAATTGTAGCTAAATAATAAATTTTGTTATAATTATTTGCTTTAGTACTATTTGATCATAGGGAAATAAGCTTATAAATGATGTGCGTTTGAAAACGCTAAGTCAGGTACGTTAGATACTAGACTGCAGTTTTTTTAATGGCGTCATTCCGAGCGAAGTAGCTACTAAACAGATTGGGCAAAATAGCCAGCTGGCTACTTAGCCCGGCAACGATTGTTTGTTCACTGTATGTTATAAAATGATACTCAAACCATTTCTAGTAATTGATATTATAACATTATTAATATGTAACACAAAAAATTGCATTTACATAAACGTGATTTTAGAGTTATGATCTATTTAAGAAACACATACCCAAAGTTGAATGAGTTAAATTAGAATCAGGCCCGTCGCGAGCATATAGTGGAACTAGGCGGCCGCCTAGGGCAACATCACGACAATTTTTTTTAAGACACTGAATACTGTAGGATGATAGAGATAAACTTGATAATAAATAAATGGAAATTTATGGATTATTTTCGATTGAATGCCTCCACCAATATTTTACCTTTCGTTATACATGTCTCTCTTTTCCATTTTTCCATGCCATTAACTTCTTCCTTTTTTACATAAAAATCCTAGAACAAATTTACGTAACACTGTATATAGCGTTTTTCCATTACTGCTACACCTTTCACCGGTGCGAGAGGTACCTCCGCCGCAATAGGGGCTTTGAGGATGCTGTTTTCTTTTGAATACCTTTGTGCATTATTACAAACATTGAGAATTACACTTTTCTCCTGCAACAGCAGAATACCGGACTGTTTTGTTTGCTTTTAACCATTTATTTGTGTGTTATAAGTTGTGATTATCATAGTTTGTTTTACCTGAAACTATAGTCAGATGGCGAAATGTGCCTTATTCTTTTTTTCATTTTTGATTGTAACAAGATGTATTTGGGTGCTAAGTTTTTACGCGGGGCGCTGACGTCGTTTCCCTAAGGCAGCAAATTCGCTTTCACCGGCCCTGCATATATACAACAAGGGATTTTTTTCCACTAGATTCCAAAGCTTTCTTAATGAGACGGGGGGGTTGGGTGTACCATTTTTGTATGGCGATTAGGGTGTGCTCGAGGTGTGCTCGAAGGTGGTTCGATGGGTTCGAAGGGGCTCGAACCGGCGTAAAATGGGCAATGAGGGCAATCAAGGCAGCCGGGGCAACCTCTGAGATTAGCAACCTTGACGTCGATTGTAGCTCTGCGAACTACTGGTAGGCTCTTTGTAACGATATCATAAATGTAAAATAACCATAGGCGTAGCCAGGGGTGGTTTTGGGGGTTGTAACCCCATTGCAATGAAATTTTGTATATTTAACATAGGAATATATATGAGTTGTAGCTCTGTAACCCCTCCCATTAAGCCTCCTTCTATATACCTTCCCTTATGAACTTCCTGCCTGCCTGCGCCACTGAAAATAGCTGAAGGTATCTTCCTGGCGGTTTGTTATTCGAGAGGTCAAGAAGCGAACTGGAAATTAGTTAATCTGCGTTGTCGTCCTTATGACCGTTTCCAAGGAATTTGCTTCTTGCCGGGGCCTTCATTGTTTATGCTTTGAAGCTATGGGACCTTTGGAGTACTAGCTTTGTTTTCCTACATTATGTGGAAGTTTATCCATCTGCTGGCTGAACTGCGTGTTTCGTGGATTGTGTACGTGCTTACCTGGCTCAAGAACTTTCTTCGGCGTCGTGCGCTCACGTTAAGTACTTTTAATTATTCAGTGAAACTAACTTTGGCGTTTAGGTACTAATTAATATTGATAAATCAATATAGTTTAATCAATTGAAGGGTCCTAATATCTGTTTTGGGTGTATTTTAGTGTTTATTATTGTCAGGGTCCTAATAACTGCGGGGTTATAATTTAATGATTGTTTATAATTTAATTGAACTAATGTTGTATTTGTTTTGTATTTGTTTGTAATTAATTGAGCTTAAATTTTTATTATTATTATTAAATGAGAACGCATTAAAATGGAATATAATTAAGGTATTGTAAAAGTCTGTTAGAACCTAGGCATATTCAAAGTGTAATTTCAGATATAGTTAAAAGCCTGATACGAGAAAAACTGATTTCACTGGGTATCAGAAATTACCTGCAGCTTAAAGTGTCGTCCTCGTGTTTCAAGAATAAGCGATGGACCATTGAGTCCAGATTAGGAAACTTTAAATGATATTTAAAATTATGTTCTGGTTTACATATGTTCAGTTATTTATCTTTTAGCAGTTCTAAGTGTATTTACAATTATTTCAATGTCTAGTGAAACAGATGAGGGCTTAACCTTGAGTAAATTCAGGAAAGAAATCTTAACTTGAGTATATACTTGGAATATACTGAATAAACGCATTAACGTGTCAAATGATACTGGATTTTTATTTCTGTCTAATAGTCTTTGCCCTTGATGTTTAATAACATTTACGTGATCTTTAATGACTTAACTTGAATTCTAAGTTGAGGGTGAAAAACATTACAAGTTGCAGATATAATTCTTAATTTTTAAATAGGCTATTTTATACTTATGTGGCAACAATTAGTAATATGCCAATTTCGAATGCAAAGTACGGAAAGAAAGAAAATTTGTTCTGAAAAAGTAGCATCTACCTTAAAAATGGTTAAGTAAGTTTCCTAAAAATAAGAAGAACACATACTCATGGATAAATTTTTAAAAAGTTCCAGAACTCCTTATAAACTAACTAGAGCGAAAAATTGTTTGACTCAACCAAGCGGTTTGAACGACAGTAATTCCCTTCGTTTGTTTTGAAGAAGAGCTCTTAAAAGCTTCTATTTTTCTTTGCTCTTTTCAAAAAATGCTTCATTGCTGACAATTTTTAAAATCAAAGACTATAAAACTGTAAAGCAGTTCAAAATCAAATGCTCTCACTCACGTTCACAATTTTTAAGGAAAAATGAAGGAAGTTTTACTCGTGTTACATATCTGCAAGGCAGGGTCACATGATGTTCAAGTACTTCTGGGTCCACCATTGTTAGCTGAGTTAAATTGCCAAGAAAGTAAATTTTAAAGAACCGAAAACGAGAGAGATTTCGAATGATAGAGTGAATAGTGCATAGTCGACTTCTTTAAAAGCCTCCTCAAGAAATGATCCTAATATGAAATATGAAATTTTATTTCCACATTTTACGATCCTAAATCTAATGTTCACATAAGCTCAAAATTTTTGGTGAAAACATACACACAAACTCATCCATGCGAAAAAGAAGCAGAAACAACGTTGAAACATATACTGGTGAAATTACCTAAAATTTAATACTTTGATAACAGCCTAGTTAAAGTGAGTATATGAGTGATTAATTATTTTATCTGATAATAAAAGCAATATTTAATGAACTATTGCTATCCAATATCTATGCCAATTACAATATTAGTAACAGAAGTCAGCCCAAATGCATTCAAATTGCATATGTTTCATTTATAATTTAGACACTACTTTTCGCTTTATTAAACGCGATGCATAAAAGCAATTAATATTAACACATTGATTCTCAGCGAGGTATATTTATGTTAATACATATTTAATAAAGGTAATTACATGTCATCCTCAAATATTTACATAAATTTAATAAATATGTAACGGACCACTTCATCCACGGATCAATTCATCGATGGCGAAACCACACCGAAAAATATTGATTTTATAGTATGCAGTATTTACAACCATCTGATTATACGCGAAGATGAATATATTAATATACTTATCAGTTGGGAAGCATATTTCGTGCTTTTAGTATTAATAATTATTAAAAGTCTGGAATATCACCTCAACGCATTAAACATTAAAAAAGTATTTTGCCATTAAATATAAAAACGTGCACTTCTAGGCTGAGCTCAGATCTTATAGACATTGATTTATTTCATTATCCGAGGATTTTGAAAAGAACTTGATGATCAAGGGAAATAAAGCCCACACAGGTTCTATTTCATAAACTATATATTTGTGTAATAATAATTAATGGAATTAAGTGATGGTGTTGCAGACATAAAAAGAAGACGACTTGGGTGAAGTCGATATATCAACACCAGATCGGCTGTAAAAATTTGATTATATTCCAACCTCAACCATCCGAATACGCGGAGCTCAGATTTTTGGAACGGCACCTATGATCTATTTATTTATACAATACTATTTGGCCCGTGAGGGCCCAGGTAGGGGTATAAAATACACATTTAAGATGTTACAAATTGTCGAATATTATGAACAAATGATTTGATATCAATTGAAGAAACACAGTCTTAGTTGGGCTTATTTCAATTGTCATCGTTTGAAAAAAAAGAAAGACTAAATTTATGGGTGTTACCGTGTGAGGTAAGTAATTGTAATTTCAGAGAGTGATCAACACGAGACGAAATATAATTGACAGGTCGTAGGTATTATGAGCAATCACATTTATAGTGATTATGGACAACTTTATGAAAAGCGTTAAGGCGCTGATTTTTACGGTGAAAAGAAAGCGGAATTAAATTTAATGAAGCTTTAAGAGATGTAACTGTAAAATGATAACAGAAGCCTCTTTCAGGTGACCCGTGCTGGCCAGTCAGGAGTTTCTTGTTACGTAGTTCAAAATATTTGAGGCCACATAGTTTTTATATATGCATACAACATATTTAGTGTACATCAGTAAAGTTGCCCTACCGTCTCTTAAGGTTTCTTCAATTTTTCCTAGTTTTCTGATTTTTTATTCATTTATTTTTTAAGTGTATTTAATTATCCGGATTGCCCCTGTACCCAATTAGTCCTGATAATCGAGTTTCTACTGTAATATCAAACTCGTACAACATGTGTGTTCCTGTCTAGAAACTTGTACTCAATTATCATATACTAAATACCTTCCATTACGGAAGACTACAATTTCGAGCACATAAGAAACTGAATAGATAAGCCTGATGTTACGCAATAGTAAATTAAAACCTAAACTAACACTAAAGCAGTTTATTGTGAGTTAGAACAACGTTTTTCACAGTTATTTCAACAGGGAAAACGTCCTGCCCTCGTCATAAAATCTTCAAAACCCAGTTTATAAGTAAATTAAATCAAACTGTTTAAAAAAGAAATGCGAAACTGTAAGTATATTTACCTCCTCGGACATGTACCTCTCGACTTAAAACTGCTCCTACATCATTTGATGCTGCACATTGGTACACGGTATCATGGATATCTTGTCTATAGTCTGTTCTTTGAAATGGTGGAAACACCAACGTACCGTCGCTTCTGTGGTACCTTAGACCGGGTATTTCTTCAGCTTCAGTGCCTTCTCTTGTTTGCCAGAAAATTTTTGGTGAAGGCATTCCTTCAGCTTCGCAGCGTAATTCTGTTCCACTGCTGTTTGAGAACTCCACACGGGATGGAGGTTCGGTTCGGAAGGATGGCCCCCGCTGTTCCTTCCTTTTGGCTTCAACAGCACCTGCAAAAATTATACAATATATAAATTTTCCCACCTGAGTAAATTCTTTGAAAGTATAATATATTATTGCGTCAAATTTAAAAAAAAATCAAGAAAATACATATATATATATTTCGCTGCTGCAGATGTGTTTGCACTTTCGAGAAAAATGACGGACCTTTTTCATAGTGATAGGTCAAGTCGTTGTCTCGTGTACTGTTTTTTCTTTTAAGAATATATTTTATATATATTTATATATATATTTAGAATATATTTAGAATATATTTTAGACTCATTCCTTTGACATAGTTTCTCTTCATTATGTATACATGTAATGTACTACAGTAAAGAGCTAATTTAGCGTCCGTGGGAGATAAGATTCGAATTCCTCGGCAAAATGTAAGTTCGCTGCCATACAATGGCATAGTGGAAACGCTTTCGTTTCTGCTGCCATGCACCCGGTGTCAACTGCCAATGCTATCGTAGAACGAGTGCCGTTTCCTACTTAACCATATTCCTAGAATTTAGATCCCTTAGCAGTAGAGGTTCGACTTCCCCGAAAAATTCTACGTCCTGATGTCGCAAGGCCTTTGTTGTCATTAGCCGTAAAACACAAGCAAATGAACGATCCTTTCATATTAATACATTCCATCGTTCTTTTTAAATTGAATCGTTAATTTAGACTCATTCTGTTATTTTTCAGAAAGAAAATGTTTTTGGATTCATTATTATTTTCGTGGATTCGTTTAGTGACCAAAAATTTTTGGATTGTTATTATTGTTATGTCATATAAGTTTGCATTACCTTTCTCATATTCATGCCCACTTCCGGTTGCTGTTTTCCTTTTTTTTTCATGCACATTAACTTGTCGTTTTCAGCCACTGTCTCATCCAACAGATATCGATCATCCATGAAATAAAATACGAGATGAATATGTGAATGATGATGAGAAAGAGTAGTCGTTCAGGGAAATGAAGTATTGTTCGCGATTACCTCGTGAGAAGCATTTGCATGAGATATTCGCTCCTTTTATTAGGCGCATTTCAAATCTTCAGTGATGGAAAAAAAAGATACTTGTACTCGCAAAATTATGATCAGGGAATTATTCTATTTATGTATGACACTTTTATAAAGATAGTGTATTTATAATGTATACCCATTAGAAAACTTACGTACACGAAATTGCGATATGTCTTTAATTCATCTAATTTGTATGCAACGTCAATTTAAGCAGTGCACTGCGTTGCATAGCAACTGATGTAGCCAGTATTGGAAACAAAATTGAATGTAATCACACTTTTTCATGACGGCTCAAAAAGAAATAAGTACTAATAAGAATTACTTGAAATGGAGATTTTTCTGAGTAATTAACGCAGAACGATCAAATTAAACTTAAATTATAGGCATTTTGGATCATTTCCCGGGTTTCAATTATCCTTTTCAATTTAGATTTCCGGTAGGGGGAATTCTTTACCTTTCAAATTATGCAATTCCATGTTCGTGCCACTCAGAGTTTTTTTTCGAAAGAAGAGAGATCATTAATAACTGGAAAACATTTTACCAAGTTATTAAATATCAATTTTGTCCCCAATTTATCAAATAAAGAGTTCATTTAGAGCATATAGCTTTATGTGGGTTTTTTTTTGTTTTTTTTTTCAACACGGAGGATGAAAAACGACTTCTTAGCAAAAAAAAAATAAATAAATAAATAAAGGTACCCCTATTAGTCCCCTTCACTCCCTAAAAACCTTTTAAAAATAAAATGAGTGAAAACGCATATTCAAGATGGAGTAATAGCGATAAGTTCGAAACGAATTTATGAGCACTTATTTGGCAAAATGCTTGCACTTATTCAACAACATTACTTTTATTATCAGCAAAGTATTATGATAGAAAACTTCCTGCATCAGAAGATAAGATCCATGCAGATCTAAGTGCAACAGTTTTAGAAATAGTGTCAAAGAGAAAAGCAACTGGCTTTGTTAAACTGAGCAAGAAGCAACGATTAACGATAAGAAAAGATAAGAAAACTTAAAGTCGTATACTTAGATGTTTTACTTTAATATTTGGAAAATAGAAATTGGTGCTATTTAAAGAGTATTCTGAGATATAATTTTCGGAGAAGATGCGCAAGGAATTTTAAGAAATTATAGTTATTTCATAAGTTTTGGAATGGCTTATGTGAATAAAAATTCTTTGCGTAAAAGTAGGACCATGTTTGCGGGAGGTCGTATAAAGGGGATTGTCGTAATAGAAAGTGCAATAGGCAGCCAGTTGCACATGTCCATTTTGCATTCAAATATTCAATTTTATCATATTCATATAGAATTTTATGATGAATATTTGGCATCAACCTTATTGGTCTTAAAAGTATCCGACGGAAACAGCTTCGGATATGTACAGTGAATTCTGTGTATAACCGTACTACCTATAACAAAAATCTGTCTGTAGTAACAATATTATTTATAGCAATCTGTTTATATGAGTGGAGGATTGTGGCGAGAGGCGAGATGTATTGTGCGTTTTGTACAGAGTTGGCGTGTGATACCGTTAGCAGACGGGTTAGTCGATTGCAGTTTAGGGAAGGGCGTCTTGCCGAAACTGGTTTTTTGCGCCAGAAAAACCAGTTCCTCCAAGACGGCCTTCCCTAAACTGCAATGGACTAACCCGTCTGCTAACGGTATCACGCGTCAACTGAGCGCGAATGCATAGTAAGTGAAGCTGCGTGAAGCCAATTCACCAAAATCCAAAGTTACTATAAATTTCTTTCGTATTTACTGAATGAGGTAAAAACCGGTTTCTTGGTGAGTATATACCGTCAATTAATGCGCTTTGGTGAAGCAGCACGCAGCTTCACTTAAATCTCGCCACGGGCCGCCATTGGTTTGTGGTGATATTTTTAGGCATTTCAACAGATCCAAAATGCGTTAAGTTCAGACTTAATACACTCAGCTTAACACACAAAGTGTGTTAAGTTCAGCCATAACGATATCTTTTTCTGGTTTTGTATAGAACATCGTTATGAACAGGTTTATCTGTAATTGATTCGTGTTCACACGATTTGTGGTCTGATTACAATTGATTATAATTTTATATTTTATCGCTATTTTTACACATAGAATTTAAAATTATTTTTATAATAAAAGCATGTTTCCTCCAGGATTTAGTGTAATTTTTCAGTATTTTTATGTATTAAATTCATAAAGCATTTGGCTAACTATTCTTTTAGAGAAGCAATAGTGATAGGATCCGATTTGATTTTAGGTTAAATTACATTGAATTACCAAGTACCCGTGAGGAATCCCAGTTTCAAAAATATGTTAAACACAGGTAAAATCGAGAAAGAAGCTAATAATCTAAGCTTTCGAACGTGTCAACAGCCGTTTTATCAAAAGTGATGGAATACTGCTGCTGACGCTGAAGCTTGGGTGCACTACTGTATTTGCCACTTTTTCAGCATTCGACTACTGTACTTTAAATAATATCATATAATATATATGAAAAACTTCACAGCATTCTTTGTTTGTTTATATACTTGGTTTTGAATATTTAAACATAAAATCTCTCTTTCTCTCTCTCCCTTCCGGAGGGAAAAATAATTCGTGTTTTACGAATAGCATATTTCTTTTAAGCTATATATTAGATGCAACTATAGATAATAAATAAATTAATGAATACTAATTTAACGTATATGTGGTTAATCTTCTAAGAAGCGATATATCCATTAGCATACGCAGAAATTTAATAAGGGGTGTTATACGTGCAGTTTGGAGGGAATGCCTGGAAAAAACTTTCCCACGCTTACATTTAATCGGAAGATTGTCCCCATGAACAAAACATTAGACCGTTTTATATTGATGTTAGAAAAAAAATGTCCCAAAACGTGCTGGTCTTTAAAAAGGTGACCATAAAGTTAAAAAGTGTTAATTAGGACCACAAGATAAAACAAGTTTATAAAATTATCGTGGGTAGAAGTAATTAAAGAATAGGAACAGTTAAATAATAATTAAAAACATTTAAATAATCAAGGAATAAATAAATAAAATTCAATTTTTTTTTAAAAAAATCCTAAAAATCGCTGTAAAACGTTAAAATATAAAAAAAAAATTCTAGATAGCTTCTTTAATGCTCTTTGGAAATCTGAAACAGTGCCCATCACCTGTTCTCATGAGGTCAGTCGAATTGTTTCCCACTTTTTATTTTACGACTACGGCACTGGTTGTAGGCGCATAAAGGGGGGTTATAAAGCCACAACTCCGAATCTTCATATGCATATACACAAAATTGCATGGCCATGAGAGAGTTATGGTCGCTATCATCAACACCACCCTGCGTACGCCAGTGAATAAAGCAGTTACATGAAAGTGCGAGCTCAAAGTCCAAAGAGCTTTGACCAGCACCGTAGGCGTAACTCTCCTTATTCTGCCACCTGATACCCTACGAATGAATAGTATCTGCAATCCATCAGAGAATTGGATTCGAAGCTCAGAAACATCAGCCGGGGGATAAAGGGTAATTTTAAGCGATATTCCGATATTGTATTTTGCTTAAATTTAAGGAATTTCTGCACTCATTCGTAATTAAAATTGGGCCGATTAAAGGGGAAGGAGATTGCCATGTATCTGCTTGTGCAGCAAGTTCCAAATTAGTATGCATATTGCCATCTTTGAAATTCCCTTTGTTGTAACCCAAAATTACAAATATTTATAATCCGCAAGAATTCGTAATTCGTAGTAGATCCTTGTTTCAAGATTACTAAAATTTGGGTATTCGCAAGCAGTCCAAATTATTTTCATTTGGCGTACCTATTTGAAATCGGGGATGTGGAATTACGTCGAAAATGTACGAATACCATTTATATGTTAAAATCAATTAAGCATTCATCAATTGATAGGGATATTGAACGTTATTATACATGTTTTAACCATAAGTTGTCTATAACTTTAAACTTAAATTAAAATTCTGGTAGGAGTTTTAGAAAATTTAAAGCAAATGCTACTTTAATTAAGGTAGGATAAAAATTAATTATAATAAATATGTACGCAACATTTAAAATTTGATCAAGTGTTAGCTAAGTATTTCTATATAATTATTAATTCCATAAATTTAGACTCAGTTGAATTAAATTTTAAGCCTTGCTTTGACAGAATGCGAAGAGAATTAACCTTTCTCTGGAGATAATAAAGCTGTTATTAGAATTGTGCTATAAAAGTTCCTAATTTAATTGAAGTCAACCTAAGTCTGTAAAAATAATTATTATAGTCATTGAAGCATAACTGATATTTAGGGAGTAATATAGACCTCACATACAACGAATTGTTCCTCTCATAGCCCTCTTTTTAATTTCATATTCTTAAAACGCTAAGCCTACGCCAGATCCCCTTTTTTCACGCTTATCGAATATTAGTTTAGAGTATGATTTCTCAACCGCCGGACAGCGGCCTAGTAGCGGTCCCTAGTATCAATTATATCATAAAATTCTCATGGACATCATTTTTGAATCCCAAATTAAAAGCTTTGTATGACTCAAGTTTATGTTGATTTATAGTAATCATTGTATAATTTAAATTATTTAAAAGAATTGCGTGTCGCACAGACAAACATCAGTTCCACGGTCGCATGTAGCCTGAGGGTCATTTCTTGCTATTGGTTGCTTCAACACTTCATGTGCATGTATTTCCACGACAACCAGGTCCAGTCGTTCAGCAATTAAAAAATTGTTGAGGGCTCAAGTGCTTTTAACAGGATCATGATTCGGTATTAAAGAGAAAATTGTGCCTTAGTATTCAATAACAAGGACTTGAGCCACCGAGTCCCTCCCTTTTACAACGCCACTGATCAAGATGCAGCTTCGGAAACAGGGTAATGTCGTATGAATCCAATAGAAAAATAGTGAAATCGATGGATCATCGCGTGTTACTCGGATCATGTTTAGGACTTTTTGAAAATCGTTCATTGCGTTAAGTTTCGGTGTTTTGTTTGAACTAAAGGTTCCATTTAGCTTTGAACGCCGTCACGAAAAAATTGCGCATTCAAGAACAAAAAAATTTCTAGTAAAAACAGTCTCAAAACTCAGCGTTGCTGTGTTTTTTTTTCACAAACTTCATTATTTCCAGCGTAAATAACGATTTTGTCAAGCGCTTCAAGCACATGATGCAGCTTTCTTCATTCATAATTAAAGTTCGCCATGTCATAGTTTTGAGTCACGTCACTGTTCGTTGCAGCATGTGTATCATTAATTTTTTCTTATTTTTTGCACGCACCGAATTTCATGTGGAGACATACACACGGAGTTAGCATGTTATAAGCGTGCGTGCTCCATGAACAAGTCCATGCGTTTGGCCATTTTTACTTAAACACTCCAACAGAACTACTGTAACTACACAAGAACATAGCGCTTAGCCCTACCTTTTCGTTTATAGATGCGCTAGAAAAACAAGCAAAGATGATTTTTGTGCCATACGATGTTTTTAGTGATAAGTTTATTAAACATTTTCCCTATGTAAAAATATCTGGTTCAATTTTCTCAGTGCGTTTGTCCATAGATTAACGTGTAATAACTTAAAACAATATCAAAAATGTCTGCGATGTAGAAATAAATTATTAAGAAAATACATAAAATCTTCATCCTGAATATTGTTAATGTCCAAAACGAGTCTCAAACTTCGTATTTTGCGAATGATATCACTGTACATTTAAACGGATATAAACCTTGCGATGAATTTCTTACTTTTTCTCTCAAACATTCTTTTTAGAATACCGTTTACTGGTGTTGATAAGTGAACCTAGGGTACCTTCTTTGTTGATATGTTATCTCTTTTGTTGTCCTGGATATATATATATGTATATATCATCATCATATTCAACCTTTATCTATCCATATTCAATTGCAATCTATCTATCTATCTATCTATCTATCTATCTATCTATCTATCTATCTATCTATCTATCTATCTATCTATCTATCTGTCTGTCTGTCTGTCTGTCTGCCTGCCTGCCTACCTACCTACCTATATATATGCATGGCATGGCATGGTGTATTAATTATTGCAAACAACAAAAGACTAAAACACTAAGAGTGTTTGCATGCAATTCCCAACAAACATTGGAAAAGTATAACCATATGCGGGGTATATACACGGCAATGAAACTTGTTTACAATGATACTTTCCACGGACCTGACAGATATAGACGGTATTATGTTCAATATTAATTATTTAATTATTAATTAAGTGCAATTTATATTAAATTCTTAAGTTGGATCGGGCCCATCCCGTTCTAATAACTCTACAGTGCTGGACAAAATTATAAATTTAATAGTTTTTTTTCATGAGCGGGATAGCAAAATATTTGCCTCAAAAGGATATGTAAAGAATTATTTTCTGGCAACTTGAAAAGTATTTTAAACATCCATAATCTTTATACGATTACGTAATTTAAATTTATTTAAAAAAAAACCATTATGAATAACTTGGCCAGAATTATAAGTTCATAAAGGTTTTTTTTCCAGTAGATTTGTTTGTTTGTTTTTTGGTTTTACGGCTCAAAGACTACAGTGGTCATGCTGCGCCGGGACCTACTGTTTTCCGAGGAATCCGAACCTCTTAAGGCCTAGGGAACCAAACCCCGGACTACAGTGAGCAGTGCGATCTTTATGAGATCTCTGAGTAAGCGTTCTTTGCACTGCTGGGAGTCGAACCCGGATTAGCGGCGCACTAGGAGAACGCGTTACCACACTGCGCCACCGTGTTCTGCCAGACGTTAAGCCTCACGTCTGGCAGAACACGCTTTACAACACGGACACGAACCCGACTGGGACTCAACAAAAATACTACACCGTCACATCACAAACAAGAATAGTAGACTCTTCTTAGAATCTTGGGAAACTTACAAACTACACGGGAAAGCCATTAATACATCACAACCACTTCCAGAAACTTATAAACAACTCTTACTCTGAAATGTATGAGACATCCCCAAATTAGGTAACCCGCAGTGTGGGTTTCTCATTGGTCCCTATTGGGGTTCTTCCATGATTCTATTGGAGGCCTCCCATTGGTTCTCATTGGGTTTTCCCATTCTGCGGGACTACTCTGATGAAGGGTTTTCCAGAAATTTCAAGTATAAAAAAGAGACAGAAACATAACATCGTCATTACTCCTGATGAAGGACTGCTGCTGATGCGTCCGAAAGCTTGAGTGATCTTTTTCATTGCTATTTTACCAGTGTTTAACCTTTTTATGTAAGAAAGTTTTAAACTGTATTCAAATTAACTGACTGTGCATAACCCACGATTAGTGCAAAAATTTGAGAAGTAAGTTTAAGATGCCTGAATGACCCTGGAGCACAAGTAAGCATCATAGGATTAAAAGCAATGGCAAGAATTAGGGCCATATGCAAGGAATTAAAACATTTAAAACAAGGCGTTCAAATATCAGCGGTTGATAATACTCCCTCTATTGCAGGCAGAGGGGTCGTAAGCTTTGCAAATAAACATTGGAAACAGGAAATAACGCATCTCTGTACCGTCATAAATGTCGACTTCGAAAAAGATTATAGTGCCATTTTGTGCTTTATTTTAAAGAAGATTGGTTTGGAGATAAAGTGCCCTAATAGAAAATTGAGGGGACCTGGTATCGATCTACTAATTAACGTTGTGAAGGTGGTAAATTAGGAAAACGTTGTGTATAACAATGGCATAGATGATAAAAATGAACATTGCATTAACAAATTGATAAACAGCGGGCATGTTAATGATACAAACATATGCAGTGCAGAAAATAATACTGGCTACATACAACATTATACATATACTGGCATCACAACCCGATATGTCTTTCGCTACACTGTTTGAAAAGAAGTGTTTCCAGAGAATTGCCCTAGGACTGCAAAGCGCTCACGGATATTTTTCAAGCCAAATTGGCTCCAATAATACATTTCGGCGTCTACAATCTCGTTGATGATGTGGTCATTGGGACGAAAACAACGGTAATTTATTTTAAAGCATTAGAGGCGTTATTTAAAATACTAGAAGATGCCCAGTTAAAACTTAATCCAAAGAAGTGTACATTCTTCACTAGTAATGTGCAATTTTTGGGATTTATTGTGTCAGCAGAGGGCATAGGTCCAGCCCCCACAACACTGATAGTGTTTTGAAGTTGAAGCCACCGAAGACGCTAAAGGAGGTAAGAAGAACAATGGAAGCGTTCGGTTTTTTGAAAGACTTTATTCAAAAGTATTCGGAAGTAGTCTATCCCATTAGGCAATTGTTGAAAGCAAAAACCAAAAGCGTGAAGTAGACCGAAGAATGTGAACAGGCATTGGCAAATTTAAAGAAACAAGTGACAAATCCGCCAATTTTGTAATTAGTGGAGCCAAACAGCAAATTCGTTGGGTTCTCTGACGCGTCTACTGTTGGGACCGGAGGGGCGCTTTTTATTATAACACCTAATAAAATGTTGAAAACGGTTGCATATTATAGCAAAAAATTCAGAGGCTCATGCAAAATATTGTTCGTATTAGTTTGAGTTACTATGCTATTTACTCACAGTGAATAATTTTCTGCAATATTTGATTGGAAATCACTTTATATTGGCGAATGATTGTAAAGCTTTATTGAGCATGATGGAAACGACAAATTCTCCTATGAGAATTTTACAATGGAAGTTAGCATTAACTGATTATGTTTTTACACCAGTGCACGTAGCCTGGGTAACAAACACCTGGGCCGATTTATTAACACGAGCGGTAAATTTTAGGAGCAAAACGAAGATAAAGCGCTTGATGAAAAATTAATTACAGTGTTGCAAAATGTAGGCACATTAGGGCAAACTGCAAGTGTGTGCTCTTTAAAGGGAAGTAAACAAATAGGGCAGGAGACCGCAGCAAAGTGCTGGGATTTCTTCCGAGTATTCCCAGAACCAATATCTATACAAGTTCTGTAGGAAAAATAAGAAACGGACCCGTAGTTAAAGAACATCATCACGCAATTGCGACAGAAAAAATTAAAGGTAGGACACGCCAAGTTGGCGAATATTTTCATAGACGACGACAACATGTTGAGATTAAACCAAACGGGGGAATTTAAGCATGTGATTGAAGACTATAAAATAAAGTTAGTCATCCCGCACTCCATGCAAAGAATGCTCATAAAAAGCATATATGAAAAGATGTTACTACACGGAGGTTATGCATAAGACGATTTATGAGTTACAAAAATACTTCTATTGGCGAGGAATGGTAGCGCAGGTAAAGAATTATGTAGCAAGTTGTGCGGAATGCTTGACATTTAAAGGCATTCCGAAGGTTACCGCTAACTAAATAGAACCACTGGATTCACCAAGCGGGTCTAATCAAAAGATTTACGTACACTTTGTGGGGTCATTTGAGTTATCCAACACAAAGAAAAATATCAATTTTCGCCATTCGACGCTGTTTCGCAATACGTACACATCATTCCGACGGAGAATTGTACATCCAAAAGTGGTATAATGGCCTTACTAGAGATTTTCAAGATAGAATCAGCAATACCAATGGTGGTCAGTGACAATGCGGCTACCTTTAAATCCAGTGAGTTTCAGAAGGTACTAAAAGTCTTCAGCGCGAAGCATATTTTTATCACACCATGCAGACCTCAGGGAAATAGAGTTGAGCTGTCACACGCAATGTTTTATCAGAAATTAGTGGTCATCTTACAGGAAAATTTTAGCATGTGGGACATGGCAGTGCCGGCAGTTCAAATGTGCTACAATTCTAGTTTCAGCAACACATTAAAATGCAGTCCGTATTTTGCGCACAAGGGAATTGAGCCTGTAATCCCACTGGACTTACATATATCAGAGTTTCAGTTCGATTATTACGCACTAGAAAAATTTGATCAAGTGATCATAATCTTAAATAAAAAAATGTGTTCACTCATAGACTGATGAGATTAGTGAGACTAGTGGAATCAGGAAACAGCGTAGAGAGAGGAAAGTAAAAAATTCAAAATTTCGTGTAGGAGAGAGAGAGTGTTCATGTATCATCTACAGGCAGAAACTGGAACCATGAGGAAATTTAAATGTGCAGTTACAGGACCTTATATGATAAAGAAATTTACAACACGAGCAAATATGGAATTAGAAAGAGTTTATGGCACAAACGTTCCCATCAAAAAGGCACACATACATCAGCTATTAAGGTTTTCTGTGAGATTAAATGAATTGCAAACATCGGAAGAAAGCGGTGAGGATAGTGAGCACCCTCAAAAAGAAGCTGAAACTCAGAGAAATAAAGCTGGTCGAAATATGTGGAGTGATTCGTCGGAATGCGAGATTACGGATTTCAAAACGCAATGTCATGGGGTCACCAGGCAGATAATACAACGCCATCTAGGATCTGAAGGGGTAAGTAATTGTGAGGAAACTTCTGACGTGGATTGCAGAAATACATGTGATTTGCGCAGACCAAATGAGAATATACGTTATTTTTTACGGGAAAAAGTTAGGCAACTATAAAGATTGGGGTTATCAAAATTGGCTGCAAATGCACAAGATTCTCCGGAGATACATTTGGTACGGACGTTTTTTATGAAAAATTGGCGGCAACATTGACACGGACAATCACTTATAATTGAGTATTGCACAGATGCTAGTTAGTGTGAAGAATGCGGGAAAGGTATTGAATTACACACAAAAAATGCAAATACTGGCGCAGAGTCAAGTTTAAAGGCAAATATGTGTTATTACTCAGCTATTACCTGAAATTTGGTTAGCACACACTATATAAGCATTATGCATAATTAGTATAACTTTAATAAATTAATGAGTAGAGTAACGTAAATAAGTGTAAGAAAGCAAGAAAAAAAACTTCAGTGTATAAAATCCTGTCTCCAAGAAGCTTTTTTTTTAATATTGTTATCAGTGCGTTGGGTAATTGTAATCCAAGGTATGGTGATCCAACTGGTATGGCAATCCAATGCGGTTAGGAAAGTTGTTAGTAATCCACAAGCGCACAAATAATATAAACGCACTGACACTCGAGCGCTATACGCTATTTGAAAAAAAAAGTTGGCACTATGGGACTGAATATTGCAAGGAGAATATCCTATTTATTCCGTGCGTTTGAAAAGGTAAAAGAGGGACCTCCCCTTTCTACAAACAGATTCTTCCAGCTAGTTAAAAATGGTGCTCCTATTGTTACTAGGGGAATTATAGAATGAAACACATGTTTTGAAAAACAAATTTAGGAGTTAGAGCAGTGTAGGGATATTCTGTTTACGAGAAATAGGAAAAAGTAAAACGATTGTTTTCACTACGCGTTTTCACGGATGATGCCTTACAAATGCAAATAAGTTTGGATTTCGATTTTCGTTTGTGATGTTGCGCTACCGCTAAAAATGGTTATAGTGTATGGTTGGTTTCTATAAGTATAGATAATGTTATTTTAAACGCCCTTATGTATTTTAATAATTATGGTGCACCTCTTTTTAAATAAAAATCTATGTTTTCTCATACAATTGATTTTCAAGTGAAAAGTATCACAAGCAAGAGAATATTTCCACCTCGGAAAAATAGAAAAATGCTCAGTGGTCAGAAATCTTACTGTTCCACTGACACTTGCGGAAAATATTCCTTGAAAGGAATAGTGAGTGCCTATATCGTTCCATAACAATAGCATAAATAATGTGACAAATTTTATAACGTAATTAACAAATATTATAACGTAAAGGCAGCATAATATTGCATTACAAGCGTTTAGTCCATTAGTTTGTATCCCTGATGTTTAGTCGGGTTTGTTAATTTTTCTCTATGTCGCGTTTAGCACATTTTTTCTGTTGAATATGGAAAGTGAATTAATAGAAAAGCAAATCCGTCCGCCAGGAAGAATTTATGGCTAGACGCATTTCCTTTTTCAAAAGGGAAGTGGGGCGATATATATGGCGTGCTCGTCAGCCATATTGAATTACGTTGTTCTTTAAATCATTTTGTATGGACATTAACGCATTATTATAGGAGAATATTAGTTTGCCAAATATATTCTGTGTATTTGTACAAAGTAAGCATGGGTAGAGAAAAAAAAAGCCAGATGACGTTTTATGGGTTTAGGCGCCAGAGCCAGACTAAAATAAACAGTGAAAATCCCATAAAACGTCAAAATTAATTAAGGGCTTGTAAATTCTAGTATCGTAAACTCAGAGAGAGCAAACTAGAGTAGAGGGCATCATTGTTAAAGTAAAAGGGCTGAAATGGCGATGGGCTGGGCATATTGCAAGGACTGATCAACGATGGACAACGGAAATTCTGAACTGGATTCCAAGAGGGCACGGAAGACCTAGAAAACATCCTCAAACTAGATGCGTGGGTGAGATAAGGAAACAGGTTGGGGTGACATGGAGGCGATTTGTTCAGAATAGATCTGTGTGGAAAGCATTTGGAGAGACCTTCCTCCAGCTGGGAATGGATAACGTTTGAATATGATGATGATATACGGTATATATACAAGACCATGAATATTTTCAAAAGCGTTAACGTAATTAAAACATATATATAATTTAATGCTATTGTAAATATTGGATAAATATATTCATGTTAAAATCTGAAATTTTATATGTATGATTTAATTTCATTTGTCAGCGTTTAAATTAGAACTTTGAATATGTATTCAAAAAAATATTTTAGAAGGAAAGATATTTAATTTTAAAAGCACTTACTTAATAAATCTTCACAAAAAATAAACTAATTATGTTCTGAAAAATATAAAACCATAATATTTATAAAAGAGCAATTAACGATACATTATGTGCCACGGACTTCAGGATATATAAAATTTTAATATTTATTTGCATTTGAAATTTTGGGAAGGACGTTATTATAGTAGAAGGATTTTAGATAGACGGATTATAGTGAAAGTTTAAAATTATATTTTATATTTTATCGAATTTGCCTAACAAGATTATATGAGAGTGAATGAAAAGTTAAAGAGACTTGCATGGTTTCGGTTTTTTTTTAATTTAAATTTGTGTGACATTTGTCACGTTCAGAATTATTACATTATAAAGTTAGTTCGATTTTCTTCCCAAATAAATATTGTTCAATTTCGATAAACCGCATAACCTAAAGCGCGGGCGATTAGAAATATTTATTAAAGTATAAGGCGAATCTGTTCATTATTCAAGATGTTGATTGAAATCCTTTTGCCTCATTCATGTATGATATGCAAAGTTTTCTGTGTACGGTCGAAAAGGGGACGAACACCGATTTTGTTGTTAATAAGATATTTGCATATTTGCATAGATTTGCGTATTATGCATTTATTTCCATTAGCAAACTTCCTGCAAGTTACCGGTTTTCCACATTGAACTGTTTAAACAAGGTATCAAAAATTAAGCTTTTTTTTATTCTCTCCTCCTGTCACGTATGGAATAAGAGAGCAAATGTTAGGATATATAAAGCTGTATAAAATATTTATTTATTTATTTATTCATTTATTTGTTTTTTGTTAGTTTGTTTGCTCGTTCGTTCATCCATTGATCCATTGTTTCTTTCATTTATTTGGTATTTACCAGTGGATTTCCACTGAAACCTGTAGCTTCATCACAATTTGAATGAACAGCCTACCATTTTTTAAAAGTTTGTCTCAAATCTTAATATTCTTTTAAAGTTGCAGTAATTTGTCAATTTTTTATTCTAGATATTTTGTTCTATATTAGATAAAAAATTGTAAAATATAATACTCAAATTCAGTCCAACAGAAACTATTTCCTCAAAAAGCCACATTATCACTGCGATAGCATAACTTTAATAATAATAACAATATAAGTATGCATGATCTATACTTATGTGACCATTTCTGTAACATAATTTACTTATTCAACATGTCGAATGCGAGACTTCAAAGTTCCTTGACCACGTAACCATTATGATGAAACCTATTCGCCAAGTAGGTAATTTGCATGTTATTTTCTAGATCTGGATTTCCAGGGATTAGTACGTTTGCTTCAACTCACTTAGAGGGAGCAGGTGTTGGTTCCATTCTCTTTTACTGCGTTTAGTTATAATTATATTTACGATACGTGGAATTATGTGCTGAATTTAAGTGCATAATTATGATACGTTTTGTTTACATCACGATATGTTTTATTTACTGTATGATCCGCTTGTTTTGCGTTACTATGCGTTTAATGTACGTTATGATGGTATTATGATCACCGCGAACTACGGTTCCATAACATTATCATTTCTAGATTTTTCGATGGAAATATGTAGACAAAGACGAAGTACCATTTTGACTTCCCACGAAGAGATTTGATGTCGGTGACACGCTGACTGCGGTATCGGCCATACGTAACCCGTGAGGAATACACATCCAAGATTTTGCCGCGGAACGGAACGATCATGACACAAAGTATGTTGAAAATCAGCGTCCGACCATAAGAAAAGGGAATAGATTTCCCAGCCGAATACATAACGAGCGACCATCCAAAAAGGGTCATTAGATGGTTCTAGAAATGGTCGGGAAGACAAAGCTCTCTCCAGAACGTTCTTGAGGACAAATAGAGAGTCAGTATAGAGAGCAGGACCTCCTTATATGTTCAGTTTAACGAACAGAAGGAGAATATCTGAATTACAAAGAGAAGATGAAGAACCAGCGGCGCTAATAAAAAATTTGGAAGCGGGAAGATTGAAGGCAAAACAGGTAAAATAGCTCAATTACTATATTGACGCAGACGAGGTCCTAATGTATCACGACTTAGAAACAACAAAAAATACGCGTCTATGGAATAATGAAAGACCGTAATCCCAAAGACTCTGAGAACTAAGATAGTAAAGACGTACTTAATAACGTAGATAATAGACGTACACAGTAAGGAATTCTAAATACCTTATCAAAGGTTGAGGCACAGTTTGTTTGAACAAATATGAAAGCAGATATTCGAAATTTCGTACTGTCTTTCCAAACCTGTATAAAACGAAAAGGTTTCAGGCATCAGAAGAAGACATCACTGATTGATGTATTATAAATTCCTGAGGCATTTCCAAAACGGTATACAGATATTTGCGGCCCATACCCAGTCTCAAATGGATATAGATACATACTGAGTTCAATGGATTACTTTTCACGCTATGTGGAATTAATTCCACTAAAAAATTGCACTTCTACGGACGTCACTAACGGCATTATCTCGACCTCGAAATAGTACAATCAATTCACCTGCCGCGTAAATGGTGCATAATTAAACAACACATAACTAATGTCGCTCATGTAGTGCTTGCACCACAGCAGTGGTTGGATTAGCTCAAACGTTCGAAAGAAAATACGCCGGTGGGAACCAACCACGCCCTACTTGCTGGGCTCTACCATCCGAGCCAGCTGGAACGACAATATCTAATCCTTTACAAAAGTATATAAAGAATTAACTGAAGCCGGTTATTTCGCAGATGTATTATTAATACCGGTTTCGTAATTTGGTTTAAAAAGTAGTCCATGTACTACACCATTCTGCGAAATGACCAGCTTCAGTAAATAGTCTTTATATACGTTCGTAAAGAGATTATATATTGTCCTTCGTAGCTCAGATGGTAGAGCCTCCGCCCGGCAAGTGGAAGGTCGTGGGTTCAGGTCCCACCGAAGGCAGAAATATTTATTTTCTTTCGAACGTTTCACCATCTAATCACGCCATACCATCGGCGTTGGTATCACTACGCCAATAAACGTTGATTGATATTGTTGTTTAATTTAATCTGCGTAGTGTTCGATTTATTGAAATGGTGTATAATTCTTCGATAATTTCCAGTGCGGTAGAGAGTCGCCATTACATAGCTTTCAGGAGAGATATGAGGATCCCAATCGATTTATATCAAAATCCCTGTCCCCCAAACTATTTCAATTAAAATCGTGATGGGAACCTAGCAAGAAGTCACCAAAATGTATACAATGAGGTCGCAAAAATTTGAAACTGGCAGCTGAAAAGCAACAGGAAATTCAAGGGAAGAAAACAAAAGCAAAAACCTCAAAATTGGTTATATTGTTTTTATGAACTCACCTACATTAACCAAGGGAGTAGGTTCGAAACTAAAATATTCTAATGATGGACCTTTTAGAATAGTTAAGTAAACCACTCCGGTAAGCTTTGTCCTCACGCGAACAGCTGACCCGTCAAAGACCCTACTGGCACATGTCAATCGTCTCATACCAATAACAATGCCTAGAGACTATTTATATTTTAGGAAAAGACAGGCGAGGGACGAAAATGTAAGGGACACCCCTCCCTACCCAACTTGCGGTTCTGAAAGCGAAGAAGACGAGGACGAAGACTGGACTGTCCCCAAGCAAAGCGAAAATATAAGCCAAAGCGAGAAGAGCTTCCAGCAAACAAGGCGCGATCAGCCCTCTCCAACTCCCATGGGCAGGCACAATGAACTTAAGGACCAAAGTGGCGAAACCACAGCGTTTTCCAGACACTTGCGTTAAAACTATCTCCACACAGGGCTCAGATGAATTTGGTAAAATGGTTGAGATGAAATTGAACGAATTATTGGATTAAATTACCCAATTTATTAGAAACAAATTGTCAATTAATCTTAATCGGGATCGGAAAGAAGAAAATTGTTGCAATCGTGGTCAAAAAGACGATCAATTTAATCAAAACAATTTGCTATAAGTGCCCTATAATAGCGTATGCGCGATAATTGGGATTTTTCAAACCAAACTGTGTATGGGAAATCATAAATTTACCTGTAGGGGAGACAGAGGAATACCAAAAAATAAGGAGAGATTGTCAAAATTCGTTAAAAATCAGTCAGGGGTCGCAATATGATATTAATTATGAAGGGCAATAATACATGGATGCAGTTTGGCAGTTTAGAATTATGTTGGTATAAGTCTATAAATTAGCTTAACAACTAAGTGTTAGCTTAATGGCGTCTATCAAGAGTGCTTAACATAACTTGAATACAGTAGCAACTCAGACGGAAACCAGCTTAACGTATTTAGCTAGCTCGATTAATTTAGATTTATATACTGCATATCATTTAATTGCATAACTGACGGTTAATTTAACTTTTAGCTTGTAATTGGCTAAACTTTTTTTAGTGATCGTGCGAGTTGAGATGAGAAAATTAAATATCAGGTACAGAAACTATTAAAGTAATATAGAGCGGCTTATTTTAATATGGCATTTTAATGATTAAAGCATGGCAGATGCCGGTTGGCGATATAAAGTTGACTATGGCAATACAAGTATGCGGAATTGAATGAGTCAACCCACACAGACCAGTTTGTCCGGTATGTAGCAAGAGCGGACTCCACAGCCAGGACCGCCCCCTCCCTCGCCTCTACAGGAAACAGCATATTCCGTGAAGAATTGGAATTTCTTTACGGAATAAGAAAAACGAAACTGAACAGAAATCCTAGGCGCGTAACGGGTTTCGCACGATGCCTGTCGCACTGATGATGTGACAAGCACGATCTGACCGACACCTACAACTCCGCTCGTTCTCCAACATATAGTGTTGGGTAGTATGTTATGATCAGCATGAAATACTGTTCGATAACGTTATCATTTCTAGATTTTTCGATGGAAATATGTAGACAAAAACGAACTACTACTTTGGCTTCCACGAAGAAATTTGACCTTGGCGACAAGCTGAAGGTGGTATCGGCCATACGTAGCCCGTGGGAAATATACATAATGGGCTTTGCCGCGGAAAGGAACGATCATGACACAAAGGATGCTGAAAAACGGCGTCCGGCCATAAGAAAGGAGAGAGGATTTCGCAGCTGAATACATAACGAGCGACCACACAGAAAGGGCCATTAGATGGTTCTGAAAATGGTCGGGAACACAAAGCTTTCACCAGAGCATTCTTGAGGATAAAGAGAGAATGGATACCTTGAAAGAGCCGGGAGAGGTGCTGACTCAGGTTGAGCGAGAGTTGGAGTTGGGACTTTGCCGTGAGTGCAAGCGGTCGACCTCTGAGTGTCTTGTGAGAAGGAAGCTAGCAGTTTTTTGCGCGGATGAGGATGATCCGATCGCAGATGTGGAACCGAAGCCTCCGCTGCCTTCTCATAATCCGTCGACATAAGTTTTAATGCTATAATTATCATTCTAATTATAACTATTATTTGTTGTAAGAGTGTCTGCATCTGACTACGAACGTCATCCTCTTCCTCCTCCATTCATTCTCTCTACGCCGACAGTCTGGTGGTATGTTTCGGGCTAGTGTTGATGACATGTATCTTCGCAAGCCGTAAGACCGTTTGTTTGCCATCCGTAATTTTTCATGCAAAACTGGATACTAATATAAAGGGTGTATCATATTGGTGCAAACTTTAGGGGGAGGTAGAGAACATCAAAATGTTTGATAATTGCATAGGAACCCATGACCGGAAATGTCATGGGAAAGTGGTAACAGAGGTACAAGAAATGGACAACAATGGACAACAAATGGTACAAGTAAAGGACACAAGACAAATTATACCGGATACATTTATTGCGCATAAATATTACAAATGGCGCAGTACATGATTCCATTTCAGAATGTTACAGGAGTTGTTCAAAATCTGCACCATTACACTCGATGCCTGCGTTACACCGACGGACCATGGATTGGCGGACACGGTCGAAAACACCTGGATTTTCTTGGATATCATAAGCAGCGCAGACGATTCTTGCGACCAGATCCGCTTCAAACTCTACAGGTGTTTCATACACAATAACTTTAAGTGCCCCCAAAAAGAAGTCCAGGCTTCTTAAATCCGGAGAGCGTGGGGTCTAGGCAACCGGTCCACCACACTCAATCCATCGTTGATCAAATGACACACGCAAATGTTACCGAAGGCACTTTCCATTGTGGGGAGTTGCGCCATCATGTTGATATCACATGTTGCGTCTCACATTTTGTGGCAAATAGTGATGTAAGCCTGGTAGAACCTATTCCAAAAAAATAAGATAATTTATTGATGTCATAGGGGATGGCAACAGGCTAAGCCCGACTAAGCAGTCGCCTACCAAACCGGTCCAAACATTCAAGGAGAAACGATGTTGTGCAGCATGCGGTCTTACACTGTGGGGGTTTTCGTGGGCCCACAAATGCGCATTATGTTGATTAAACACGCCATCTCACGTGAAATACGCTTCATCAGTAAACAAGACATAAGATTGGAATTGAAGATCATGAGCACATTTTTGGAGATAGCACTGTGTGAAACGAACACGTGCAGAATGATCTGTGGGGAGTAGTAACTGTGTCCTTTGAAGATGATATGGGTGTTAGGATTCGGCTTTCAGAACACGCTGTACAGTAGCTCGAGACCGTCCTTCTGCACGTATGCTGGTATTTGGATTCCTGTCTATGGCATTCAACACATTTTGTTCCACGGCGGTCATACAAATCATTAGTGGCCTGCCCTCACTATGACTGTTAACTCTTAAAGATCCATATTCGCACGAATTGAGATGCACAAGCGAAAACAAATGGTGGCCCGGTATATGTCTCTTTGGGAACTGTTCTCGATACAGCCGTTCAGCTGCACGTGCATTGTGATTAGCCAATCTATACACTAAGTGCTCCCTGTTACTATAACGTTGCATGCTCTTCTTACGACGAATAATGCTTTAATCAGGTAAGCTCATCTATTTCCTAGAAAATGATCACATGAGCAGCGCCCCCTACCGACGTAAGGCGACGTTTCCGGTCATGGGTTCCTATGTAATTATCAATCCTTTTGTTGTTCTCTATCTCCCCTTAAAATTTGTACCTATATTTATGAGACACCCTGTATAATCAGAACGTAATGCCATGTTAAGGAAAGGTAACCTCTCGGAAGGAATTAAGCCGGGGAGAAGGTTTGGAAGCATTGGCCAAGGTTAAATTAGGAAATACTAGTAACTATGTGCTAGATCTAGAATAAATGTGTTTTAATTGTAAATCCGTTGTCACCTTATCTTATTGCTTTATATCTGTTTTTGTATTACTTTAACATGCAATGATCTGCGTTCTACAGAGGAGCATTACAATATGCTTAATTTATGCCATAGTACGTTAAATAACGTTAAATAACATGACAATATGACGTTTAAAGTAATGATAAAACTATTTTTTTTAATTAAAATAAAGTTGTGACACAAATAAGACATTTTACATTATGCTGCATTAAATAACATGAAAGTATCAGGTTTTACGTTAGGGGACGATAAAGAGTATAAACTAATGCAAAAAACAAATATGAAATGCATAAAAACACCACTTTTAAAGTTATGGCAAATTTTATTATACCTATATAATAATTTAAAAACTATGTCTTTTATTATCACTTTAATTCAAATCTTTTAAATATGCTTTTTCGCATACTGAAAAAATTTCCTAAATAAATAATAAATTGCATTTCTTTGAGGGGAAAGACTGTCTTTCTGCGTGGAGGACTTTCTTCCCAAAAGAAAAGTTCTGTGCTTTAATGTGTGAAATATTGAAGAAGATACTGGATTCTCACTACAAAATATATTCTGCGATGGTCGTAAACTTCACTTTACTCCTTGTACCCGCGTGTACGAAATGAATTATTTGAATATAGTATGCATATATTGAAAGATAAACCACAAGCATGCCTGAGATGTCATGGTCCGGTCACGCGCGCACTTAACTTACTTCCTATTTCTCTCACAAATGCCGTAAAATGTGTAAAACGCATAATATTATTCTTTTTTTTATATTTAATATTATATCAAAAATATATCATTTACAATGGAAACATATTCTGTAGCATTTTTCCCATTTTTATTTAAAATTTAAAAAGAAAAAGAAAAAAGAAAGGCCTTAAAAAAAAAATAATCGAATTAATCTAATTGGTTGAATTACAAGCGGATTAGAAAAATACACACTTTTTGAAAATTTTATGCAAATTTTGCAGAAACATTCAAAATATGAAAAATATGCTGACAAAGGCGAAATATAGAAACATTCAAAAACATGCAAATGTATAGAAATCCAGGCCTTAGTTATTATGGTCCTTGTCACTACTCGTATTTTCTTTCAGATTTAATTTTTTGTTCGTATCTATAGTTTTATCGTCGGAGCTTTTTCTCGCTTTGTTTGCACTGTCCATAAAGAAAATCATTAAAATAATCTGCTATTTTTTTTCTTCCTGTATTAATTCAGTCGTGTTTTTCCTATATTTATTTTATCAGTGCACTTTTTGTCCAAATAACAAGCTAATATTTGCCCATAAGTTTTTAAGTCTCTGTTATTTGTATATTTGTCAAGGAAAAGTCTTTTTTTACATTTATTGTTTTGTTAAGTGTGTTTCTTACATATTTAAATATATTCCAACTAGAAGTTGTTTTTCTGTATAGAGATCTTCTAAATGCTTTTTTTATTTTTTATAAGTTCTTTAATCCCTTTTGTGAATTGTTTAATATTTTACTTTTTATCATCTACTAAGTTAAGTGAGCTATTTTGGTAATTTTTGAGAATATTTGTGAAGGCATTATATTTCTCATCTCCTGTATTATTAGATATATTTATCCATTTAGTAATTTGTTTTAATTCTGTAAATTATCTGACATTTTCTGCCGAAAAATTTCTAGTTTTCATTGTAATTTGTTTTATGGTTATATTATTTATCGTTAATTGTATGTGGTCACTAATATGCGTGTGTAATGTGTTAGCAGTTATTTGAGTGTTAGTTAAACATCGATCTGTTATATTTTCAGAGTCTGCATTTACTCTGATCATATCTTTAATTATGTTTGCGAATACCATACTTCCCATAATATCTTGCAGCTTATGTTCGTTTATATTCTCCGTTTTCACATGAATATTAAAATCTCCATTTATTATTACTTTTCCTTCTGAAGTGATGTGTTATTTCTATTTTATCCTGAAGAATCTTCATAAACATACTTATTTTTCTCAAACAGGATGATATGTTTTCATTGATAAGGTATCATATGCTTGTTAGGATAGAGTGTAAGTATGGGTCAAAAATTTGTTTTTCGAAATTAAATTTTTAATAGCGCGGAAAAGTTGTCATTTGGTACCATAAAGACAGAGCTAAAATATTTTTATTCAGCTTTTCCATCTTGAGGGTTCTCTTTGGCATTGACTTCTATAAAACTTGCTTCACTTTTGTAACTCTATGACGGTGATAAGTTTTTTCTCCCCAAATTCAATTTCTAATATCCTGAAAAATTTCCATTTGGTATCACTAAGATAGAGCTGAAATAGTTTTATTTTAAATATTCATTCATCTCGAGAGTCCGCTATGATCTTGGAAGAGCCCACTTCAACATCATCGCGCGTGCGCCCGCATTTCGCCTCTTCCTCACACCGAATTTTAGGAATGAATTCGTCTAAAGGCAGGTGACGGTTATTCAAGACCATATTATTTATCATCTTAGCGGCAGTAGATAAAGACATATATTACTTGAGCCTATGCCTATGTACTCGTTTATTGTCACTGCGATATAGTGCATTGTCGAATATCAGTCGATTTTCGAGTCGAATCGTTGACTAAATTGTAAAAAGTGGCTACCACTAACAAAGCTAAAACAAGAACTGGATTGAATTTCCATGTGTTTGCAGTACCGAAGGAGTTTAGTAAGGTTGTTTTGCCCACGTCTGTAGACATTATAGTGTATTATTTATAAGCGAGGCAACATAAAACTTGAAGCTAGATGAAACGACGAAAGAACCGACCGTAGCTGAAGTCTCAGAGATAGTAACTTCAGAGATAGAAGAACTGTGGACGAAAACTTCAATACCCACAGTAACCCACGTGAGAATTCTTCAACTCATTTGTTCATACCATACCAAGTACAAAGGGCTGTTAAAATCAATTAAAGGGAAACAAATCAGTGAACATTATCAGGTTAAGTTCAAAGCATTCAGAGAGGAAGTTAAACTAAAATTGTTCGATATTTTGGCCTGTAAATGTGAATTTTCCTCTTGCTGTTGTAAAAAGCCTCGTAAGGTTCCTCTTCAAGAACAGGCTTTCCTTCATGACAAAAGAAATGTTAGGAAAATGGTCATCAGTACTGTTGACATAACCGCAACGAAGATCCTTCTGCGGAAGTCCGATCGAAAAGTACAAGAAAATGTTCAACTTTCTAAGGTTGCTAAACTAACTGAAAGTACAGCACCATTGTTCTCCGAATCAAGTTCGGGTTCACCAGGAATGGAGGTAACATTTTCATGGCTTCTACTTCAAAAATATCAACCTTTAGAGCAACAGTTAATGGATCACCTTATTCAGCGAAGCCACCATCAAATTCATAACAAATGCAACTTCCTTTACCAACGTTGGCAAAGTAATGTGACAGATACGGTATGTTCGACAAAATAGCAGCAGCAATCTAAAGTGCTGTGTTTCAAGATGTGAGTGTAGTTACGCATAATCGACCGTCGGAAAATCATGAGAGAGAGAAAAAGAAGAAAAGGAAGAACATGCAGGTGCAGAAAGACCAACGTTACTACGTGGATTGTACTTCGATGGCAGAAGGGACAAGACGTTACAACTTGTAAGTTTAGATTTAAAAAAGTACTGCAAAATAGTAGTTGAAGAGCATGTTACTCTGATTCAAGAACTTGAATCTAAATATCTTGGTCATGTGACTCCATCCACTAGAACAGCGAGAAACCTCATTAAGGGCATAAGTGATTATCTAATGGAGAACGGAATTTCTGCTGATCACATTGTAGCCATCGGATGTGATGGAACCAACGTAAATACTGGAAGAAATGGAGGAATAATAAGGCTTCTCGAAATTTACCTTAGAAAACACTTACAGTGGTTTATATGTCAGCTCCATTCAAACGAACTTCCGTTACGACATCTACTGCAACACTTAAACGACATAACTACAGGGCCTCATTCATTCACTGGTATTATTGGGAAGGCATTGACTGATTGTGAACAATTGCCAATTAACCTGCCAGAAATAAATGGAAAAGACTTAAGCACTAATCAACAGTACTTATTTGATGTTTATCAAGCTGTGGCTAGCGGCCAGGTCTCAACAAGTTTGTCAAGACGAGAACCTGGAGCATTATCCCGTTCAAGGTGGTTAACGACTGCAAATCGCATTTTAAGCTTATACATGGCAACCGATAATCCACCACAGAATATACACAATAGCATAATACGTTATGAAAGTTTATGCACCCATGTGGTTTAGTATTAAGATTCACTACTCGTGTCAGAATGGTTTCAAATAGGTTTTTGAAACAATAAAGAAATCATGTTATCTCTCTGCTGAAATAAAAACTGTGATCGATCCTGTGACTCAGCGCAATAGTTTCTTTGGGAGTCCAGAAAATATACTATTAGCAATGATTGCAGATGATCGAAAATTCGTTCATGCAGATTGCTTTGCGTCGGATTTCGGTGGCAAGAACAGGGAAATCCATTGGAGTCCGTAAATTTACAATTCCAGATTTTAACTTCGAAGCTGAAGACTACTGTGAAGTCATCAATTTGGCAGAATTGGGAAAAAACGGAACCTCCACCTATCATGGGAAGATCAGATGAAGCTTTGAAAGAAATGGTGCTTGATGGCGTACCTGAAGTGTTTGATTTCCCAAATTACCCATGTCGTACTCAATCGGTGGAAAAATGCGCTAAATTAGTCACAGAGACAGCAGCTGCGGTTTGTGGTGCAACCGAGAGAGATGGGTTTATTAGAACAGATTGCAGTCTAGACAATTTATGCCACAATTTAACACCAAAGCAGAATATCGGCAATAGTCAAGTTATGTCACACATAAAATTATGCTTACTTTTAGTTCTTTGCATTATGGTTACAGTTTGATGTCTGAAAAGCATAAGAATTTTTTACCAACATCTTTAATTTCAAGTGATGACTCTTTTAGGCTATTTCAAGCTAGATTTATAATTTCATACTAACTTACACTGAACCTTTGTTCCATATTATAAGGGAATTTAACATTTTATTGTCAAGTTCACACTCTGAGTGGAGCCTCAATTTATTTTAACAACGTAAGTAAATTTTAAAATTTCGTCACTTCGCCGGATATTCCGCCGTGATAATTCTATTGAACTTATATATCTGAGTTTATATAATGTAAGTAAATGCTTTTATTTGTTAACTTGCCTGTATTAAAAAAATGAACCTATATTACTGCTAAAGTTTCCAAAGAATTAAATTCTAGTACATTTTCTTATCTTACAGTGCATTATAACATTACTCAATTTTCATGCAATACCGCCTACTTTCATGGCCTGAGCGGAACATCTATATATTGTTTGCTATCAAAATGCTTGTATGTGGTAAATAATAAAAAAGGCAACTTTTCCGAACTACTACATGACACCCTTCCCATTTTGATTTCTTCATGCACCCTGATGTTTGTATTCCTAGAGACTCAATGTTTTCCATTATGCTCTTAAGTTCATCCATTACATCAAAATTTTCATTTGTTTCTTTGTAGATAGATACACCGTCATTTTTTATCAATTCCGTAAACAAACGTTTCATTATAATCATTAATAGTTCTTACTCCATTTCATTTTTATAAGTTTAAGTGATAGTTCTTATATTTCATGATTTTTTTCACGTCTAATCGAGTCTTCGGCTAACTCAATTTTGTTATTTAAGCTCTGAGCGTTTAGATAATAAGTATTCAGAATTAATAATATTGTTTCTGAGTTTTTATCACATAATAGTTTTAATATTATGCCTCTTTTTCTTATCAAATCCCACTCTTTTTGTCTTTTTTATCTTGTTTCACTTAAACTGACATAGATCTTCTTGATCTTTGACGTCTATTATTTGAGACGTTTCATTTTCTCTCATTTTCACATTTCCGTTGGAAGCGCATACAAATTTCCAGATATATTCCCTTTTTATCTTTAGAGCCTCATTTAGTAAATATTTGTTTTACCTCGGTAAGTGTTTATTAAGGTAGAATATGTTACCTCTTCTGTATACAAGTTAACCAATTGTTAGGGTACTTTTCGCATTTTTCCAAAGTTCATCTCGTGTCCTTAACTTACTAAATCGCATTATAATTCCCCTTTCCTTCCAATATCCAGGTAATCTATATGAAAACTGTGTATGATCAATTGTCACGGTGATGTTCATTTCTCTACCTATGTTAGGATCAATACCCTCAAAATTTTCATCCATAGAGATTGGAATTCCATCAGTAATGATATTTTGTCTTCGAAAATATTGATTCATTTTATTTATGTCATTGTAAAGTTATGGTTTTCATCTTTGAGTGACTCTATCGTCTTATAGATTTTGTTCTTCCATATTAGTACTGTGGGATGCTCTTATGTGTATTATCTCTTTTTTTAGTTCAGCTATTCCTTCTTTGTTACTCCTGTTCTCCTGGATTATCTTCAAAAATTGATTTGCTATTTCCGTAAATACCTTTCTCACTAGCAAGTCACTAGCCAGTTGTTAAAACTAGCTTTTTAAATTGACTTAAATGAGTCATTAAATGATAAATATTTGTTCATTCTAGGTGTCATATAAGACTGCAGCCCCGCGATACATGATTTTGAACTTATGTAGAACATAAACTGTCAATTTTTTTTATCTTTTAATTCAATTTATGACCGAGAATCCGCTTGTTTACCAATATCGTTTTATCAGATCTTGTTATCTTCTCACGGAAACCTTTGTTAAGATATAACTCGAAATTTTGGAATACTATACCTGCCCGCCTCTCTGTTGAGAAAAACAATGGTGGGAAGTTTTGCCGCCCACTGAAACACTGTATTCCCCGTGAGGAGCTGGGGAAGAAACAGAGCTGTCTTTCACATTCTCTACCTACCTACACCGAAGAGCCAAAACATTAAAACCACCTGTGCGTTATGCGGATGAAATTGTCTTCAATACCAATCAAATGGAAGGCTTGAGTTTTGAGTTGGTATATAAAAGCATAGGACTGTGCTCTGTCAACCAGTAATTCATATCGCTGTAAGATGCGTAAAGGTAAGGATTTATCTGACTTTGACAAAGTTCAGAGTGTGATGACAAGACGGCTGGGTAAGAGCATTTTGGAAACTGCACGTCTAGTCAGCTGTTCCCGATATGCGGTAATTAGTACGTATCAGAGATGATTGCAAACAGGTGAAACATCTAGCTGAAGACAAGCTGTTGGCCGGTCATGGGCCATTGATGGTAGAAGGGAGCGGAGACGTCATTGTCTTGTTCGCGCGGCTAGACATCCTATCATGGCGAAAATCAGCAAGGAATTTAAAAGTGGCAATGCATGGAATGTGTCGAAACACACTGTTGACCGTACAGTGTTGACTATGTGACTATAAAGTCATCGTCCCATTCGTGTGCCCCTGCTCACTGCAACTCATCGCCATAAACGCATGCTGTGGGCAAGTAGCCATGCACATTGTACAGCTGAAGAGTGACGGAGGGTCAAATCGACAGATGAATCTCGTCTTTGTCTATATCATGTGTATGGATGCGTTCGTGTGCGACGCTTAACAGAGGAAACACTGTTACTTGGCTGCACTGCTGGAAGGAAGCAAGGTGATGGCGGGAGTGTTATAGTGTAGGCGAGTTTTTCATGGAACCAGCTTAGTTCCATTGTCATTGTTCAACGCAATCTCAATGCTTCCACGTACTTCAACATCCCTGTGGGACTAGTTACATGTCTTCATGTCCACCGTCTTTCCAGAGGGCATTGGCATCGTACAACAGGATACTGCTCCCTTTCACATTTGTGAAAAATTCCAGAACCGTACAAGCTTTGAAGCTCGTACGTTTCTGGAATGGTTCGAGGAATATGAAAATGGGTTTCCTGTTTTTTTTTTTTTTGCAATGGCCTCCAAATTCTCTAGACATCAATCCTATTCATCACCTGTGGTTTCACTTAGAACAACGTATCCGAGCATTAACATCACAACCACGGAATTTACAAAAGTTTGGCCAACTTCTGTTGCAATTATGGTATGATATCCCACGTGTAACCTATCAACATCTAATTGAAGGCATGGCACGCCGCCTTCAGGCTATTTTACGCTCCAAAGGTGGACTTGCACATTATTAGGTAAATGGTTTTAAGGTTTGGCTCTTCGGTGTATAATTGGCTGATGATTCATAAAAAAGTAGCCACATACATCTATTAATTATTGAAGGTTTATAAGGGTAACACATAAATTTTTATGTATCACTGTACTAGTGAGGTTTACATTTAAAATTAAATCTATGCAATAAATTTTGTTGCGTATTTTCCTATTATAATGTGAAATCTAATTTAATTGCCGTAGTTTAGTATACAATTTCTTCTCTTTCTCATCAATATGTTAATATTTATATATACATATACATGTACTTTTATGTAATGAAATATAAATAAGGACCTTAAATTTAATAGAATTTCCGTAACTTTCATTAAAAAGACTCACCAAGTGATAAAAATATTATTCCGGGAATTTTTCAAACAGAAGAATCATTCTATTTTCCAGTTCAGCACGAAGTCATTATTGAAAGAACAGTTTCGAAAGTTTGTAAAGGGAGACTTCAAATAGATTTTAAAATTACCTTCAAAATGCTGCCAGAGGCAAACCCTATTACCTGAAAACCATGCCGCAAATAGTATTTTTTTCAAAAGGACAAAATACTGGATGGGGTTAAACACGACAAAAAGCTTCTTTCGCAGAAGGACATTGATTTCGGTATTGTTTTTGACTGTTAGCTATAATTTGTTAAACCCTTTAAGTTACTCCACTTATCCTGCCTGATGAATAGCCTCAGAGCCATGACGTAATATTTTCTGATATGATGATAGTATTTTATATTGCGTGTGCGGGCTTCACGTGCATTTGATTAAACTACTGTAAGAGACACGCGAGTTGGCATGTTTTCATTGCATTTCTACTAGTTTATTTACGGCATTGAAAGATAAAACAAAACTATTTCAAAGCATTTTGGTATTTTTTGTGAATATTTTAATAATGACTAGGTATTTTTTTTGTGTAAGCTTATTTTGGTTTATGCATATTTTTTTATGTATATTTTATGTGTCATGTACGTTTTATTTTATGTATATTTTATGTGTCATGTACGTTTTATTTTATGTATATTTTATGTTTAATGTACATTTTATTTTATGCATATTTTATGTATGTTATTTTATGTATTTTTACGTATATTTTTTATATTTTTATATTTATGTATATTTTATGTTTAATGTACATTTTATTTTATGCATATTTTATGTATGTTATTTTATGTATTTTCACGTATACTTTTTATGTATTTTTATGTATATATTTTATGAATTTTTATGTACATTTATATGTTATCTCAGATACGTTTCATTTTCCGATTATACAAAAATTTATATGACTAAAGCAAAGGTAAACTAATATAAATTTTAATTTCTTATATCATGTTTTAACTAAAGAAAATAGAAGAAGTTTTATATAATAATTAAATGAATGAATTTTTCTGAATATATGGAAATGGTGCTTAAACATATAATATTTTCTTAATAACGATATCAGCTTTGCGTATTAAAATGACTGATTTAATAATAAGATATTTCAAATTATAAAGTTTCTTACGTAGCTAATTAAGTCTTAATATTAAATCCATAGCAAAAGCTAATTTAAATAAATGGTATGCAAAATATTAATATGCAAAAGAGCAGGAAATGAAAAGAACAAACGCCCATAGATTTCATTTAACGGCTTAACTTATAAAAATCATCCACAAGCAAAAATTATTTAAAAACCATTAAAATTAAATTTGGCAAAGGCTGACTCGTTAGCTTTCGCAACTAAATGACAAGTTTAGTAATCACCTGATATGAATTATACGAGCGTCAGTCAAAAAGTTAGCTGCACTCCTCCGTAAAAATCTCTGCAAAGAGATATTTCGTTGAAACTTTGCGACAGCACTGCAGCAGCAATAGCGGTTTCAACATGTCATTAGTTCCCTCGCTAGTCGGTCTTAAAAATACCTCGAAGGTTTGGTGGCATCCAAATTGGAAATGATTGCAATGATTCCTTTTTTTGTAAAAGATGATTTTGTGAAAATCACGTATAGACGGCCAGGTAAATTTTCGGAATGCATCTGGCTCCTGCATGACAATGCGAGAGCGCATGCAGCAGCCCTAACCAGGGACGTTCCGAAAACGTTTAAGTGGGACGTGTGGGATTACCCTCCCCCCTCTTATAACTCATATCTTGTACTAAGTGATTTCTACGCGTTCGGGCGCATGAAGCAGGAACTTGCAAAAACAATATCGCTCGGATGAGGAGTAAAAACTGCAATAAATCACATGATTATCGCACGTTAACATAAAATTCTTTGTTTACGGCAAGGAAAAAATCGTGTTACATCTCGACAAATCTTTTAGTGGCCAATGTTCCATAAATGGAACATAATTAAAATTTGTTCTTCACCAATTCAAATTAACTTTTTTAAATGAAATGATAATTTATTCAATTAAATAAAAGATTGAAACATATTCCTGAATTATTTCAAGAATATCTGATCGTTGTTATTTTTATGAATTTTTGAAATTGTTCATTTTGAGGCAGTTCTACCTTCTGATAGCAATTTTTATTTTTTGCTTCCTCTTGGAAATTTTAACTGTCAATTTTTTTAAGATCTATAAAAGATAGAGAAATAGTAAATTAGTGAAAAATGGAAATAATTTGATTAAATAGCACGCGAGGATCATTTAAATTTCGATGTCCAAAGTGGAACATTGGACACTTCTGGTTATAGTCAGACTTCACTAACCCTACATGGCTGCGTTTCGCGAATTCTCAGCCGGCTGTACTACGTGCGCGATCTGCGAGACGTAAATACTTAGATCTAATAGAAAGAGCATTTCATCAATTTAATTAGGCGATGTTCTGGAATTTTCAGTTTCTTTTAAACGCTTAAGTTTTCTTTCCATACGGATTGAATTTCATTTCGGTTCAGAATTTTATCTTGTTCTTTCGGGTTGTCAATAAAATGGAAAAAATATTTCGAACAGTTGAAGAAGCTTTGGATTATTTTAATTCTTTGAGTGATTTAAAATTATCAATTAATTCGAAGGATCATTACGATATTCGTCAACTGTCGAATGTCGAGAATTATTGACTTCCAGATGATGTAGATACTGATGAAAAGGAACTTGAAGTCGCTCATCCGTCCAGTGTTAGTGGGCAGGTGAGTCTACTTTTAAAATCTCGCCTCATAAAACATGATGAAGCTCCTATGTCTACTCCTACTTCTTATTATGAACCATCTACGTCAATAATATTCTCATCAACGACACAATCTCGTTCAAAACAACACAGCAAATTAAAAAAAAACCACTAAAACTTGTCCCAAAACAAAAAAAAAGAAGTAAAGATTCCAAAATGGAATGAAAAAACTGCATCTGACAAAAATAGTGCGACAGAAAAATGTTTTTTATTATATGCATTGGTGAATCCAGAGATGGGTTTGAGCCCCTCCTCCCAGGTAGGCTGAAGAAAAACTAGAAGCAACTGATTTATTATGCAAAATTATGGAATATGATGAAGTGGTCTGTACTGTCTCACCTCACAGAAGGATCTGTCCCTCTGTTTTTTTTTTTTTTGTGGATCCGCTTAT
>QLNU02015003.1:56292140-56305144 GCA_006491805.2 Dysdera silvatica
ATATTTGAAAATTCACTTTTTAATCTTTTTAATCACTTTTTATTTCTCTGGACATGAAAATATTATTCTGATGGAAAAATAATAATTTCTTATAAAAACTAGTGCGCTTGATTTTTAGCCATAAATACAGCGATCATATAATGAAGATATCAATAATTCATAATAATAAAGCAATAGTTAGCTAATTGACTATTTATTACGACACATGTAGTCGAAATTGAAATATTTATAACGTGATAAAAGAGATGTTCGTGCATACCTTCAGTAGCATTTTAATATCCGTTCTTAACACAAATGTCACTCATTCATATTATCGCAGGCTATTAATGATCCATTGCCGTGAAATATGACGTTAGAGAGTCGTTAAACGTAAAGAACGCAAACTTCAATTTTCGTCCTCCAAATTCCCATCATTATCGGACATTACCGGTAAAAGAAATGCAGCGTTACCCAATAACTCCAAGGCAACTTAAAAAGGAATTCGGGGCATATTTGGTTTTCTAAACTAGGTGTTGTTAGTTTTTGTTTCTACATGCGTAACGACTTCTGCTATTTTTTCGGATATTTAACGGTCGATTAAATAACTAATGATGATATCACTACTGACTATTAAGACTAATGGCTTGGATGTGGGAATTTTCGGAAGGTTTGCAGGGATGGCAACATTTGGGAAGATTTGCGATCCAAATAGGGAGCTGTCAATTTGTGATTAATGCTTGCCCTACTTAGAACTCATGTCCCTTGACTCTAGGGTCTAATTATGCAAAGACTGCAGATACCAAGAAATTCCACTTACAATGTAAGGGTGTGGAGCATCTTTAAAATCAGTTTAATGAGTTTGGAATATGATCATATTGCATTAGTGCTTCCAATCTCGTCTCAAAGTTATGATTAAATTGTTTGTCGTCGCAGATTAATGAGTTTATGTTTCAAAAAAGTGTACATAAAAACAATTTTGGAAATGTTTTGAAGTCATGGGGGAATGGAATTGTTTTTTGATAACACATTCTAATTTTTCAATTAACTAGCATTTTTCCAGTGCAGTTTAATTGCATTAAAATGTACTCTGGACTTTGCATTCAAACTGGGCGAATGGATGAACAGACAGACAGATGTTCAAAGCATAAAGGCGTATCACATTTTCATTTTTATATGAAAAATACTACACGAATACCGGGGAATAAGGATAAAAATGTTTTGACAGCATAAATACATCAAATAGTGCAAAAAATATAAGCTGGGAACAAATTGCAGTAAGTGCAATATAATCCAAAATCTACACGACCAATCGCAACTATGATTCAAAACAGCGTTGTAGTGGTTTAAAAATTTTAATAGAATATAAACATATTTTCGATCATTCTAAATGATGGTCATCATCATCAATATTTATGCATCTGATGATAACCATGGTTTAGAATGGTCGAAGCATGGTTCTATTAAAGAAATTTAAACCACTACAACGTTGTTTTGAATCATAGTTTCATTATGTGTGCTTTTACAAAATTTAAAAACATCTCGAAACGCATAGATAGAGAGTGGACGTACATTGTAGTGGCATCCTGTGGCGAGATTTAAGTTAACCTGCGTTAAGCCAAAGCCAATTCACCAAAATCCAAATCAAAAATTCACCAAACAAGTAAATTGTTGTGTTTTGGTGAATTAGCCACACCTAACTCTCGTCACGTGCCACCACTGGTACACTCTTTACCATTAACTAAACTGAGAGGATTTTCAGTGTATAATATATCCACTCTGAACTGTGATAAACTATCTCAACGTCGAGTTATTATAATTACAAGTGATCCATGAGCTTCTGGGTTGAATTGTTCCCAAGCTCTTTCAGAGCACGGATGAAGGCCTATTCCTTTTTCTGCAAGGATATTTTGAGCAAGAGTACTTTTCCATAGTTCGTTCCCTTTTCAAATAAATAAAAAAAAAGTAAAAAAAATAAAAAACGAAATAGTACAATGCATGTCCTTCTGTCTTATTTCTCTATATTACAATTGAATTTAGATTTTGCCCATCCCGTTTATCCACAATAATAAAATTTCGTACAGCAGAATGCAATATATTAATGCTATAACTATATATGGCTGTTTATATAGCTGTACCAGAGAGGAATAAATAAAACTGTATTATTATATTCCATTAATTTTGATTAACTTGGGTTAATTATATGTTTATAAATAAAAATATTTTCATGATTTTGAAGTAAATTGTAAATTTTCCAAGATGAAATAATTGGTAGTTGACTTTTTTTTTATGGCTCAAAGATTGTAAAAGCCATGTTTCGTCAATCAACGAACGGAAAATAGACTTACTTTGTATTAATGTATTGTATGCTCAAACAATTTTTAATTATAGTTTTCAAGAATATTCAATCTTTCGAAAAACGGAAGAACAAACGAAAAGCAACGGTAGAATCTTCACCGATTTTAGAGAAGGAGAAAAATTTGCTTTAATATTTTAAAATAAAATTTTAACGCACGAAACAATTTTTCTTTCTCTGATTAATAATTTAGGCGTTAGTTCAATTTTTTTTGTCGTATAAAGAAAAATTCGGTAATCATTGCTTTTAGCTCTTTTATGTTCTTTTCTTAGGAAACTAAAATTTTGCTTATGTTCTGTTTTAATGAAAACTACAACGGAAAATGTAGCTGAGGCTATATTAAGAACAGTTAAATATTTCAGTCAGACAGTTTAGAAATTTTCTTTCTTTTCAAAAAAAAAAAAAATAATCTCAGCAAATACGGGCGAATATTTTTCTTCTTTTATTTTAAGGTTTTTTGTAAGCAAAATTTCTGTAACTAATCCCTTGTGCGTCTCAAGAATACGTGCATTATTCCCGTGTCGTATTTTTTGTAATACAACGGCAAAAATACTTTACCTTTTAATTTATTCATACCTGCCACTAGCGTATAAGCAAGTAAGAAGTGGGAAAAATGCTTATACTAAGACCGCTTTTTATAAGCCTTCCGCTGCTTCTGAAACTATTTATTTTTGAAAAGTACTTTTTTCAAACGCAGAGTTAAATGCAGCAGATAGCGAAAAAGCATAATTAAATAACTAAGTTAGGAAACACTTTACATCCGGTACTGGCTTTTAAAAAATAATTCAAAAACGAATCATGCCAACAAAGATGTGAATTCAAGATGGCGGAAAATCCTTGTTAATACATTCAGAAATTAAAAGAATTGGATGCGTACAAAAAAATAAAACAAAACAACAACAAGCAAACGAAAGCAAAGGAGAAACGCGGCATGATTATACGAACAATTAAAGAACATTCGGCTTCAAGCGTTCCAAATTAAAAATATGTCCTTTGCATTTTTTTGGAATTATCACAGGACATTTCTTTCCTTTGGAAAAACAATGGAAAGATGAATTGCAGAAACCGCCATTTTGTTGTTTCTTTCTGCTTTTTTTGTCTCCAACAAGCAAACGGCAGTTCATTAAATCCACTCGGCGACAAAATTATCAGCCTGGGAAAAATTAGTTACGTCACTGCATAAAGTAGTTTCAGTGGCTTTTGTTTCAAGCATCACATTTAAATGCTTCTTATAAAGAAAAAGCCTCATTTCGGGAAGTCCCGCACCAACACAATTAAACAGAGGGCATACGTTGTGGTTATAAACATATATTTCAATTACAAGGACCGGATTAGGACCGTATTGGGCGCCAGGGTTCATGAGGAAAGGTAGCCTATTTCCCTCTCCCTGTGTTGCACAAAAGGCTAGAAAAGAGTTTTGGCTATAAGTATTATTGTTCTCTCTCTTTTTTTTCTCTTTATTTGTGTAAATTCTTATAATATGGGTAGTCTATAATTGTGTTTTAAAGCTTTAAGTCTTCGGAAGTAAAAATCTGATTCGCAAACGAAATATTCTAAAAACACAAATATCATTTCACCAGCATGCTTGTTGCCGTAGTGGGCCCCTGTTTTCTATGGAGATCCAGGGCCCAAGCTCTATGTGCCCTGTGTATAATCCAGCCTTTCCAGTCACATGCAACAAATGATCTTGCATCATCTAATGCTAACTGGTCAAAAAGGAAATCCGACAATTTTGCATACCTTGAAGTAAAATTATTTTATGCCAGACCTTTCAAAGTAACTAAAATTGCGACTGAATATATACTAATTCTTGAGTTATTTCAAGTGTCTTGGACTTGTTATTGATGAGTCTTGTAGCTGAAGTAACAGAAAAGAAGGTGCTTAACATATAGTTCTAAATTTTATTCTTTATGTTCTACACAGATGGCCTGTCCAGATCTCTTTGAAGCCACTGCTTATTTCTTTGATGCCTGTTTATTCGGAATCATTGAAGATTATAGATAATTATTTTGCTTTCCTGTTATTCGTTGCAATTTACAGTTTTAGTTTGTTTTCTTTTCATTTCTTTGAATAGAATTTCTGCTTTTGCTTTTGTTTGTTGTTATTATTGTTACTTATTTCTGTAAGCCTAGGGTAAACTTTGATGAACTAGGAAAGATCAAATATGCGTTTAAAAAAGAAAAAAACGTGTATATGTTTTCAAAAATATTTTTATCCCCCATTATATTTCATATTCTATTATCTTCATTTGGCATTTCCCAAAAATAAAGCACATAATAAATGATGTAGACTTAAACTTACATCAGAAACCAAACGAAATCGGGAGAAACAGTTTTAGATAGATGGATTTCATGAATAGATGAAAAGATCCGTTATAACATGAGTGAAAAATGTTTCACAATATAGAAATGAGAGAATGCTAAAGGGATTGGAAAATATATTTGTGCAGTAACAGAGTAATGGCAATTTATATGAAAATATATGTTATGAAAATTGGAATATAAGGAGAGAGAAAAAGAGAGAGAGAGAGAAGGTAGGGAAGAATGAGGTAAGAGAACAAATATACAGAGACTGCAGGAGACGGAAATCATTCTATAAATATATCAATGGATTTAGACAATCTTTATGTTTTAAAAATGCAATTCCGTTGCAAATAAAAATAGCGAGTATTTTACGCGCAAATTTCAATATTTCCAATACAACCAATTCTTTGCTTCTAATACATAGTTATTACAAAAAATATAGAGCAGGTATTCATCTTAGAAATCCTCTATACAGCTTCCTTTTTTTTGGCTAGAATTCTTGTAACTTTATCCTACCTCACGTGATTTTGATTTTTTTATTACATTATCAATCCAATAGATCTATTTGTAAGCAAAACGCCCATGAATACAAGGACAGGTATTATTGAAGAATTTAGATATGTAAATTTTAACGGAAATTTTATTGAAAGGTTTTATCTGAGAAACGAAATTTCTACCAGATTTTAAACAGGAATGCGTAAAATTGAAGATATGATATATTTTCCTATCGAAACAATGCTTCAGAAATTCATTTTCTCTAGATGCCAAGACTTGAAGATTTTGAGCCTCAGTTTTCCACCGTAAAGACTGTTATGTTATTCAATTGTTCAGATATTATTTTATCACTTACCTCCATAATGTATTAGTTCCTTTTGATATTAATCAGAATGAGGAAGACTTTTTAATGAAATGAGGCTGACCAAATCGAAGCGTTATTACTTTATTGAGGACTATTTGAGTTCAATATTAGGAATATATATTCACTATTGTCTCTTGAAGCCGATGATTTCTTTTTCTATTCGGTCCTTTTTTTAGACAAAAATAAATCAATTGCACGCGAGTCTTATGCAATTGATTTCCAATATCTTCAAATATTAACAACAATATTTTTGGTTATAATTAATTTACAGTTTCAGCGACAAGACTATTATATTAATTCGATGGTTAAAGGACAATTTGAACTGCATTATTAAAGTGTTTTTCAGAGCTTGAATACATAAATTCGTCAAGTTTTTAGCGCAATATATTTCTTCACCAGTAGATATATTACATAACGTTTTCTATGTAAATTTATTTCATATGAAATTGAAAAGTTTAGTTTTTACTTCTGATGTATTTATTTTAAAAAATATTAAATTTCTCTTATTCAGGGTTTGAGAAGCTTATTCAGCTTCTTATTCAGCTATTGAGAAGCATATATTTTCTTACTAAATGGATATTTTGAAAACAGTTTTCCTCTCCTTATATCTTTATTTTATTTTTCATATGTCACAGCGAATATACAATTCAAAACGTAAATATATGCAATATGGACTCTCCCATATTATCTATTCATTGCAAAAAGACAACTTGTAAACGACAGACGTTTAATGCATGATGTGGCAATGTAATAATATGGTAAAATTTTGGTGGGAAGATTGTTGAGAAATTTATTACTTGTTTACTTAGCAACTTTAGCTTCCACTCATGGCAATTATTGAAAATTTACTTATGTCTTCTTGAAAAAAATAAACTTTGTCTTTTGCAAAAGGGGATAGCCGTCTCTTAATGGACGACATGTAAAAAATTTAATAATCACTGACATACTTTTGACTTTAAATTACTTTGAAAGTTTGAAATACATAATCATATCTGGCGTAATTTTCCTGCTTGTTATTCTAATTGAATCTAGAGATTTTACGTGTTTCCAACGAATTCTGACAGGGGGACATGAATGAAGAACATTTCAGAAATAGGGTATTGATATATTTATAATTTAAAATTTTCATGATTTTAGATGATTTTTTTTATTTTTGTTTTATCAAAGTTTCTGAATAAAATATTTATAAAACTCTATCCTTCCTCGTAAAAAATGTACTAATATAAAATGATATTTCATATTTATGCAATTACTATTAACTTGTTAATTTAAATGTCTATTAATTTTCTCATTAATTCCTACTTCTGAGGCTCGCACAACCCTATTATCCTACCAATTAGCTAATTTTTTAATTATTTTTTCCATACACTGCTTCTTTGCATGGACTCAGCAGATTATCTATCATATGTTTCATCATCTTGGGTGTTAGTATGAACTACAAAAGGCTTTGAATAACAATGATTAACTATGGCTACGCTGTGTACATAGAAATGATATTAAAAAACTTTGAATGTCTACTTTATTTATAATTTCATTTAAATGTAAAGATACAATGTAAATAATATTTGATATGGTTCTTATTAATCAAATATGTTAATATATTCTCTCTCTCTCTCTCCTTTTGCTTTATTGTTAATTTTTACTTCCGAGCAGGTTGTAATCAAGTATTCACTAGTGACCTGTTTTCCGAATTGATGTACATACATGAAAGAGATATGTAAGGAGGTACTTGTATACTGAATGCACGTACAAATAAGTAGAAATACATATTGAGGTGTTATGTGAAAGCAAATAAAATAAAGTATTAGTATTATATTTGGTTTTCAATATAGTAAAATATCAGGCTGAAGGTAAAGTGCATAAGCCTACAACAGGTTACACATATCGGTTTCCAAATTGTATATACCACGGAGTTATAGAAATATTCGCAAATCGCCTGCGAATGTAAAAATAAACACAGCCTCCGACGATAGGAAGTCTCGTTTAGCCTTGAGGACCTTCGTTTCTGAACGTGAAATACGCATTTCCCCTAATATTCATCCACATATTCAACCATTATCTACCCACTTTTAGATGAAGGCTTCTCCACATGCTTTCCACACGTCTATCCTGAGCAATTGGCTTCCATGTCACCCTAACCTGTTTTCTTATTTCATCCGCCCATCTAGTTTGAGGACGTTTTCTAAGTCATCGATGGTCTCTTGGAATCTAGTTTAGTTGCTTAATATTATATTATATATAATTTTGAATTTACGTACTATTCAAAAAACAAGAGTTTCTACACGCTTCATTTTTATTACAGAAAGATTCTTTAAAGTTTAGATTTTTTCCAAAAAACAATCAATAAAACATCGATAAATGTGTATAAAGAATGAATTTTTGCATTTAATAATTTCGGGACTATATTCCTTATAAACATAATTTTTCCCCTATTTCGCTAATTATATATATAGAACGGTATTTTTGTAATTAGAAAACGTCTAGTAAAGAACATATATTAAAATTGAAATTTAATATTTTGGTGCATAGATATATAACCGCTTTTAAAATAAATGGCATATTTAACTTTCTTATATAATTGAAGCATTTTTTTTACTCGAAGATTTTTTTTACGACGGATGGTCAAGAAAATAATTGCAATAGCATATATTTTGAATCACACTCTATATAGAATATGCTTACGTAATTTAATTAAAATTTATTCGTATTTATGGTTTATCAGAATAAGTAAATGGCACGCAGAAACCGTCATCATATTTTGACCGGAAAATTCTCAAGTTTTGAAGTTATCAAAGAATTAAGCAAAGCTTATGAAAGGAGCTAAATTACACTTCCTGATGGCAGGTTAAATTAAGTCAGAAGATCAGATATATGTGTGTCAGCTTATATCTTGAAAATTTAAATTAAATACATTGATGATATCCGAATAATTCGGAAAAGGAATCTAAAATCCTTTCTGAGCTTTATTTCAGAGGGATGATAACATGTTCAATTCGAATAATTATATTTGTATTGCGCTAGGCTTAGATATGATTAGAAGTTTGATTGGTCTTCTGGAGCAAATGCACCTGCGATCATGTAATATCAGCACCTAAGGTGATCGAAGGATGCGGAACATCGTTCTTCTCGGAAATCGAACTCCGGATTGCAGATCTGTAGGAAAAGAAAAACAAACACATAGTAACTTCTGGACGCTAACTTCCAAGAAGGCGGATTTGTGTCTTTATCGAGTGAAGCATTCAAATATATGAATGTCCGTAGTTCTTACTAACTAGACCTTGAGTATACACGTAATTTTTTTTAAATGAGCGTTGTCAAGGAAGCTAGGAGTCCTTATAACAATAATCATAATTTTATTCAACCCGATATACATATTGAATGCAAATACTTTCCATCTGAAATGCCGATGGTAGCAGTAATACTTGATAAACCATGTCTATAGAAAAGGATTTCATGCGTCCGATGATGTACTGTCCCACAGCATTTTCCTACGGGTGAAATGATCCATCCATTGAGCTAGGCAGGTATTATGCCGCGTCCACACATGCAACAGAACATCGTATCGTAACACCGTCGCGTATCAAGTCTGGACCGCACTCCGTAACAGAACATCGTAACATTTCCGCGTCCCACCAGTTGTCGGTTTTCCCCCGTCGCATCAAAGGAATGTTACGTGGCTAGGTTACACCTCATGTTCGTGTATTTAGAGCGGTTTTCGAACAACAGTATTTTGCCATTGTAGACTGGATATCGGCGTGAACCGATGGGACAGAGTGATGTTACGCACTGATGATACACGGCGATGTTCGTCCCGCAACATCAACGCGTAACACGGAATCTTATGCGACGATTTTCTATTGCATGTCTGCACAATATTAAAGTCTCCTCTGCGAGCGAATATAAAGCATCACGACGGACAATTTAGCGTAGAACATCTGCTTCGCTTGGGTCTGTTGCGGATGGTTTAAAAGGCGGCCCAGTCACCGTACTCACTATTCACTAACTTCTCGGTTATCAAATTTTATATTTGCTCATAGGGTAGAGTTCGAGAATCGTCCGTAGCTGTAGAGGTAGAGCATTTCACCGGCAATGAGAAGGTCGTGGGCTCATACCGGACTCACGAAATCTTTCTTTTATATGGGAGTGATTTACCAAGCCGATATTCATAACTTGTGATAGATAAAGTTGTAAGAGTCATAGCAATGTAAGAGAAAAAATACATAACATTGCTTCAAGTTTTGTATTAGAAATGGAAGAGAATATAAAGCCGTAGAGCATGCGAAATTCTCTTCTAGAATGTGGTAATATTGACAAAAGTAAAGGTATATTTTCCAATCCTCTTAATTCTGCTTGCTTCAAAGCGTTCAATTGTTGAATATCTTTGACAGGGAAGTGTAGGAACATTATATTATTTTAAACGAAAAGTGCAGCGTCCTTCCGAATTAATGAATAGGAAATGCTAATGTTATTTAAAATTTGATAGGCCTCATTTGAGAAAATTGCGATATGTGTCTGGATGTAATCTGCGAAATTGACTGTTTAAGAGAATTTAAGCCAGAAAAATATTTAGGAATCAGAATATAACAAGTAATTTCGGTACAATAATATGTGAGGTTAGCAGTTTAGTTAAACTATTGAGAGTTATAGGTAGCTACTTATACTTTTCGTAGTGTCGTACAATAAATTTCAAAGCGATTCTCATCGTAGCAAATTGACACGCCTAAGTAACGCTATGGCATCGTAACGAAAGTATTTAGAAGAAATTTAAGAGAGATATAATGCACTTGTCGCTTTCTTTATTCTGATTCAATTGTTTATTCAATCAAATGTTGAAAATACATAGTAACGCTCAATGGCCTAACGTTCGCCTGGGCACTTACCGCTGACATAATAAACAATTCAACGGCTGTAAATATTGGCGTAATAGTAAACACTAATTGGTGAATTAAATGGAGCGATGCATGCAATTATTCATCTTATTCTATACAAAAATATTTATTAATGTTATATTGTTTACAGAAGTGATAGTGAGTGTCCAGGCAAATATAACACAATTAAACGCTGCCATGGCTTTTAAAGATTTAATGAAAAAAAAAAGTTTAATGAAGATGATGAGAGCATAATACAAAATTTTCATAGCTACGTTGCCATGCCGAGATGCACTTTGATCTGTTTTGCACGATAATGATGCAACTTTTAATATCTTTTCCTAATAACCACACTAAGGCCTCTTTTAAAATGTTGTGTATTATTAAATGCCCATTTCAACGTAAATAACATAGGAATATAGAATTCCAAGTTCCTAAATGGAAAACCACTTAGATACTTTTAATTATTAGATTATTTTCACGCTAACCCATTTTATTTTAAATGCGACAGCGAAGGACTTCTGGGATTACAGCGCCGCCTCCGGCGGCCACCCTTCCCACTTTCCTACCTTGCATACCACACACACACGGACGTTAGTTTATCTCTACAAAAGTTAAACATGTATAAATAAATGATCAGTTGGATTTTTTTACTCTATACGTTGGAAGTATTATGAGTTACAGAATATTTTTAAGGTTGGCGTCAAGGAAAAAACGGGGATACTGATGTTTAAAGTTGAATGTCGTGTCATCTCTGAGGAAAGCTAATATATCAATAATTATATATCAAAACTATAAAACAATACTTAAAATTAATGTAAGTAGTATGGGCGCCCATATAGTGGAGCAAGGAAGGGCTCGAACTCCCTAGCAGTTTAAAAGTTTGATTTCCCCAATTCTGCTATGCATTTACTTTAAAAAAATTTCAGTCACATTTTAAAATAAGGTACTTTTTAGCTCATTACTAATTGTCAAGCAGTATCAATTATTTTTGTAGCGTTTTGGTATCTTGTACATTCACTAAAATTCTCGACAGCTTTGAGAAGGAGGTAATAATTTTTCTCAGCCCCCCCCCCCCTATAATTACTCTTAATGTTTCTCAGTCACCGCTAGAAGTACTCGTATGGGCGCCCATTGTAAATAGGCTTATAATAAAATGACTGCGCGATGCAAAATTTATATTTATAATAAAAGAGTTATTACCAGGTCATCGAATTTGAGTTAATTAAAACCTTCCTTTCTATTTGAAATTATTAAAGACCATACTAGAGTTTTGGCCGCATCTGCTATTCAGCGCAAATTATATTTTCGGTAACCAATCCTAATTAGTACGATATCCCTTTACGCAGTTACTTTAAGGACCGTGTGAATAAGGTGCCATGTAAAGAGGTATTATAGTGTAAGTTTGCGTTAGTAAATATTAATTATTCTGCAAGGCTCTCTTCACCCCTAAACAAGGTAGAGAAGAACTATGCTATGTAAATAAATAATGCTGAGTGAATTAAAGAGAAAGAAATTTATGGCTTAATCAGTAATGAGAAGTATTAAATATAGGAACTATATATTTATATATGTATAAATATTTTTCTCTTAACTATTATTGTACGATACCCTTCACAGAGAGAGAGAAAGAGAGAGGGAGAGAGAGGGATAACACAATTGCCAAATATTGGTCAACACACAAAGCCACCGGGGCGAGAATTTTGTGAGTTTTTCGTGGGGGATTTTTTATTACAAATAAATTTGACACCCACGTATTATGTGGGTGTCAAATTTGTTTGCACTACATTGCAATACTTAGAAAAAAAGCACGTAATATGCAATATTTTAATTATTCGTTATGATAAATGTCCCATTAGTGTCTCGCAATATATAAAATTATAAAAAATTAGAAAAGTAAGACTCTTCAAAATTTTTTCTCCTATCATCCAAAGTTATATGTAACTCTTCAGGGGAGTCATCTTTACTTCAATAGAGTTATTTTTCTTAATCCAGATGGAACAGCATCCTTCGGTTTGGTCTGAAAGTAAGTAATACTAATTATAAAATTAGTAGCGACATATTGAAAGCATTACTTTCTTTTCTTGTTAAATTTATATCTCCAAACTATCATTTATTTTTCTGAGATAAGTAAATGAAAATTGACATGTTGGGTAAGTCAAAAAGTTAGTTGCACTCTTTAACGCTGTGTCGAAATCATAAAAAATCTTCTATAAACATATGATACAAAGCCGCTATTCGACGTAATCTTTTTTTTTATTTTTTTTTTTTTAATTTAACCCTTTAAAGTCCGCTCCAAAATCCCAGTATATTTTTGGGTTTTTCTTTCATTTTCCATGTTCTAATATTCCAACTTAGATATACAATCCAAAAAAGCAACATTTTTTTAATGATTATCATCATTTTTCATCATATTCTAGAAGTGGAATATTGGCCACTATTACAATGTATCAAAATTTGAAGTACATTTAAAACTCAATGTGGTGACAAACAGAACATATAATGCAAACAAATATTTATATATATATATATATATATATATATATATCATTGTGAAAGTAAAAAGTTTGAAATGAAAGTGGGTAGACCATATTGCTAGAAGAACGGACAACAGATGGACCAAAAAAATTCTTGAATGGATC
>QLNU02015003.1:56321684-56347829 GCA_006491805.2 Dysdera silvatica
AGAAAATTTAAGATTTTATTTCGCAAAATAATAAAGATAGCGAAATACATTCGATTTGAAAGTTGGTGGTATCCTTCAGTGGGTAAGAAAAGGTATACGGCTCACCTTCATTATGTACACGTGCTTGCACAAAGTGAGGTGCTCCGGAAATTTTAATGCATAACTTTCAGTTAGTTCTTTCTAGCGTTTTAGAAATTGAGTTGCAGTTCTTAAAGGAAAGAAACAATGACTTATCTCCTATAAGAACTTCAACTCCATTTGTAAAATGCCAGAAAATGTTAACTGAAACTGATGCATTGATGCTTTCAGACCACCTTACTTTGTGGCAGTACGTGTACATAGTGCATGTAAGCCGTATACCTTTTCTCACTAACTTATGGACGCTCTACAACTTTCTAATTGAAAATATTTTCCTGTCTTCCTTATTTTTCGAAATAAAATTTTTAACTTATTCAATTCGCCACCAGGCACGCTGCTATTCATCTCATCCGATAATGTATTTTACTATACCAATACCTAACTTCTGTTGCAATATCTATCTTAGTTCAAAAGTGGCCCCATTCAGACTATCTTAGAAACCCTGTATATATATAAATTTACTCAATAAACGTAAGGAAATTAAAACATAGAAGTATAGGCAATTTAGTTGAATTGTAACCATTCTGTCGTCATTGTCCGCCTGCAGTAAAGGCAATTGAAAATAACAAGTAAGTTTAACATAGTTCAAAGCCATTTTTAGCATTGAATAAAACAATTTTGCTACAAGATACCAGAATCAACATTCCAAACAACATATTCACCCTATTATTTCATGTTATTCCTCCCTCCACCCTATTATCTCATGTTCTTTTTCTGATATTATCACATGTTATTCTTCTGATAACATCACATGTTATTCTTCTGATAACATCACATGTTATTCTTCTGATATTACTAAATGTTGCTCTTCTTCTGATAAAACTAAATGTTGCGCATGTTTAAATTAGTTTTGCTAATGTTTTATGGTGTTCATATGCTTTAAGGCCTATTTTTTAATATTTTTCTAATCTCCTTTTTTTTGTAATTGCATTATTGGATGCCTCTTTTTATGCAGGTACATTTGGCAATTTGGGTTCGAAATATTAATATGTATATATGTATGTATATTACATATATTTTTGGCAGTAAATTTATGGATTATTATTTGACATTTTTAAATATTGTAATATGAATTTAGGCGTACAAATATTTTTTTAGTATAGTTATAAATTAGCTTTTTGAAGTTTTTAAGTATTGTGATAATATTGAGTCTATGATAACAGATATTATGGAATTGTTTTAATTTCTGTAATATTATTTTTATTTTTATTATTTTATCATTTAATATGATTATCTGCTCACAAATTTGCTTAGTACAAATATAGAAAATATCTGCTCACAAATATACTTAGTACAAATACAGAAAATACCATGGCGCATGATCCGTCGCTCGAAAATGAGACCCAGTATGTACTCTTTTAGCGCGGAGTAATCTGATTAAAAAGGTACCGCAGCAAAAGGTTAAATGGTAAAAGCTATTATCAGGGCTATAATATTCCCATTTTCAATAGATGTAGGGACAAGAGATGTAAAACCTGCACTGCTGCTAATGATTACCAAATTGGACTTAGCAGGCGTGAAGTAAGATTCTGTATACAAACTGGATTTATTTATTGTACAGAATGTGCTATTTGTAGTGCAAGGTATATTGTACAAACTGGAAACAATCATAATCTGAAAATAAATGGGCGTAGATCAGACATCAAAAATACTGTAAAAACAAATATCGGACATCGAACTCCAACATTTCCAAATCCACCCTTTCGACGAAACAAAATCACCATTTTGGCGAGGAATGGGGTTACGAACAGGAGGGTAGAACAAGAAAACTTTTTCATGGGTAAACTTTTCACACTATACCCATATGACTTGAATACTTGTTTTAATAGACAAAACCTTAAAGATATTGTCAAAGAGAGAGAGATACATATATAAAATAATCAGAGAATTTGGACATCATACTATTTGTGACAAATTCAGTAAAAGAGGAACTAGAGGTCGACTTAGGAGAAGATCAAAAAGGGACCTTGAGTCATTTAAAAAATCACTACGTGACTTGGAAGGGGAATATTTTACACAAACGTATATTAAAAACATATTAATCCATATTATTAATGAAAACTATATATCCATTAGTTAGTTACAAAAGAGAAATTAGTGTACCAAAACGCATACATATAGGGTTCCGGAAGCTATACGATTGATGGGCGAAAACAAATAATATGATTATATGCAAAAAAAATCCTCAATAGTGGTTGTGATTAACCACAACATATGCGCTTATTAACTCATCTAATTCTCCAGATATCAATTTTACTTTCAGGAAGATTATTTTGGGCCTCCCTGCATGTGCATAACAGTAGCCTTAACAGAATTGTATTTGGAGTTTTAGAAAAATATAAATTTTTTATATCTCAACTTTCTTAGTTCTGTTCATCTGCTGTGTTAAAGGACTCCGCTTCATTTCCTTGTGTGGATACATTTTAGAAATTGTTTCTAATATGTAAATTAAAATTATTGTTTGGTCTTGTACATTGGAGTTCACGTATAATGAATTTTATAATATACGGCTATTAAAATTATTAATCAATTTTATTTATTGTTAAAATTGAAATTAAGCCTCAATCTGGATTAACGGAAAATTACGTGAGTGCTATATCATTGTACCACAGCAGTAACACACAGTAATATAATGAATATAACAACTAACTTTAAGCTTATCGCGAGAGTTCTTCTGAAAAAAAATTAATAAGTCTCCGACTTGGGTAAAATGTTCTGGGATGGAATATTCTCCCATCGGGATTATAAAATATTGCAAATGATCAATAGCATATCTACTTGCAATCAGTCTATTGCGTAAAAAACTGAAGGCCTATCCATCTTTCTTCCATCTAACTTCAACCACCCCTTTCATGTTAATCAAATAGATCACTCCTATTTTTCGCCTACGTTTCTAAAGACACTCCTTCGGTTCTCATTAGTCTTGCTGTCGAAATAGATCTCAATAGAATTTATTAGCTTTTACGACCATGCATTAAATATTATCATCAATCTCATTATAAGTACTATATAATTCCATATTTTTGCATCGTTCATTTATCGAAATATTTGCCTCTGTGTATCCACATACAAAAAAGTACTATTGTATTGTATTGTATTGTAGAAATAACGCCGTAGTTACCTCTAATTTCTGCTACTTCTAACTTAGACTTAACTCCTGCTACCTCTAATTTTTGCTATCCATAATTGAATATTTCTTTAGTGCATATTACTTTCATTTTGATTTAGTTTACCAGCTAATTTACTTAAAAATCTGTCTCTCACACACAAGCTAAATTACACAATAAACTCTCCAATTAACCACTTCTAACGGAAACGTCGTTATACAGAAGATGATATTTGGAACATGTATAATTTAATGCAGCATTTTCCGGGACCATAGAATAAAGTCGTTAATTAGAGGAACGCTGCATTCAGTGAGTTTACCCTATGTCTAAGGTATATATACATATATATATTTAAAACTTGACAAATCTGGTCGCCAGTCACCATTAGCGACTAAATTTTGATAACGGGCGGGTAAGGAATTATCTTTTTCAACGGGGTTCCAAGGTGTACTCATTTAGACGGGCGAATACCATTCCCGTCTGACGAGTAAGGTTCGCCTCGATATATCGTATATACATACACGATATATCGCTGTATATACATACAGTATATATTCACATTTTTGCTACAAGTAACGAATATTAATTTATAAAGCAAACCCATAAATTGCGTTTTCTGATTTAATGTCCTTAAGCCATTTTTGAACATTTTTACAGTGCTGTAAAATATAAATATCCGTTTGCTTTCCTTTGAATTCCGGTAAGTCTATTTAATGGTAAATGCGATTTTTCTCATGTAGGCTATCCCAACTCTTTATGTTTTAATATCAGTGAAAAATCCTTTTCTGCACCCACTCGTCAGATTACACGAACCAACCCAGCGTTATCCGCGTGAAGCATGATCTCTTTATGAGACGCTCCTTTACATATGCAACTGCTACACTTGAGCACCAAGACTGCATATAATTCGCAGTAGAATGGTCATATGTAGCAACTTTACAAAATGCATTTGCATAACGTTCGTGATGTTGCAACTTAAGTAAAGTTTTCTGTTATGATTGAAGAGCAGGTTGTCATTCGCCATTAAATCAAGGTCTGGGAGCTCAGAAACTTTTGAAATTTAATGGTTCCGTCTGCGCAAACTTTATTGCATATCAACAAGATCAAATAATTATATTTCGTGCGTTTGAAATAAGGTGAGAGGATGCGTTAAATGTTACAGGTTCACATAATAAAAGATTGATGGGAATATAAGTATCTATTGTTCTGAAATGTACAGAGACCTGCGTTTGGAATATTGAAACATTATTTTCACAGAAGTTAATTTTAATTGGATATGTGATATTCCCGCTTAACCTACTTTTTTAAAGGTCGGTTCAAAATAATATCATTAAGTACTCTTTAAGAAAAATATATACTCTAGATACAATAGACAAACACCAAATTATTTTATTTTATTTTATCGTTTCATGTTATTTTAACCTTTTATTTAATCTATGCATATTACTTTACGGTATGATGAATCTTCCGGTTCCACTAAAGCATAAGATCAAATAGTGATTTTTTTTTTTACTTTTATCTATAACTTTAAATTCGTCAGTTGCTTCTGCTTTCAGTTTAACAATAATTCTATTCATAAATCGAGCATGCGTCAAACATGCGATAAGGATGTTATTTATTTTTGACACTCTGTCTTCACACGATATGAGTAATCTCTAGCCCTTATTTTATATTTTAGTAATAAACAAATTTAATAATCGATTAAGATCGGTATTTCAAGTTAGAGAATTTCAAATTCCTTCGTCTCAAACCATGCTGCTGAGCATAGAATGTAAGGACCTAAGAATGTTGAAGGTTTAAGCGCTGAACTTACTATTACTCACTGTTACATCTCTGAGAATCGTAAAAAATTTATATGAATTTTTAATAATTTTATCAAATTAAATTATTTTATGATTTAAGACCTAATGAAATCAAAAAAGTTTATTCCTATTAGTCAAAAAACTTTTCTGGAGTCATCGAATTTCAGTTAAACCTTCTGAATGGTCAAAAATTTACCAAAGAATGTATCCCTACAGATGCAAAAATATAATCTCTTCATTTATTACAAATTTCTCTATTTATTAATATTTATATTTCTTAGACCTAGTTTAAGGCAACAGCTTGATCGTTGCTGTTACCTTAGGGCTTTAGGGCTGACTAACTAAAAACGTAATACTCTCTGTGCGCACTCTCCATAAACATTTCTACCATTGTCGTCCAATACTGCCAGCTATATATAGTTTCAACGTAAAATTTCTCTCCAAAAGTGAAAGCAGAATTTTGCTCAGGAATAAAGCAATTGTTTCTGGTCCATGAAATTGTGTGCACGTATGGCGAATTTAATTTTTATACTGAATGCAGTAGGAAATAATTCTATTTAAAATCCATTTTATTTGTTTCTATAAACGTTAATTCCATTTATTAAATTGTAAAAAGTTAGATATTAAAATTGATTTAGAAACTTTGATTAAATACAATGGCGATATTTTAATACATCGATAGAGTTTGCGTAGGATGATCCGTATTATATATATATACTAACACCAATGTTTCCAGCAAGAGCAAAAAACACCTGGGTTTTGAATATACCTAGAATTAGATAACCTTATTTTAGAATTTTAATTCCCACTCAGGACTTATACACAAGAAAAATAAAATAAATCATTATATTTTTATTTAGAATTATGAAAACCAATATTCTGCATCAGAAAAATATTCCTGTGCCATTCCAGTATGATGCATATGAGAAAAACTCCATCTTTTTATCGAGTAGAGAGAGATACCGAAAATGTAATGAACTTCGATGGATCGCCCTGAAAACGTTAATATTAAAAATTAAATATTAGCAACGTTCCAAATACGATGAACAATATACTGCAGGTGATTGATGATCGAATTATACTTTCAAATTTTCCCATTATTGAAATTTCAGCACGAAAAAGAATCAAGTGTTGGGGGAAAAAAGACACAGAAAATTACGAAATATAAACCAAAAGCATCCATATATGGATTTTTCTCCGGGTGCATCACCATTCTCGATGGAGAAATTGAGAACAAATAATCGATGCTAGATTTCGAAACAGTGGATGCGATGGAAGTTTAATGCTAGGAGACTAGGGTTTCTTTCATGGTAAAGCCAATAATACGATCCACCAGTTCTCATAAATATCTAGCTGCGTTGGATGTTTCGAAACGCGAATTTGTTGTCAACAGCGAACTTTAATCACCTAAAATCTTCGCTTATACTCTCTAATTCCTGGAATAATTTAATGGAAGTTTTAATAGGCTTAGTGCCTGTTGATAAACAAGCAAGCATAGCACCGAGTTTTGGAATTGGAAGTATATTAGATCCTGCGCTCTCTGCAATAAAGCATAAATAATTTAAGCACTATCGTTTTATAATTAACTGTGTCAATTATTTTAATATTCTACTTTTTAAATTGAGGCTTCACTATTGCACGCTAGAGGGCAATCTTTATTAAGAACTTGTTGGTTGATTAAGCGGATTATAGTGGAATCTATGTTAGCTGAATGAACTGAGACCGAGCCTATCTAAAAGAGTCAAAATTTCCCAAGTACCTATGCAGTCAGAATTCAACGTAGATTCGGAACTTTCTGTCAGATAATTGAAAATGAATCAACTCAGGGTTCCTTCATCGGCTGCAGCATTAGCTTCTTAAAGCACATATTTTTATGATGAGCATATATTAAACAGGAAAAGGATGTTCAAAATATAAAAATAAAATCTCCTGATATTTAATTTCGAGATTATTGTTTAAAACGTCGTGCAGAAATCTGAAGTAAAGTTCTTTGATATCGTTTCCTCTAATTGTACTTTTCCGGTGCGAAAAGGGGCACGTATTTCAAAATTGCGTGCATATTGAATTGCTAGTATTTTGGAAAATATTCGTGTAGTTCTACAAGGGCTTATTTTCCTAGTTCATAAAATTTCGATTTCGATTCCAAAAGTGCAGTAAGACTTAAAGAATACAAAGAAAATTTTCTGAAGGTTTAATTCCTCTCACTAAATTCTGGAAATTTTTCGCGTGCGCAGAACTATTGGACTCAGATTTTCTTTACCGACAAAAGTTTAGAAATTATAATGATAACATTTTCCAGATGCCAGAATACAATCTGCTGATTCAAAGTTACATTAGCTGGCTAGTGCATATATATATCTCAGCAGATGAGCCTTTTGCATGTTCGTTTCTAACAAATAACGCAATTATTAAGAACAAGGAAGATGCAAAATATAAATGCTTCGGTTTACCATTCTTACTAAATTTCAAAAGTGCTTATTTACTTACTTCATGACCAAGGTCTGCAAAGACAGGAAATCGTTATGGAATTAAAATTAGGAATTTAAATAGATTAAATGACTATGCAAAAACTGCAGCTCCCATTATTATACGTAAGATATTGCAAGAAATTGATTTGTGCACATTGATTAAAATGTAATTTTGGAGACGTATGTTCTTCTTACTTATACAGCCAAACGCTGCACTGATTGAAATAATATAGAGTGCTATTTCTGATAGACGTGCCAATTTCGCGTTAGGGTGCTAAAGGCCAGTTTATTATTTTGTGTTAAACGATATACGATGATGTTCATCCTCCTAAATTCTAATAAAACTAACTATTAATTTTTAATTAAATTAATTTATTAAAGATTATGCTGTAATTTCAATGAATTAAATTATTTAGATTTAAAATGTAATTAATCGGACAGTTAATATAACAAAGGATTAAATAATATAAAGGATTAAATATATAATAATATGCAAGAGATTTTTAAAATAGGATTCCATTGTAAAATAAGACTAAAGCACCGAACTGAGATGTATATTACTTAAAATTTACAATATAAATATATTAATAATCCATTAGGGTCTTTTTTAAGGTATATTATGCTAGTATGTTTTAGATTTTATTTTTTTCTTACTCTTGTGGTGCGAAACTAAGATTTCAGGTGGTCTAAAGTCTGTACATGAAAAAAATCCTTAAATAGGATCGCATGCTGAGGTATGTTTTGTTCAATTGGGTCAAATCGCTATAAAATAAATTTTTGTTTTCATAGAAGAAGTTTCACAAAAGAACTAATTACTGATAATGCTTGGTATCAAAACATCAAAATAAGTTACTTTGTTTTTGCTCTTCACTCCTTCAAAACATGGTTTCCTAAGGTTTTTGAGTATCTTATTTTAATCATGATAATTATAAAACTTAATATGTTTGAGCATTAAAACTAAAGATCTTTCCAAATTTGATATAACTCCAAATTAAAATGAATAACTCAAAATTGACATGAGTAACTTAAACCTAAACTATAAGGTTGATATTTGAGTCTGTATCTGCAAGTCTGTTAAATAGCTTTTAGCATGCTAAATAATGATATTTGCTATCTTATTTTGAGGACATTTTTTACATTAATTAATCTTAATAAACTCAGTAGAGGACTTTCGTTTTATATTATTTAATCATAATAAACTTGCTTTACATTAATTAACCTTAATAAACTTTTACTTTAATTAACCTTAATATACTTGTTTCACATTAATTAATCTTAATAAACTCAGCAGAGGACTTTTGTTTTATATTAATTAATCTTAATAAACGTTTTACTTTAATTAACCTTAATATACCTGCTTTACATTAATTAACTTTAATAAACGAGTTTTACATTAATTAACCTTAATAAACTTGTGTTATATTAATTAACCTTAATAAACTTAACAAGACGGCATACATTTTACCGTCAAGCTTAAAATGTCTATTTGCATTATTACAAAAACTTAGCGCCTACGGATAGCGTAAGAATACAGTGAAGCACCTTGTGAAATGGCCTGAACTAGTTATTGCAGTTCCACCTTGTTACTGTAATTTGTGTTGTATAATTGCACTATGCGCTTTACTTCTGCGCACCTATAAATAGTTCCTGATGTGGCTACATGGCTTCAAATCTATTATTAAATTGAAATACATTTTATTTTCATTAACGGAGTAAACCGATAAAAATATAATGAGATCTATTTCAATATTTTTAATATTATATACGTACGAGCAATAATATTTACATATGGTTAATATCATTAATGGCCGGTCATGTAAATAAATTTAATGTATAAAAAATTGCAAAAGCCGGGGAAATATATTACATTAAAATTTTCATTAAAAATAGAATAACAGTAAGACTCGATAAATAGAAAAACTATTATTTTACATTTATTTTAACAGAAGAAACATAAATCACTTGCCATCAACATTTACGTCATTCATATATACTCGTAAGTTCACTCAGAAAGACAGCGTTGATTCTATTACATGGCATATAAATAAGTTTCAGACAAATTTTAAAATATTAAAACTATCCTAAATGTTTACAATTTTGGTATTGATTAAAAAATTTGAGCGAGATAATAAAAATTAATATAAATATTAATTAGTTGACATTTTCACATGAGTATTCTGCTTTCAAAATCGGATATTTCATTTAGACAGTTGAATTATCTAGAACAAGTAAGATATTTCAATTCATATTATAGGTCTTTTGTCCTTTGTGCTTGGATACCTGCGTATACGTTTTGCGTAGAAATAATTATAATAACATCCATTCTGAGTCCAACAGTTTCCTTCAATGGAGATAGGGGAACTTTTGCTGAACATATTAAATTCTTCCCAAATTCCTAGCTCCTAAATGTAACGTAAAGAAGCAGTTTAGTAGTCGTTACCCGTTGATAAACTGTGCTAATCTAGTGGTAGAATTAGGCAGGCGCAACGGAATTTGGCGACAGTTAGTCGCAGAGTAGGAATTTTCATCTGGACCGTCCAGAACTAAGTACACATACATTCAGTTTCGGAAGGCATTAAGATGATGGATAGTCCACGCATGTAATAACTGTCCCATTCTGATATGAAGTAGATTTAAAGCTTGCTTATAATGTGCGATATTTTATCAAATCCTTCACTTTCCATTTGAAAATCGAATATCTCTCCATAAGTACAAGGCGCAAACGAAGCATTAGAATTTATAAAAACCAATAATTCCTTTTGAATTGTCTCCTCATTATGCCAGAGACAAAGGTTTATATTTACATATTCGCGAGCGTGAGTTATGGATTTCTGCAAAAGCTGGATTAATGAATAGGATCCATTTGTTTTGAGAGGTCCCTGAATGGGCGCCCATACGAGCATTTCTAGGGGGAGGGGGCTTAGGAACATTGTTACCTCCTCCTCCTCCTCCTCAAAGCTGTCGAGAATTTTAGTGAATGTACAAGATACCAAAACGCTACAAAAATAATTGATACTGCTTGACAATTAGTAATGAGCTAAAAAGTACCTTATTTTAAAATGTGACTGTAAAACTTTTGAAAGTAAATATGAGTTCGAGCCAATCAAATTTTTAAACATCTAGTGAAGCAGGCCCTCTGACCACCCCTATGGGCACCAATGGGGCCCGGCTTTGTAAAGACTCAACGCTACCTCAAAATCATTGCCAATCAGACCTTATCATTAGGGCAGGAATTTTATGGCGGCGCGAATTTCTGCGACGTTTTTTTATATATATATATTGCGTACAAGTATGTTACCTGCACCGACTTTAATTTCAAACTTTGAAATTCAAATTCCAGAACAGATTTAGTGAGCTATGGAATACAGCGAGGATTTTCATTGGTCCCAAAATCATCGTTATATACAGTCCTAATGTAATTACATAGGCTTAACTGACACTACAAGTGACCTGGAAAATAATTTGTCCATAGCTCCATGAATCCTTGATTGGACCCCGATTTAAAATAAAATTACTAAATGCGATGTATATCCAAAAGCATTCTCGATGCAAAATTTAAGGAATAAGAAAAAGAGCGTACCAATAGTTGTTGCAACTGAGTACGATATTGTCAACAGCAAGAAAATAACATTTATGATTAAAAAATTTTATGAGACGTATTACTCCTGGAAAGTAATATAAAATGATTAAAATTTTAATGGAGGAGCTCTCATTATTCTACAAGGGGGATGAATGAAAAATACGTTTTTGGAAGCACTGTCTCATCCATCATGAGTGACCTATTAAGTTAGACGTTTGGAAGAAAGGATTATTTCTGCGGTGGATGTATTTATAAAAATCGTTCTTTTTTAAAGTTATTTGTAGCTAGCTTTAGATGGATGGAGGGGATTGAAAATGCGATTAATATATGTAAGAAAAACTTGTATTTTAAATGAAAGGAGGTCAAGTAAAAATTAAAGTAATAAACCACAATATTTCACTGTGCATAATAGGTGAAGATCCTTATGTCTAAAACATAAATTTTTAAATTAAGCCCCCAGACTTAAAGTAAAATCGTCTCTTTAGAAGGGATTAATACGCCAAAATAGTTATCAGTACAATATAAAATCTTGGCATTTATTGAAACAAAATGGGAAAGGAAATACATATATAGATATATTAAATAAGAAAAAAATCGAAGTAAAATGACTCACTGTGCTGAATATATCACAATCGTAAAATAACACAATGGGCACAGTTTTTGAACTATATGTTTTAATATAGCTTTAAAACGTTTTTTCGAAGGCTTTTAGCCCTCTTCGAAGAAGCTTACATAATACTGGAACTATTTATATGAAATAAATACTGTAACTGTTTTATATGAATAGTTCCATTATTGTGTAAGCTTATTCGAAGAGGGCTAAAAGCCTTCGAGAAAACGTTTTAAAGCTATATTAAAGCATATAGTTAAAAAAAACTGTGCCCATTATGTTATTTTACGATTGTGATAAGGAAAAATCATTGAAGTTTACTAACAATTTATGTGTAGAACGTAATTTAGATGCATAATAAAGCGTTTTCGTCCAACATTGTCGTCCGTTGAAAGAACTCAAACTGAGTGAAATTCTAATAAACGACGACTGTTGCCACCTCACCCTAAAATTTGCTGTCTGCTAGCAGATCCAGCTTGGTTTAAAATAGTTTTGGATCATAAAAACTGGAGACCCAAGTTTAAAAGTAGGTGGGTAACTAATAGTGAGCGGGGTATAATAAATCTCATGCATCGCTGAAGCTTGGAGTAGATTTGTAGTCAACGACGTGGTTATTTTATAATGCATAAGTATCGAAAACTCCCAGAAAATTTTTCAAAAGCAATCTGAGTTCACAATTCGTGTGGATAAACTCTACCTAAATCAAAACCTACGTTTTACAACGTTTCTAGTAACCTTCCATAAATTCTACGTAGTACTAGGTCTATTTTGCCGCTTACTGAGGAAAAATCTGTTCAGCAAGAATTTTTATTATCTTCCGTGATCAGAGGTCCAAATAAAGCTAGATTTCTCCAACGTCAAACAAAATATCTCGCCTTCTTCCAACTGTCCTTAAAATTCCAGTTTATCCTGAGCAATCCCCTATAATAAGGACCGTCAGTCGAAAGGAGAATTAGTGGAAAATTACTACCGTTTCTATAAGAAGACTTTCCGTTCTCTTCGAATGGGATTGCCTTTTTCCAACTCGGGGGAATAACGGCGCCTTTGAAGAGAATTGTGCCTCTTTCACCCATATCCTTTTTCTCCGGGCGCATCTTCTCTTTCGCCTTACGACCTATCCGGAGTCAACCGGAGAAGCTGGAAAACATAGAACAACGAAAGCAAATTGGACCATTTACAAAAAAAACGGGAAATGGAAGCTAAAAGAAAGGAAGGAAAAGACGGAAACGTTCTCTCCGATTTTCCTCGTATGCGTAATAAAGGTGTTACTGCAGAGACCCATCCGACAAGGTATCACCTTTTTTGGAAACGGAGCTTCCGAAAAGGGATTTTTGGCACCAGGGCAAAAAAAAGGGAAAAACCTTGAGAAATCGAAGGTTCAGGGAAGATCCTAATAAGGTATCCATGGAGCCGCATAGAGTATAAATTCAATATTTATGATATGCCTCTGTGCACTTTTGGAAATAGAAATAAAGGTATGGGGAAATTTCGAAGCAAAAGAATTATTATAGGCCGTAAGACCCGGGAGGAGAAAATATACAATAGGATACGTATCTCTCAAATATATTTCTGTATTCAAATGCAGAGAAAATACTAGCCTATTGTATAATATAATGCATTAGTATATCAAATTTAATTTCGGTAATACATTTTCGTATACACACCAGTCTTACGATCCTAATTGGATGTTTCGGTAGCGCGTATTGCATTCTGGGTGCAAAATGCAGTATAAATCTAAATAATAGAGGTTTGTTATATTGGTGTAAAGCATGCGTGCATAACATATAATTAGCTTTTGCGCAGTGGTGCTGTTAACCTTTAAGCCCAGTGGGCGCTGTATTCCCCTATCCACATATACTGCGCACATAGGATTCATTTGCAAGTTCGTTTTCCCGTTTGCTAAATTTTTTCGATGCTTGGACTATATACTCTCTTTCAACTGCCTCCATCGTTTTGGATGATCGGATGCAAATGTGGTGAGGAGAAATAATATAAAATAAAACAATATTTAATGGCATGGTAATAAGTTAACAAAATCATTCCTATTTAATAGTTTTCATTAATGAATATATGTACGATATGCTTAATTAGGTTTTACTATAGTTTTTTTAATTATAGTTTAACTCTGATGATATGTAATTCAAGGGAGAGCTTCATTTTAATAATATACTTTTCGAGTTAGAGTGGTTCAAAACGATTTCAACAGGGGAATACAAATTAGCTCGATTTTTCAAAAACCTTGAATATTCAAGGTTCGCTTTATCAAAGTACTACTATATTACTACAATTTGATAATGGGATATAATCCAAGTTACCGTTCGGGAAAAATATATTTTCGAAATTGTAATTTTATTACCGATTCTTCAAATATGGTTTTAATTCTTTGTAAATATTGAAAATGTATTGTTTTTTAGTTGATGATTTGCTTTTGGTAGCTGTTATTTTAGCGCTTTTCAATACATAAAAATAAAATTGTGTATTAAAAGAAGTAATATTTTTGTCAATATAAAATCTTGGATATAGCGTACCAAAAAAATAGACCAATAAAAAATCTCAGGGTTTCATGTTGAGTTCAAAAGAAGTAACGTCATTTCAAACAAAAGTAACAGGTTCTTATTACTTAGGAGCCTAGTTTCACTTCGAAAAATCAAAAAGGACTCTTTCCCATGGGGTCTTACGCGTGTAAGAACCATACGAAACTTGACAGGATTGCGAAAATACTCTCTGAAAATATGAAGCCTTCAGAACAAAGATGCTTTCATCTTAAAATGCGAAAGACAATAGGATCTTTTGGTTCAATAAGCAATACAAATAGGTAAAAAACTGCACTTGCATTACATCAGTAATTTACTTAATACGGCCTAAATTTGTTACAGAACACCATAATAATTTGCGTATTTACATCAATAACAATTTGCGTATTTACGTCACAGTATGACGTAGTTGTTTTTTCGGGTTTTTGTCTTGTATAGGGTCCCATATTATTTTTGATTGCAGTATGTCCATTTCTTGTTGAGACGGTTCTTTTTTAAAGAGCAAGACAAATACGTTAATGCTTTTTATCATTTCAAAGTTTGTAGTCCAATAAAGTTTCAAGACGATACTAAACAAGAAGTTTCTAATTCATTTTGTCATTTAAAGTTTTAATTAATTTTAAAAGAAGCCTACTTCCAACAAAATGGTTATGGGCCAAGTTCAACGTATATAAAAGTCTACTACGAGCCATTCATTCTGCCAACACAAAATGGTGTTCTTGGATGTGGGGCTTGCCGCGCTCGAAATGTTGGATGCTTAACTATTATACAATAATTTTTGCCACCCACGTTCATATAGCTCAAACTAGAGCTTTTTTTATATTTGGAGAAAAAGAGGCGCGGACCTCATCCTGGATTCGAACCAGGGTCCCCGCGTTGAGCCCGCGGTGTCTTGACCTACTAGACGAACGAGGACAAGAACAAACGCATTTTTCTCCGTATATTAGGATGTAAGATATTATTACCCTTCACAGGGATAACACAATTGCCAAATATGGTCAACACAGAAAAGCCTCCGGGGCGAGATTTTTGTGAGTTTTCGTGGGGGAATTTATTATACAATAATTTTTGCCACCCACGTTTAATTACAGCTCAAACTAGAGCTTTTTTTATATTTGGAGAAAAAACCCAACTACAACTATAAAAAAACTCTAGTTTGAGCTATTTAAACGTAAGTGGCAAAAATTTGGGAGTTTTTCATTGGGAAATTTATTATATAATAATTTTTTTTGCCACCCATGTGTATGTAGCTCAGACTAGAGCTTTTTTTTTTTTGGAGAAAAAGAGACACCGTCCTCATCCTGGATTCGAACCAGGGTCCCCACGTTTAGCCCGCGGTGTCTTGACCTACTGGACGAATGAGGACAAGAACAAACGTATTTTTCTTGTCAAAAAACAAAAAGCTCTAGTTTGAGTTACATATACGTGGGTGGCAAAAGTTATTGTATAATAAATTCCCCCACGAAAAACTCACAAAAATCTCGCCCCGGAGGCTTTTCCGTGTTGACCATTATTTGGCAATTGTGTTATCCCTGTGAAGGGTAATAATCGATGAATGATATAATACACAATACGTACAGTTTATATATATATATAATAGCACAAGTCGGTGAGTTCGCGCCCTCTACCAGTCGAACCAGATGAATGTGGATTGTAGGAGGAAAGTTGGCTGCGTGAAGCTTGAATTCAACGATCACCTTACCCTTTATACAATAAACAATCGTACACTCGCCCTTATGAGCGATGTACGCTTAGGGTTTCTTGCTTCTTCGATGAAAGCTCAAGGCTTTCGAAAAACGTTTAAAGCCGAATAAATTTTCGTTCCAAAAACTGTGCCTATTGTGTAATATATTAATCATCGAGTGTTTAGCACAGTGAGTCGATCTACTATTACAAGGGTAATAATGTCTTACATGCTTAACTACGTTTGCGAAACGCTTATATAACGCTGTATTACGAGTGCCTATTTTTTAACGTCAATTAATTCTGATGCTTGTGCCTTTAAAGAAGTAAATTTAACAACGAAATATGCATCGTGGTATTAACTAAAGGTGAGAGTTAAACATTATTTAAATAGGAAAGACTTATTTGTAGAATCTAGAAATTTTCGCAATAACTTTTAGGTGTTAAAAACCATGGAAGTTTTTTCATTAAATGCAGTCATGTTAAATTCGTCCAATTACAATGTTTGTTAATAAATAAAGGTTGTTCTCATTAAACGAGGCATTTGGGCTTTTTTAATAAAACTGAAGCACCTATAGATGCTGAAGCTACTCAAAAAGTACTGCAGGACTATAATTTAAGAAAAACAAGAACTTATTCAACATTTCATCTGAGCATTGATCCAGAATTTGGACCATTAATGTCCGAAACTACGGATGGTCTAACTGCGTGGTAAATACTTAAGCAGTATTTCAAACCTGTTTTTAGAGAGAGAATAATTCAATTACTGGACGGAGTTTTTTCTCATCGTTATACTTCTGGTGAGGAGATTGAGTTATACACAGCAAAATTACATAAGTCTATATCCAAACTCCGTGAAGTCGGCCATCCTGTTTTTGAAATGTATCAGGGATTTCAATTAATAAGATACTTGGATTCTAATCTTCAAAATATTGTTCAAACCATATATCGTTGGCCAGACAAGGACTTTAAGTTCCAAAAAATATTAGATGAACTTATAGCAGAGGAAAGTGGAGTTAAACAGGTAAAATTTAACTTATATAAGGCTGAAAGTTCTATTTACTTTTCAACTGCAAAAAGTGTTTCCAGTAAAAATGGTGATAAAGGATTTACCGTTAAAATATGTACATGTTTCAAATGTAATAAAAAAATGGTCACCTTATTGCAGGTTGTAGACTCAAATTGAATTTTAACAAAGGCAATAGCAAGAAATTATATGTAAAAAAATAATAATTTAAGTTACCGTGATGCTTAAGTAATGACAATAATTTATCAAATATTGAAGTTAATTTAAATCACATAAATGTTACAAATACATTGGTTTGGGTATTAGACACGGCAGCATGAAACCATTTTTGTAACAATATCAAATTGTTTGCATCATATAAACCGGTGTATAATACTTCTATGTCACTTGCCATAGGTAATTTATAAAGTCCAGTTGAAGGCATTGGTAACATTGGATTCTATGTACGCCTAAATGGTAAACCCAAAAAGACAATTTTACAAAATGTGATGTATTCACCTAAGTTAAGGAGAAATTTAATTTCAGGTTCAAAAAGTGAGCAAGTGGGAGCCAATTTTGTAGGAGCAAAAGGTAAAATTTGGGTTTATAGTAATAAAGGTGAAAAAATGTTCTATGCTAAAAGAACTAATGGTTTATACTTTTCTAAGCCATGGTACTATATTAAACCAAATGAAGAGGGGTTAAATAAAAATGATATTTATAACTTTTCAACAGAAATCAACAAAATAACGACTTAAGCCTTTGGTACGATAGGTTTAATCACAAAAATGTTGACTATATATATTACACACAAGTAATAATGAAAGTGTTAAGGGATTGCTCAAGTTTAAACTGATCAAAGAAGAATGAATTTCATGCAAGGTAGCCAAATCAAAAAGGATATCATTTAAACACATTGCCGCTATTAGGTCAGGCAAACCTTTAGAACTTTTACATATGGACATATGCGGTCCATTGCCCGTAGTATCTTTTGGTGGGAATAAGTATTTCTTAGTAATTACTGGTGATTACTCTCGTAAAGTTACTGTTTTCCTTATGAAAAGAAAAACTGAAGTATTTGATCTTTTCACTGGATATCAAAAACGTGAGGAACGTTTTCTGCATTTAAAAATAATCAACATACGTACTGGTAATGGTATGGAATTCTGTAATAAAGGATTTTCAAAGTTTTTAGAAGAACAAAGTATCCATGCTGAGAAACTAATAGTTACACACCTGAGCAAAATGGTGTAAGTGAACGTTTTAATTACACCGCCTTAGATGCTGCAAAATCAGTGTTGCAGTGATTTAAAGGAGAGGTTTTGGGGCAGAAGCCTTATTATATTTTGTATACACATGGAATAGGGTGTGCCATAAATCTAAACATATAACACCTTTTGAGTTATGTAGTGGAAGAAAACCGTCCGTATCTCATTTTAAAATCTTGGGAAGCACTGCTTATGTGGGAGTACCAAAACAACAGAGAAATATACTACAAATGAGAGCGAAAGTCGGTGTAATGGTGGGGTATGCAATAAATACTAGAGGATATCGTATTTGGTTAAAAAATTAACATAAAATTATCGAAACTTCCAACGTAAAATTTGATGAAAAATTAATAAAGTGGAAGCAGTCCTGAACCTTGTAAAAGAAAAATATTTTATATGTTTTAAAATTAATGGTCAGGAAATTGAATTTGATAATGAGGTTTCAGAACCATGAACCAAACACAACACTCAAGCTATTCTGGTGCCATTTAAAAATACAGCATGGATAATGAGTGCAGTTCCTAGAACGGAAGATTATAGGACTGATATTTGTTAACGCATTGAAGGGACTAAAATTAGATTAAAATCATTTAATGACGTAGAAAAATACTGTAAAGTTAATATCAATTATGATAGGAAGTTATTTGATTTTAGTAGAAAAAATAAATTTTCCGGGAAAATAAAAGATATAACTAATTTAAATCACTTCATTGAACCTGGTGTTAGCGAACTAGAAGCTAATAATATTGAGATTAAAATCTCTAGGAATTACAAAGATCGTTTAAAAACTCCAAAAGTTAAACAATGGCAGAAAGCAATGTGTGCAGAAATTGACACTATGCAAAATCGTAAAGTATGGGAATTAGTGCCATATCCTAATAAAGTTTCAGGAAACAGATGGGTCTACAATATCAAACAAAACAAAAACCATGAAGTCACTAGATTTAAAGCTTGACTCGTGGCTCAGGGTTTTAGTCAAGAAAAGGACGAATCGTATGACGAAGTATTTAGTCCTGTTGTAAACGTTTCGATAATCAGATTGTTCTTCAGTGGCTTAGCTAACTTTTTAAACTTGTATCATTGCCAGGGTTGATGTAAAGTGTGCATATTTATATGCGAAATAGGATGAAAAATTTATATGTATCAACCTCAGGGTTTTGTTGATCCCGATAAACTAAACTATGTTTGCCTACTTATAACGGCTATTTATAGTTTACACCAAAGTGGTAGGGAATGGTTTTTCGAACTAGATAGTATTCTGGTAAAACTGAACTTTAAAAAGTTAAGATGGTATAATTGCGTTTATGTGTATAGCAATTATGTTATATTGTTAATTTACGTTGATGATATTGTTATATTCTCAAAAGCTGAAGAGCATGTTAAAAGCGTTATGAATCAGTTACAACATAAATTTGATTTGAAAGTATTAGGAAAACTAAAAAATTGTTTGGAGTTGAATTTGTTGACTAAGATGGAAAATTATTCTTACATCAAAATAATTATATAAAAAAATCTGTGAAATGTATGATTATTATAAGTTATCAGCTATCAACTTTACCTATATCTAAGGCTAATATTATGTCTAAAGTTGATTGTCCAAATACTGATTCCGAAATTACGGAAATGTATACTATAATAACCTAAAGATATGTGTTTATTTTAGGCTGGCTAATATATTTAGCGAATAGAACTCGATCAGATATCTCCTATACAGTAAATATTCTATCTCAATTTCAAGAAAATCCAGGATGGAAACATTGTAATACTTTATTAAAATCATTAGGATATATTAAGTATACTCAGAATTATAAATTAAATATGTCAACTGCAAAAATAAAAATCAATTGTTTTTGTGACTCAGATTTTCCAGCTAATCGTGATGACAGAGTGTCAATGGGAGGATTCATTTTATTCACTGGAGATATTCCCCCATAATGTGGAGAACTTTTAAGCAAAAAAGCATGAGTCTTTCAACTATGGAATCAGAATATGTTACACTAATTGAAGCTTCAAAAGAAGTAATGTGGCTAAAGAATATTTTAGAAGAATGCGTTATTTTGGGCGTAGATTTACAACTAAGTAAAGGTGTAATTAATTGTGACAATCAAGCCGCAATCAATTTTGCGAATTCGCTAATTAAAATCAATCGCACAAAACATATTGATGTCATGTATCATTTCGTAAAAAATTTGTTATAGGATAATTCTTTTGATCTCAAATATGTTCAACGCAAGGAAAATCTGTTTGATATTTTTACAAAACCACTCTCTAAAGAGGAACTTTCTAGGTTTTGTACTAAGGTATATAAAAGGTCTTGAAGTTAAAACTTTGTATATGAACAGACAATTCAGTGTCGGTATGATAGAATTGTAGTTATATTTCATACTGCAACAGTAGTATTTTGTATTTATTTTCATACAGTTTTGACTGTTCTTATAAAAGTATGTGTTTATGACAATCAAAACGATGTGGGAGGATGATCGATTGTTAGAGAATATCATATTAATTTGCGTATTTATATCAATAACTATTTTATCTCACACATGTAATCTCATAACATATTTATCTCACAGTATGACGTAGTTGTTTTTTCTTTGGTCCTATATCAGGTCCCATATTTTTTTTGATTGCAGTTTGTTCACTTCTTGTTGGGATGGTTCTTGCGTAAAGAGCAAGACAAACACGTTAATGTTTTTTTTTTTATCATTTAAAAGCTTGTAGTCCAATAAAGTTTCAAGATGAAACTAAGCAAGACGCCTCTAATGCGTTTTGTCATTTAAAGCTTCTATTAATTTTATAAGACGCCCACTTCCAACAACTTTCCTATGCAAATCGTACCACACTAATCCAAGATTCCTTCCCGGTAACTCCATGTGAGCAAAGAATACTCTGATACTAGTATAATATTTGTTCGGATTACTTCAATAATATTTAACATTTCTGACAATAATACCAATGCTATTTTGGTATGGTCGTTTTAATGGTGGTACTGTGATATTCCTCTGCTCCGTGGAGCCAAATGCGCTTTATAAAAACACTATCAAATGTCCTTTTTAAAATTGTTTTTTAACAAAAACTGCATTTTAAATAAAATATCTGCACTTTATATTAGCAAATAAGACCATTCAACCCTATTCTAATTTTTATCAGAAAGCCGATGAAAGAACTTTTCAAATGGTAATTGTCGATAATAATGGCCGTAACTTGGTATTTTAAACGTTTCAGGAATTTTGTGACTGGTTTAAAAAATGTTGAGTGAATATTAAAAATATGTATAATTATACATAATTATAGTATTGGATCCGTTAACAATATCCGTAATTGAATAAATTATCGTGTTCCACCTGAGGTACCGAAAAAGAATTTTTGTCAAATTTTAGAATGTGAAAACAGGACATGAAAATTTACAAGTGCATCTCAATAAAATTGAAATTATAGACAGTCCAATATGTTTACTTCGTGTGAACTACTTTGTATGAATGCAGATCACCTAAAAAACTGTAATGGTTTATCCGATAATTGTAATACCACTTTTTCCTCCCTGTAGATTGCAAACTCTTGTTTCCATTAGGCCGCAAAAAGAGAAATTAACTATGTTCTGCCTTCTGGCATAGGATAAAAATTATGAAGTCCAAAAATTTGCTAAAGTAACAAGTGCTATTTCAATTTATCACATAATGACCATTTTTTAAGAAAAATTACTGTCAGTATACTGTGTTTCCAGCAGAAAAGTAGAGCAAAAAAGGCATAAAAAGAATTATATAAATAGAACATCATTTGGCATCTGCATTTGAATTTTTATCTACTTTTAGAAACTAATACTCAATGTGACCTACGTTCTTTCTCCATTATAAGCCAATTTTACGTTTGGATATAAAAATTATTCTCAGTGTAATCGTTCATGGCATTTCAAAATCTCTCAAAATTTCCAGAATTTTAATCCAAAATATTCGCCACCAGCTATTAAATTCCAGATCTCATTTGATTCAAATCTGTGGTTAGAGTACATGTTACGAAGATTAAGGTTACTTGTATTCTGGACATGTAAATTTATCCGTAATGCTGTAAATCCCGGTTAATATGTTGGACCGTGGTTAGTAATATGTTGAAGTATATTTGTTAACAAACCCGCTATTCTCGGAAATAGCTTTAGTAACTTGAATACGATCTATCATTCCTCTATCAACTGCTGTAATTTATCCGTATTTGAAGTACAGTTAACAGTACGTTGAAAGCAGTTAATTTCCCAGTCAGTGCAGGGTATTCACATTACATTATTCTATGTTATCCGGAGAACTGCTTGTTTTCAAAATTAAACATATTTCTTCAGAAAATAAATATTTGCCCTTTTATTTAAGGTTAGATATTTTTGATTGCAATGGAATTATTTTCTCTTAACTGAAGCATTTTCCTCGATCCCGCTACAATGCTTGTACCGCAGATGTATGTGTAATGACTCTTCTTATAGTAGATAAGATATTAATGGAATAACATTAAGGCTAATATGAATATTGTAAATTTATCATCGTATATATGATAATTGATTATTGTATGTTTATTATATGTATTTAATGATCTGTATGCAAGACCAATGCACTTCATAAGGATGTAAAATGTACACGTAGGCAGTAAATTAATAAAAAAGATAGCATTATTTTTATTACTATTATCAGGTAAATCCCCTTATCCATATTGAAAGCGTACACTGTTACAGTGGATATAATAGTAGTTATCGAGGAAACAGTATTTAGGTCAGCTTACACTAAGAGTGTATGTGTTTGAATGTGCCGTGGTTCGTATATCACATTAAGCATTTAGTCACATCTCAGAAGCTGAACAGTATTAGGCGAAAAACAAGAGACACAAAAAAATGTAACAACAAAGGTATGGCGGCAATTATTATATAGACTGAATTAAAAAATCTGGAACATACTCGTTACTTCTTGCCTGCCACAATATTGTTTATTCACTCCATGCATATATTTCGCCGTCATTTTTAATTTTCTTCTCCGTTGTTAATTAACCGAAAATGTAGTAAAAGCTTAATAAATCGTCGGTTTAATCACATGACTTGGTTTGAATCCATTTGCTTTCTTACTAAATTTCTTGTATAGAAAACCATTTCCGCAATTGAAGTATCAAGGTACATAATAAATAAATGAATTTATTCATTAACTCCAGCTAATGTATTTCAAATAGGTTAGCTTTTCCAGTATAAATGGAAAATAAGATATTTCTTGGCTTAATTACAATATTTTTTGCTTTCTGTTATTCCAAGTATACATTAGCGAATAGACGATTGTTGCGAATAGCTCAAGGGACTTCACGTAACAGTGAATGATTGAATATGGTGATGATGGTGTAACATTATTTTATATCTAATTATAAATCTTAAAAGTTAAGATTAATTCATGAAATGGTTGATAAATTTAGATTTGTGTACTACATAACCGTAACAATAATGTAGAACGAATATTTAAGTCAATGATATCATTTTATCATTACATTTCGAAAGTACTGCTTTTTATAAATTATTTCATATAAACAGCTTAAACTATATTAATAAATTATCAAACCTTATCTAAAATTATAGATTAATGTAATTAGAAATAATTAATGTATAAATTAATAAAAGATGGTGCTTATGTTCATAAAATGAACTGTTTCAACTAACCCATAACGATTTCCTTTTTATTGAGTTTCTCTACGTTCCGTCATTTTCATGTTTCATTTCTCTTTCATTTTCCGCGTTTCATTAACTTTTGTTTCATTTCCAAATGTACAGATTGTCTTCGAACATTATTACGACGGTTATTTTTTAAATAAGAATTACTTACAAAATTATACAAATCCATTTGTGAATACCGTTTGAAATTCAGCATGTGCGTGAGAAAGAGTGCTCATGTAGGCTCCCGGCATTCTTTGAGCAGAATCTGACAGCTTTTCTATTCACGCCGTCAGTCTGTACGCTTCATTAAAATATTTAAGAAAACTGAGCGCCTCACCAACTGTGAAATACGGTCAGCCATCCGATTCTTAACAACAAGAAACATGAATTCTGTGGATATCCATCACCCGATATCCGAAGTTTACTGTGACAACGCAATGAGTGATTCTAAAGTGCGCAAATGGGTAAGATTGCTCAAGGAAGTTCGGAAAATATCCATGACACATTACGCTCTCGTGGGCCATCTGTAATCACTGAGGAACACAAAAAGAAAAGTTTGGCAAGTTCTCTAACACGTTTGACCCTTTACAAAGAGGAAGGTGGTGATTCGATCATCCGCCATACAGTTCAGACCTTGCGCCTAGCGACTACCACCTCTTCGCTTATCTGAAGACCTTCCAGGGCGGCAAGCGTTTAGAAACTGATGAAAAAGTGAAAATGACCGTGAGCAACTGGCTATCGTCACAGGCGGCAGAGTTCTATGACGGTATCTAAAAGCTGGTGGATCATTACGATAAATCTTTCAATTGGCAAGGAAATTATGTAGAAAAATAAAGAATTATATGTAAATTCAGAATGAAGTTCATTATATGTAAATTCAGAATGAAGTTCATTATATGTAAATTCAGAATGAAATTCATTGTATGTAAATTCAGAATGAAATTCATTATATGTAAATTCATATTATATTCATATTAATTCATATTATCGAATTATATGTAAATTCAGAATGATTTTTTTTAAATATATTTACCTGGTTTTTACCGCAAAACGAATCATACTTAAAAAATACCCTCGTATTTCTGTTTTGAGGGTACTACAAGGTCGTTTGTTATAGGATTTATTTGTTGACAACCATCCATTTACACATGCACAAATAATTCCTCGATTTTGGAAAAAAAAATAAGGTTTTATTAAATTATTAACCTCTTGATTAAATTATTTATGAATGTACCAGAAAATATTATTTATTATCAGTACAATTCAAAATCTTCCTGTTTGCTTCTCTTTCGGAAAAGAAACTTGATAATTAAGGGTTCCTCGTGTGGATTTATGATCAATTTAATACCAAAGAATCGACTTCATTCAAATTTCACCATAAGTGCATTTAGTAAACATTTTTTTTTTTTACTTTATTCTTTGACCTATGCGAGCGAGACTCATGCGTGTTAGTAGAATGCGTGTGAGTGACTTCTTTACCCTTTTGATAAACCCTAAGGTTCCGATTTTCACACAACCGTGACACTTCCCTTGAGTTGGGAGTAGCGTTCTAGGCGACTCACTTGGAGCTGTCTTTAGTTTGAGTAAGTGATTTTTATCGTGTAGATCTTATTTGGAAAAAAAATACCCGCCATTTCTGTAGCGTCGGTTATCAGAGTTTGTATATTGCTCTTAAAGTTTAGCTAAAATGTATTGGAAATGTATACGTATATCTAATACAAAAGGAGGTTTCCTTATGATGATTCCACTCCTCTATTATGCATTAACGGTAACGTTTCTTTATTGGAAATGATTTACAAGAAATCGTTTTCTTGCTTGAAATGGCTAATGAATAATATATACGCAACCGAATATATTTTATAAAAATCCCCAAATTGCATTTATGTGTGTAGTATTTGAAGAGAGAACAAACCACAACTGAAATTTCCTGAAATAGGGATTTTTTTATATCTTATAAAAATTAAATTAGAAGATTTCTTTCAAAAATATAGGTAAGTTAATATTATAACATTAATAGTCAATATAATATTGATAGTTAAGTAAACATAAGGTAGTTCAATTTTTGATTTTTGATTCAGAAAAACACAAAGTTTAAATTTTCAAACAATAAATAGTTCCATAACATTGATTCAAGCCATAGGAGTGCGTTGAAAATTCATAAGGGGATTGTAGGCTCACTGAGTGGGGGTTGCAGAGCTACAACTCATACTCCTATGTTAAATGTACAAAATTTTATTGTATATATATAAAAAATTTTATTGTATATATATATACAAAATTT
>QLNU02015003.1:56347929-56387554 GCA_006491805.2 Dysdera silvatica
TAGTCCATGTACTACACCATTCTGCGAAATAACTGGCATCAGTAAATAGTCTTTATATACGTTCGTAAAGAGATTATATATTGTCCTTCGTAGCTCAGTGGGTAGAGCCTCCGCCCGGCAAGTGGAAGGTCGTGGGTTCAGGTCCCACCGAAGGCAGAAATATTTATTTTCTTTCGAACGTTTCACCATCCGATCACGCCATAACATCGGTGTTGGTATCACTACGCCAATAAACGTTGATTGATATTGTTGTTTGATTTATTACCTAATTAGTATTTACCTATTGGTTAAATATTGAACATGGGAACCTGTAACATATATTGGTGTCTTATTTTTTAATTTCCTAACTTACTGGAAGTTAGCTTCCGTGATGGTTAAAACAAATTTTTTCATGCGACGTAAATTTGTTTTTAACTACTAAACATAATACATCATAAATAATTTACTATTTTCATTTTATTAAGGATATGTTTACGCAATGGTATAACAGCCCCCGTCGCTCTGATTTACTTACAACTCCACCCTTAAGAAAAACACTCTCAGCGTTAAAGTGGTCTGACAGCATAGTTTTCCCACTGAGCGTTTTATATAAAATCAACTTTTTGCTTGAGCTTATTTTGGTTTAAGAGAGTAATTGATATTGATGTCGGATCTTCAATGCAACAAAACAGCACTTTACGAAAAACAGTAGCTCTTTTGTATCATATAGCATTCATTAATCAAGCAAAGTGGAATCTTCCGTTTTCTTTGTCGGCCTGTTTTCCGCTTTCTGTTATCTTCTTTGCTTCCAGGACTTTCTTCTTTCCAAATCTTTGGCTGAAAGCGCCATGTTCTTTAATTTACAAACGCTGAAACCACTGATGTTCCGAAATCAGATAATAATGCTAATTCCATTGATAGAGAATTTTAAATGGACAAACAGTTTTTACAATCTCTTTCAGTTTAAAACATCCAGGGAATTACCTGAAATGGAGAGAAAGGGAGAGAAATCTATTTGCCTTTGCATCTTTTTTTGCGTTCCGACGTAGATTTCTCCGCACTTCCTCTTATTTTTTAAAATCCTTCTCTGTTTACTTTATGTATTTTAAATTTAAAATGTTTCTTATGCTCCGAATAAACTCATAAAAAAGGAGAAGTGATTATGTTGAAACGAGTTTCGTGGTGTTCTAACTAATAATTGGAAAGTTTGGAAAATGCCTAATCTCCATAACAGCACCGTGAAAACTTTCCGATAACCAGTTTTTATGACTTCCTTAATAGAGAGGTAAAGAAAGATAAAAGGAGTGGGAGGCAATAGTTTACTATTTGAATTATACTTTGAACGATATGCGATTATTTTATTAACTAACTACATGTCGCATTAATGAACAGTCAATCGTGGCTATAAGCATAAATTATATTTCAAGACATTTTATCATTTATTATTTAAAAACTTTCTAAATATCGATTAACAGCGGAGCGACGAATAATTTTGGTTTACATTGCAATCTAATATACATTATTCCTAAATACTACAAACACACTTTCAGTTTCAGTGGAAATACGTAGATTTGCCTGCGATTAAAATGCGTTTAATTAGCAGTAATAATTTCTGGTTACGTGCAGGGAGAATTCTATGGCAACTGGTTAGAACCTTTGCAATAGGAATCAACAGAAAATTCATCCGCTTTTATCTAAACTGAATGAAATAAAATTTTAAAAATCTCAGTAACCCATCAACACAAACTTAGAAAGCAAAATCTATACTAAAAGAAAACGTGTGCTAATACGATTTATGATTATGCAATAATAAATTATTAAAGCTTATGAAAGTTTTAATATATGAACTTTAGAAAATAATTCACTGGACCTCGGCCTCATAGAAGTTGAAAAGCACTAGTCATAGGGTGCACACCGACATGCAACAGAACATCGTCGCGTAACATCCCATGTTACGCGATGATGTTACGGGGCAAACATCACCGCGTATAATGAGTGCGTAACGTCATTGCATACTATCATTTCATGCCGATATCCAGTCCTCAATGACAAAACGCTGCTGTTCGTAAACCCATCCAACTACACGAACATAAGGTGCAACATAGCCCGGTAATAATCCTTTAATGCTACGGAGAAAAACCAACAGCTGATGGGACATGGAAACGTTACGTTCTGTTACGGAGAGCGGGTCAGACTTAATACGCGACGGTATTACTATACAGTGTTCTACCGCATGTGTGGACGCAGCCTAAGGTAGCTTCCCTGGGCAGCAGAGAGTTTAGATCCTTAATCATTCCAAGTCCTGATCTTGGGGAGTACAGACGTGTTTGCAACCTCGTCCGTCCGAATGTAACCGAACCTGTGCGATCATGTCGGAATTTGATTTGAAACAAGACCTAACTGTCATCATAGACTTTGAACAGGATACTTCACAATTTTTAGACGTATTTAAAACAATCTTCAACGTTATTAACGACCCAGAGCATTGGACTGCTTACAACAGTTGACTCTGTTAAAATTTCGTGCTACGGTGTTCAGCCACGAACTTGTGGAAGAGATTACTACCCGAGGCATAAAGATTGGAAAAGAACATTACAAAGTCTACCTGGCCGAGGACCAAGCAGTATGGGTGCGCACACGAAACTTTTCACACCAGTTTCCTGACAAAACAATCCTCAGTGAAATCAGTAAATATGGAGAAATAAGATCAAGAGTAATTAGCGAAAAATTTAACAACGGATTTATCCACTGCTACAAGGGTTCCAGAAAGCTGAGAGTGAAAATCAAAGAGGAAATCCCAGAAGCCATTCGCATTATGACTATCTTATGTAAAGATGGGAAAGGGAATAAAAAGGCTGTACTTTTTATGCCAAGGATACGAACACCTCAAAGCAGACTGTCCAAATCGGAAAGAACAAGACCTTGGAGAAGGAAGAGAAGAGGAAGAAACGACCGAAGAATCTAAAGACCAGCTCACAGAGCCCACAGCCGAACAACAATAATCCCTGGAATATCCTATTCCAACCAATGATGAGGTGGTGTTATCTAAACCAATGAAAACCAAAACATTGCCCTCGCAGAGACGTGCTGATCTAAATGGACCTAGATTAGCAGATGTTCGAGTTAGGATGATGATGCTTCTTGTAGGCAAATTCTCTACCAGGAAAGTTACACGGAAGGAATCTACGGCATGGATGAAGAAAAAGAACGAGCCTACATCATACACAGAAGACAAGACATGTGGATAAACTTGAGGGTAGAATCCTCGATCTGTACGAGATCAAAGGGTCAAAATTCTACGAAGAAATAGGCAAAAATTTCAGAAACTACTGGGAAGAAATATACGTTGCTAAAGAATGGTGGAAAACTCAAAGAAAAACCTATCCTGATTTCATTAAGGACTGTCTCCCACAACTCGAAAGGGATCATGAAAAGAATCGACTAGTCATCTGCAAGATTGACTACTCATCAGGTGACCGTTTTTCCCTAACCGCTCTTGGCAACTGACAAGAACCGGACTTTGAAACGTTCTTGAAAGGATAACGAATATTGGACTTCGAAAACTAGACTCGAAGCTTAGAATCCGGAATACCTGAAGAAAGATTAACGAAAAACGGATTTTGAAAATCGGATTTGAATTTTGGAAAATGGAAGCCCGGAAAAATATGACCAGAAAAGACTTCAGCACACGACCCTCGACTTACCAACCACAACGGCGGATCTCCCTAGCAGATAACCGACCACAGACCAGAGTCGATGAAGATACAGACTGGATGACGACCAACCATAAGGCGCAGCTCTGACGACGCTAAGGATGATGAAACTTCTCTATTTGGTAACTACTTCCTGATTGGCTGACTCTTCTCTCAATTTTTCCAGGCAGCCAATCAATCCAAACCTCTTTTAGAAACTCTTCTAAAGAAACTTAATTACCCAACGCCGAACCTACTCTGTCATTCTGTTTCAAACCTAATTTTTTTCACAATCTCATTCGCTTTTAGAGCCGTTAGCTTTACTAGCTGAATCTTCAACTGTTTTTCAGGGAGGCCCAAGCCGGGTCAGAACGGCCTACACGCTGAATCTCTAGAAATGTCACAGGCAGAGGCAAAACAGCTTTGAGCTCTGTTTGCTCATCGAGAATACCGATACTACAGAAAATCCTTAAGAAAATTTTCAGTTCCGACGCGGAGTTGTTTGCTGATCTTTCACATATAAACACAAAAAAAGCAATTCTTACAAAAGTGTTCATAGCCTTTAAATAATAATATACATACGTGATTTCTTGTTTCAACTCCACAATTCTTTTCAGCACGCATACACATGAATAACTATTTTTGAAAGATTGTACATAAATATCGAAATATGCTGTTACTTGTGTTTAAAATCTGCTTTATCTCGTTTTGTGTATTCAAGAGATTATCTCACTTCTATTTTATTGCTAGTCTTTTCAGTCTCTTGCAATATTTTTACAAACTTTTTTATGAAAGGTAAAATTTGTGTTGAAGAAACATGCGGCAGTCACAAAATCACAATTGTTTTAAACGCCGTTACAAGCAAAAAACAGAAAGGTATTTACGAAATCCAATGCTATTTGAATTCTGCTGAGCCGTATTATTTCATTACATTTACTTTTTCCCAGTGATACGCTTTACTACAGATGTCTATTCACCTATTATTTAAATTCGATAATTTTATTTTCGCTGGTGCGGAGCAAGATGTGCTAAATATTTGCCTACGCTGTTGGGCTCTGAGTGATTAGTCCTAATTATACGATTTTTCCTGGAGAAAATCACTAGAAAAATGCTAATTATATATTGCTTGACAGGCAATGGCGAATTTATAAAATTGCGTGCCCCTAGGAACAGCCTGTACTGCCACCCCCTCCCTTCTTTCCTTCCAGTGCAGAAAAGCGATTTTTTAATTCCAACTTGAATGCCTCGGTATTTTCTTTTAATTTCTTTAAATCCACCCTCTTACATACTTGTTTCCTAATGAGCTTCTGTCGTTCTAATTTAGTATTTAAGTGCACTTTACATCTCACCATTCGATGATCACTTCCAGTATTAAATCTGTTCAGTACACTGCAATCTTCAATAATTGATTTCTTGTTTGCCAGGATATAGTCAATTTCACTAGTTCCCCCATTTGGGTGTTTCCATGTCCATTTTCTTTGCGGTTTCTTCTTAAAAAATGAATTCATGATGCTAAGATTTTCAGCTTCTGCAAATTCTATGAGTTGATCGCCACGTTCATTCCTTTCCCCATATCCGTATTTACCAACCGATGTCTCTCCTTGTTCCTGTTGTCCAATTCTTGCATTGAAATCCCCCATGATGAGCTTGATATGTTGTTTCCCTTTGGTGTGTAACTCTTTGATTTCTTCATAAAATTCTTCAACCTCTTCGTCGGTATGGCTTGATGTTGGTGCATATACCTGTACTATTTGAAGTTGGTATCGCTGGGTTAGTTGAACAACAAGCCTCGCTGCTCGATCTGATGTACTTTCAACTTCCAGAAGACAGTCTTTAATTCTTTTGTTGATTAAGAAGCCAACACCACTTGTTCTTCCAGTTTCCGTTCCTCTATAATAAAACAAATGTCCGCTTTTCAGTTCCACCAACTCTTCACCTTTTCTTCTAACTTCACTGAGTCCTACAATGTCCCAATTGATCTTTTCAAGTTCCTCTTCCAATTCCTGAAGTTTTGCTTCAGAAGCAAGGGATCGTCCATTATACGTTGCCAAGGTCAATAACAAACGGCAGCCTGGGCCATTCCAGTGATTCTTAGCACCCCCTGCTTTCATGCCACACTGACCGCTGCCTTGATCAGGAGCACTCCAGCACCTGGAGACTAGGGGCCATGGTTTCTGGTGTGTCAACATAATGGAGGAATTAGCCATAATTTCACCACGCTGGCTAGACGGGTTGGTGAATTAGCCCTCCCCTTCCGCCTTTCTATCCGTGTAGCAAATATTAATTTGCCACATAAATAGAAAGCTCAGCCTGCACCACTTGAAGGCGGGGTAGGACACTAGGTTACTGGCCTGGCCGGTTCCACACATCGTCACATACGTTCAGCGTGTGGGTCTCCTTCCAGTTAGATACCAGCAACCCTTTTGCAGGCCATATATATATATATATATATACTGAAAATTCAGTACGAACCCCAAAAGTTCGTATATTCGAAAGTTTGCAGTTAAAAGTATTTATTCGAGCTTTAAATGTTTAAGTTACTTCAATAATTCACCAAGAGATAAATTAATTCGAAAACAGAGTCTAAGAAATTTAGTAGGCACCTTCGGCGGAGACTTCGTGGTGCGTGTACACGCGTCAATGGTAAATTAAAAACTGATTTAGTTTTAGAATTCGGAAAACAATTACACTGTTGTCAAATATAAAAAGTAAAATTATAATTATACAATGTTTGAAAAATATGAAATAAAAGTAACAGATTTGGCATGGTGTCAATTTTAGAAATTGAACTTTTTAAGTTTATTTTCTTGCATTTCTAAGTGGCAACAGTTAAGAAAGCCTGCGAAGTGAACATTTCTAGTATGCAAGCCCACAAATTCATAAAAAATAACCCTCATTCTGTTGGACTTTTTTCAAGACCAAAGTAACGATTTCCACAAAGGTGTTTTATGGTGGTGTTTCAAAGAGGTGTTCGTAGAAACGCGAGTCCAGCTTGTCAACAGGTAGCGAAGAGTGCGTCTGGGAGTAAATTTGACTTCTTAAGAGTTAATAATCATTCACTGAAATTTAGAGTATTTTGTATCTTATTATATATATATTTAACCTTCCAAAGTTACAGCTAGTTTTCTTTCTGTGAAAATTATTATTCCGCTGTATATGTGTGAAACCAGTATTATATATTTATACATGTACTTTATTTGGGCATATAATTTATTTGGTTGTTTAAAACCATTTGGTTTTGAAAATATTTATATAGAATCTTTTAAATTCCTCCTTCGAAAATATCTGCCATACAAGAGTGAGGAAATCGTGTCTGAAAATTCCCAGGACATCAATAATATCAAAAGGCTATCTCTTTTGCAACATTTTCTATCTTTTCTCATTTCAAATAAAACGATCAATGTTTTTCAAACCTGTAAATGTTTCAAAATTGTTAAAAATAAGACTGTGTATTTGTAAGTAAAAAAATTTAGAAAAACTGTAGAAACACAAAGCACGTTTTATCTCACCAACAATAAAATTAATTTTTTTCAATAATATTGCTTTTTCATCTGTCAGAAAATATACAAGGATTTTCTCGAAAATGATAGCCTTTTAGGTACGTGATGTGAAATCTAAAGAGAGATATTTGTCAAACAACAATGTCAATCAATCAACGTTTATTGGCGTAGTGATACCAACGCCGATGGTATGGCGTGATTAGATGGTGAAACGTTCGAAAGAAAATAAATATTTCTGCCTTCGGTGGGACCTGAACCCACGACCTTCCACTAATCACTTTTCGCCATAACATCGGCGTTGGTATCACTACGCCAATAAACGTTGATTGATTGACATTGTTGTTTGATTTAATCTGCGTAGTGTTCGATTTATATAAAATAAATAAATAGAGGTATTTGCCTACGAAAACGAAAATATCAAGTGAAAATCATTTTGCGTATCAAGCTTACAGCAATTTGTTTATCACTACCAGATTATATTTTTCGCATATATTTTTCTGCAAACCGGGAGAAAATGATAATTCATAATGTGATTCAATGATATTCAATGTATATTCAATGGTAGCTTCAATGGTATATTCAATGGTATATTCAATGTATATTCAATGTATATTCAATGTATATTCAATGATATTCAATGTATATCCAATGATATTCAATGTATATTCAATGATATTCAATGTATATTCAATGACATTCAATGTATATTCAATGATAATTGATAATTACGGATAATGTTTTTACATACATTTGAATAGTAGGACAAAATGGCTATTTACACCTCGCTCGCTGTTATCGTTTCCTCTGTATTTCCGAATGTATTTTGAGAATTATTTTTGCATACATATAAATGGTAGGACAAATTCACTATTCGTACCTCATTTGCTGAGTATCCTTTACGCATGTATTTACGTTCTAGGACAAGTATTATTTCGTGCTATACTCGAAGATTACGGTTTCCGCACACATTTGTATGCCATGACAAATTAATAATTCGCGCTTTATTCACCGATTATATTCTTCGTCTACGTTTGCATGCAGAGATAATGTGATAATTCATACTTTGTTTGCAGATTATAGTCTTTGGCATAAAATTTTATCCCACGACAAAATAATAATTTTAGCTTCTCATTCGCTGATTCTTTTCTCCGCATGTCTTTGCATTCTGGCACAAAATAATAATTATAAACTCCACAGAGTGAGACTAATTGATGCGAATAAATATAATTATTGAAAATGTTCCACTGAAATGGGAAAAGGGAAGAAACAAACTAAAATCCGTACATTCACGAAATTAAGTACAATTCGCAATAGTGTTTTGGTACCTTTAAAATCTGATTAAAGACAAAGTCGGATTTGAAGAAACTATAAATATTTCCTGCAGTCTTTACCACAAAGGTTATCTCTATAACTCAACAGTTGCTAGAAGATTTTGTCAGTTTTTGCATATTATTCCCTGGTAGTGTTTTTCGTGAATATTTTATATCTTGAATCTTACACCAATTCCTCAGACTTATAGCTGGATAACAAATACCTCAAGTGAACCAGTAAGGCCCCAGACATACATTTTACAAAACAATATTTCGGAAAACCTATGGTGGATCGGATTTTCCGCTCCTACTGTAAAGCGAAACCTATATTTCAATCATCTTTGCGTCAGAAACTATACAGAAGTCAGCCAACATATTTACAATATCAAATAACTTACCAATCGTCCAGAAAAGCTAGCAATATAAGACGATATGCAAACAGTACGATATGGTCCTCATCGCTTGCATTTTAAACCGCTTGAAATTGTTTTAGGAAAGATTTACTTTTAAGGCCAGGTTACCTTTATACGTTTCCTGTCTACACATTTCATTGGCCGAAAATTCCATTCATCACAGCGTCACGTTGACGTCAAACCAACTCGTATAATTTGCATCCCCAGAAAGGGTGAAACTTTTGCACATACTCAAGGTATTTGCATCAGCATATTTAATCATTATCTATCCACTGCTGGATGAAGGTCTCTCCAAATTATTTCCTCCCAAGCCTATCCCAAGCAAATCGCTTCCACCTGACCCCAACCTGTTTTCTTATCTTATCCACCTATCTAGTTTGAGGACGTTTTCTAGGTATCCGGTAGTCTCTTGGAATTCAGTTGAGAATTTCTTTTGCTCAACGTTGTTCAGTTCATTTCGCGATATGTCCAACCCATCTATATTTCAGCCTTTTTACTTTATCAATGATATCCTCTACTCTAGTTTGCTTTCCCACCCAAGTATTTCTTTATCGATCTCTTCTAGTTGTACCAAGCATGGAAGAAGTTTCATTTGCAATAAAAAATATGAAGAAAGGAAGAGCCCCTGGTGATGATGGTATTACATTAGATATCCTAAAAGAAGCTGGAGAATATGTAGAAGACATACTTGCAAAATTCTTTACCAAATGTCTTAACAGCGGTAACATACCAAACCAATGGGATTCTGCAACAGTAATTCTTTTGCATAAAAAAGGTGATAAAGAGGATTTGAAAAATTACCGACCAATTAGCTTGTTACCTGCTATTTATAAAATCTTCACAAAAGTGCTAACACATCGCCTGCAGAAAAAATTAGATGCAGCTCAACCAAGAGAACAAGCTGGATTTCGAAGTGGATTCAGTACAGTGGACCATATTCAAGTATTAAGAGAATTAATTGAAAGAACACATGAATATGAACTTCCATTGTGTGTTGCATTTATTGACTATGAGAAGGCCTTTGACTCTATTAAAACATCAGCAGTCATCAACTCTTTAAGATCAACAGACATTGAGGATGTGTACATTGACATGGTGAAACGTGTGTATAAAAATGCAAGTGCAAAATTTCGGTTACATAAAGATACCAAAACTATCAAACTTGGCAAAGGGGTGAGGCAGGGAGATACCATTTCTCCAAAACTTTTTACTTCAGCTTTACAGATGATTTTTCAGCAGATAAATTGGAATAACAAGGGAATAAAAATAAATGGTGAATATTTAAATCATTTGCGGTTTGCTGATGACATTGTTATTTTTTCAACGAACCCATCAGAACTCCAAGACATGGTACAGGAGCTCTCAACTAGAAGTGAAGAAGTTGGACTCAAGATGAACCTACAAAAAACTAAGATCATGTTCAATAATTTTGTAGAGGAAACAAAAATACAAGTTGACAACACTGAGCTAGAAATTGCTGATTCATATATTTACCTTGGCCAGCTGATTTCAATGGATGGCAACATTATGAAAGAACTCAACAGACGTATTAAACTTGGCTGGAGTGCATTTGGAAGAAACAGTTTTATCCTGAAGGGGAAATTGCCTTTATGTCTAAAAAGAAAAGTCTTCAACCAGTGTGTATTGCCAGTCCTCTCTTATGGATCAGAGACATGGAGTCTAACAGTTGGAGCAATACGAAAGTTACAGACAACGCAAAGGAGCATGGAGAGGTGCATGCTTGGAATAACTAGGAGAGATCGAAAAAGAAACACTTGGGTGAGAGAGCAAACTAGAGTAGAGGACATCATTGTTAAAGTAAAAGGACTGAAATGGCGATGGGCTGGGCATATTGCAAGAAGAACTGATCAACGATGGACAACAGAAATTCTGAACTGGATTCCAAGAGACCACCGAAGACCTAGAAAACGTCCTCAAACTAGATGGGTGGATGAAATAAGAAAAGAGGTTGGGGTGACGTGGAAACGAATGGCCCAGGATAGACTTGTGTGGAAAGCATTTGGAGAGACCTTCATCCAGCAGTGGATAGATAATGGTTGAATATGATGATGACATAATCATATTCATCAACCATTTTATCTATCCACAGCTGGATGAAGGTCTTTTCGCGATATGTCCAACCCATCTATACTGAGCAATTCGCTTCAACTTCACCCAAACCTGTTTTCTTATTTCATCCACCCATCTAGTTTGAGGACGTTTTCTAGGTCTTCGATGATCTCTTGGAATCGAGTTGAGAATTTCTGTTGTTCAACGTTGTTCAGTTCTTCTTGCGATATGCCCAGCCCATCTCCATTTCAGCCTTTTAACTTTATCAATAATATCCCCTACTCCAGTTTATTCTCCCATACAAGTATTTCTTTATCGATCACTCCTAGTTATACCAAGCATGCACCTCTACTTGCTCCTGTGGTTTGTCTGTAATCTTCGTATTTGCCCAACTGTTAGACTCCCCGTCTCTTATCCATAAGGTGGGACTGGCAATACACACTGATTCAAGAACTTCCTTTTTAGACAAAAAGGCAATTTCCCCTTCAGGATAAAACTTTTCCTTCAAATGCAGTGCAGCAAAGTATACTACATCTGTTGAGTTTTTTCATAATGTTGCCATCCATTGAAAATAGTTGGCCGAAGTAAATATGTGAATCAGCAATCTTTAGCCCCATGTTGTCAATTTGTATTTGTTTTCTCTATGAAATAATTGAACATGATGTTAGTTTTTTGTAGGTTTATCTTGAGTCCAATTTCTCTATTTCTAGTTGAGAGCTCTTATACCATGTCTTGGAGTTCTGATGGGTCCGTTGAAAACATAACCATGTCATCAGCAAACCTCAGATGATTTAAATATTCACTATTTATTTCTATTCCCTTCTTATTTCCATTTATCAGTTGAAAAATCATCTGCAAGGCAGAAATGAAAATATTTTAGAAATGGTATCTACCTGCCTAACACCTTTTCCAATTTTGGTGGTTTTTGTATCTTAATATAACCGAAATTTTGCACTTGCATTTTTATACATACATTTCATCATGTCAATGTACATATCCTCGATGTCTGCTGATCTTAGAGATTTGATTACTGCTGACGTTTTGATAGTATCAAAAGCCTTCTTATAATTAATAAATGCCACACACAGAATGGAAGTTAATATTCATGTGTTTTTTGAATAAATTCTCATAATACTTGAATATGGTCTACTGTACTGAATCCACCTCGAAATTGAACTTGTTCTCTTGGTTGAGCTGCATCTAAGGTTTTCTTCAGGCCATGTCGTAGTACTTTTGTGCAGATTTTATAAATAGCAGGTAATATGCTATTTTGTCGTTAATTTTTCAAATCCCCTTTACACCTTTTTTTATGCAAAATAATTACTGTTGCAAGTATGTCTTCTACATGTTCTCCAGCTTCTTTTAAGATATCTAATGTAATGCCATCATCGCCAGGGGATCTTCCTTTCTTCATACTTTTTATTGCAAATGCTACTTCTTCTTTTAAGATTTTAGGAGCTGTTCCTTCGACTATCTCAGAGTCTTCGTTTAATCCACTGTTTCCCTCATACAGCTTTCTGTAGAATTCTTCAACTCTTCTAAGTATTTCTTCCCTATTTCTTGTTACAGTGCCATCCTCTCCTTTTAATGCAATGATGTGTTTCTTCCCAATAGACAAACTCCCTTTAACAACCCTAAGGCTCTTGTTGCTTTCAATGGCCTTCCTTACTAACTCACAATTGAATTTTCTTATATCTTCTTTCATGTTTTTGCGCAAAGTTTTGCAAAGTTCTACATACTCGATCTTGCGACTGGTATTTTGATTGTCCACCTTCATAAGTCTTCGCCTTTTCATGAGTTGTTTCGTCTTCTCAGATAATTTGCTATTCTGCTTTTTACATATTACATCACCAATTTCCCCAGCAGTTTCAATTATTGTCTTAACAATGTTTACATTTGCTTCTGAGATGTCAACTTCTTCAACAAATCCTTCTAGTATGGAAAAGCGATTACTTATTTCCAACTTGGATGCCTCGGTATTTTTCAATTTCTTTAAATCCACTCTCTTACATACCTGTTTCCTAACGAGCTTCTGTGTTTCTAATTTAGTGTTTGAGTGCATTTTGCATCTCACCATTCGATAAAAACCTCCCCTATTAAATCTGTTCAGTACGCTGCACTCTTCAATAATTGGTTTACTCTTTGCCAATATTAGCCAATTTCGCTGGTTGCCCCAATGGGATATTTCCAGATCCATTTTCTTTGTAGTATCTTCTTAAAAACTGAATTCATGATGCTAAGATTTTCATCTTCTTCAAATTCAATGAATTCATCGCTACGTTCATTCCTTTCCCTATATCTGTATTTTCCGACCGATGTCCTTCCTTGTTCCTGTTGTCCAATTCTTGCATTAAAATGCCCAATGATGAGCTTGATGTGTTGCTTCCTCTTGGCTCGTAACTGTTTGATTTCTTCATAGAATTCCTCAACTTCTTCGTCGGTATGGCTTGATATTGGGGCATATCCATGTACTATCTGAAGTTTGTGTCGCTGGGTTAGTTGAACAACGTGCCTCGATCTGACGTGCTTTCAATTTCAAAAAGGTAGTCTTTAATTCTGTTGTTGATTAAGTAGCCAACGCCATTTGTTCTTCCAGTTTCCGTTCCTCTATACGAGAACAAATGTCTGCTTTTAAGTTCCACCAACTCTCCACCTTTCCTTCCAACTTCCCTGAGTCCTACAATGTCCCATTTCAACTTGTCAAGTTATTCTTCCCGTTCCTGAAGTCTTGTTCCAGGAGCAAAGGATCGTCCATTATACGTAGCCAAGATCAATAACAAATGGCAACCTGGGCCATTCAAGTGATTCTTAGCACCCCCCCCGTATTCATGCCACGCTGACCGCTGCCTTGATCAGGAGCACTCCAGCACCTGGAGACTAGGGGCCATGGTTTTTGGTGTATTAGCATATTGGAGGAATTAGCCATCATTTCACCACGCTGGCTAGACGGGTTGGTGAATTAGCCCTCCCCTTCCGCCTTTCCATCCGTGCAGCAAATATTAATTTGCCTCACGGAGATGGCTGGTGGAGCTTTTGTGATGGTATGGGGCGTGTGCAGTTGGCGTGATATGGGACCCCTGATACGTCTAGAGACAACTCTGACAGGTGACACATACGTAAGCATCATGTCCGATCACCTACACCCATTCATGTCCATTGTGCATTCCGACGGACTTGGACAATTTCAGCATGATAATGCGACACCCCACACATCGAGAGTTGCTACCGAGTGGCTCCAGGAACACTCTTCTGACTTTAGACACTTCCATTGGCCACCTAAATCGCCAGACATGAACATTATCGAGCATATCTGGGATGCCTTGCAACGTGCTGTTCAGAAGAGATCTCTACCTCCTTGCACTCCTATGGATTTGTGGACTGCCCTGCAGGATTCCTGGTGTGAATTGTCTCCAGGATACCTTCAGACATTAGTCCAGTCCATGCCACATCGTGTTGCGACACTTCTGCGTGAGCGGGTCAGTAGGGACTACATGATATTGGGTAGTTGTATCAGTTTTTCTGCCAGTTCAGTGTATAAACATATATAGTTGCTGAACGTGGCATTGCCTCATAACATGCATTTATTTCTAAGTAAAAGCAAAAGTGATTTTATGTGGACTGCACGCATAAACCCTTTGAATTATATGCGGTTTAATGGAACCTAGAAATAGATCAATATACATTTATTGTTACACCGAAACAGTGGTTGATTTCGCCGCCGACGTTCGCATTTTTGCATAGTTCGCTATTTATGTCCCTTTACCTGTGTCAAGGGCATGTCCACGGATATCTGCTGAAACTATCTTTCCGATGATATGATTCTTCAATATTTCCTGTTGGCATTTGCGCGAGTTTTGTCTGACACTGTAAAAATTTTCATTTTTTTTTATTTTTCTATACTTTTCACTATCTAAAACTGATTTATTATTTCAAATAAGCATATATAAGATCTAGATATATCGTTTGAGTACAAAGCCGACGCCATAGCTGCTTGGCGTAATGAGCTACACTGATTGGAAATTGCCACGGAAACACAAAATATCGTTTTGAGTCGGGCCCCGTCTTTTGCGTGTGACGCACGCGCGGTGGTGACTTTATAGTTTGTTGGGAACGCAACTGTATACCAGATAGAATGACAGGAAAATTATTCGGATCGCACTTACCCTTCCTTAGTCATGACTTTTTTTGGATATGTATGCAAACATTATATCAAGATTTCTGAAATGTGTTCTAGTGTTGGAGTGATTTTACAGAAATATTCAACTAAAAAGATAAATGATATGTCAAACAAAATTCTAGTTTGAATACAACTTGCGTTTTTAAAGACAATTAATTCCACTTCTGGGAGAATGGTCTCTGTAACGTGGGAATGAAAGAAATAAGAATGCAATCGAATGTTCTTAATTAACGCGAAACATTCCTTGGAGCGCAAAACATCAGCTCCTTTCTTCTTTTCAGAACACCACCAGAAAAACTGGTCACATGCCAATGTTGCGCCAAAATAATAAAACAGCAAAATAATAAAATCCGATGAAATTGCAGAGGAAAGAAAGTTAGATTTTTTCCAAATAACGAATAATAGTTGTCATTTATTGCGGTGATTTGTTGTATTGGAATTCGATATTTTTTTTATCTGCCGATACTAATTATCATAAGCATTTATGAGCAATGCTCTTTTAGTATTGGCAATTTTAAATGTTGGAAAAAAAATCTGCAAAGCTAACAATTTAAAGGAAAGAAATTTTTTTACGATGATTATATTTTTATTTTTCGGAAATTCTACATTGCAATTTTTTCACCCTCGAGGAAATATTTCATTACAATAAAGGCCAATTTTAAATTTTATCACAGAAGTTACTGGAATTTCATTTTACTGACACTTACCATTTTCTCCTCAGAACACGTTGTTTGACATATTCCGCAAAGTTGTTCGACCTGCTATTGTGGAAGATGATTTCATTTTATATGGATAAAAATATCCATATATTCAAAATGTAAGAAGGTAGTACTTCACTAGATGGTAACTGGCGACTTTTAAAGTTTTCATTCTGGCAGATTCGAAACGCTCATGCGCGGCCACCATGCTGAAATATCGTTATTTTTCATGAATTGTAGCATTTTGAAATTAGAAATATCGTTTTTGTTTTGTTCTTTTTTTTTTTTAAATCAAGGTCCTATTTTTTTGCCACAGTACTTTGCTTATTTCAGTAGGTAATTAGCCCACACCTCCTACTGGATGACCTCGGTACGCAACCTCCTGAATCAGTAATTCTTTCAAAAGTATCAAGTGAAAAATCGGTGCTTAAAAAAAAAGAATAGAGAGAAATATGTTAATTAAAACTTACCTTCAAGTTCATTCGTACGTTGTTGTAGAAGATAAATAGACTTAATTGGGAAAAAAAAGAGCAGCAGTCAAGAAAACTCATACTTAGGGGAAAAAAAACGAATTTTAAATAAGGAAAATCCCACTCAAGAAAAAAAGAGAATTCCAAAAAAAGGGATTTTAAGAGAAGAAGGGGAGAAGAAAAAGAATACAATAAGGGGGATTCCCACGGATATCCCTTATCCGTATTTGTTTTTACAGATAGTATTTTTATCGGGTATTATTTTTATAGCGAACTGTACTAATATCGATAGTATCACCGGTTAGAGATGTCAAATACCCCAAAGCGGAAAATAATTGGCGAATTACCATCTAGTAAAGTAACGCCCAAACACACCGTTTCATTGTAATATTTAACCTAACTCAGAAAATTACAATTAAGGAAATTAAAATAATTATTTCATAGATTTTCCAGAGCATGTTCTGGTTGTTTTAAAAATTAATAATTTAAACCTAGATCACGGAAAGGGAAATAAAGAGAAATAAAACCGGAGGCACTTTGGTTCGAATCCAGGATGGGGACGGCGTCTCTTTTTCTCCTAAAACAAAAAAAGCTCTAGTTTAGAGCTACATACACGTGGGAGGCAAAAAAGAAATATTGCATAAAGAGAAATAAAACCTGAATCTATTTCTAAAATACGTTTTTTAGATGTACACGTCATTTGCTGAACCTATTTGGATTTGAAAGCTGGGAAAACCTACTTTCATTTAGTTTTCAAGAAATTACATCCAAGTTTTTTTCCATGGAAAAGCTAATATATTTACGTTGAATGACATCAATGATGTATATATGATATATTTGATATATGATAATATGCCATGCATTGAATATATGTATTGAATGAATAATGATTCTATTACTAACAGAAACATAAAAACTGAAAGCTACAATTTAGATGTTTTGAACATTTTCGTTTGAATCGATGTTTAGAATTAACAAGTTATATCCGAATGCGAGAGATGCTTTCAATCGTTACTTGCTCCTATTCAAAAGTTGTTTTCGTATTAAGAATTCTTTTCAGAAACCAATTCAGTTTTTCAGAAAAAAACGCAAGTACTTTTTTATTCTGTATCAAGGATTAATACTACAAAATTGAGGACATGTTATGGCATGGAAAACATAATTTGAGAAATACGATGAAAAAGCATGTTTCTTTCCCGAACTAGTTATAGCAAATGGGTATCCATTTATTTCTTCGGATGCAACAAAATATTTTAAGACATATGCACAACCTTCAACTTCATGATTGGAACATTTTTCAAAATTTGTTCCCAGGTATCAAAAACATAGCCGTATATTTTTCTCATTTTAAGAAGCGGGGAATTTTCAATACCACTTACGTCCCCAAATTCGGAAGGGAAATAATATCATTTTCCCTTCCGTTGTGGAATGGATACAGCTCAGGTTAAACCATTTGGACGTCAAATTAAGTTCAAATTAGATTTAACTTGGTTAACAGAAGTACGAACTATTTAAAGGCATTGACGCACAGTGCATATATTTATTTTGTATTTTAACATAGGGGAATTGTGAAATGACCGTTTTCTCGAATTTTGGAAAACCGATCCAGAAAGATTTTATAAACACATAATCATTTCATGTTTTGAATCATCCGTTTAGTTCCAATGTCTTTTATTTTTCCAAAGTTGAAATTTTCAGACGAACACAAGGCACAGCAAGAATCCCCAACATTTCATGAGTAAAGGTTCGATATTGACTCACAATTCTAAGCTATATATAGGAGGTCCCTTTCCAAAGTTATTGCTCACTCAGTATGCGAGAAACCATTGATTTCCTGTTCCGCTAAAACCTTATCTCCCTTGATTGTTACTCAGTAAATGTAAACTATTCTGACACATCATCCGCCTCATACATATCTAGCCCACAAACTGGAAGTGGGTCATGTCTAACCAGCAACATTAAACGAAGACATTTTTACATTTGATCATGATTTTTATAACAGCTAAGGCAAAATAACGAGACTGGGTGTACCGGGATTGTCCAAGATATGGCCCGCGGGCCACAATCCGGCCCACCAACAAATGTTTGGAATAAAAAAAATTCCAAAACGAAAATTTTAGATTCTTCTTTATAAAAAAGGAAAAAAACGCAAGGACGATATGGGTGATCCCGTTCCATATCACAAGTAAACGAATAAATTTTCCGTAAAGTTTCCAGCTTTAGCCGCATGCGGATTAATTTAAAAGAAAAAAAAATCCAAATATTACTGTTAAAATCCAAAACTATTTTATGTACAATGATATAAGCAAGGGTATGCATTTTGGTCGAGGAATTGGGGAGAGGATATTAACGTCCTAACGTTATTATTCATATTGCCGAGAGGGGGGGTTGAAATGGTTAAAAAGATCTCTTTCCTGGGAATCATGTTTTACACCAACTTGCTTTGCAATGAAATATAAAAAATATGATACTAGGTAAAATTATAGAAATCATCACCATATTATCATATTTACTTCCTATTAAGGTAAAAATCACTCTATATTATTCTCTTACGTTTACGCATTTAAATTATTGTATTACCACATGGGGTCTGACACCTAATAATAATATTCATAAAATAGAGACCCTCAAGAGGAGATTTATTTATCTTTAATGTCTTGGCTCTCACATCGATTTAGACAATACGATCAGTTGCTATGGCCTCATGAACTTCAGTACTCTCGGAAAGATTAGGATTCTTTTGCTTTATTTTCGGCATTTAAATCTTTCAGAACTTACCGATATTATAACACCGTACTCATGATTATGATGATTAGGAATCTCATGATTATGATACACGAAATAAAAATAGTATAATCGCTGCGTTTGCCAAGGCTAAATATATTGACCAATTTGTCTATGGTATTTGGTATGGACTATGGAATGCTTTACCAAATAGTTTAAAGTATCTTAACTCCTTCAGAAAATTTAAGATTGACATGAGAGCACACACCTACTTGATTTTCCCTTTAATTTTTGGGGATTTAATTTTACAGGATTTTTATTCTTTTGCATAATGATTTAATGATAAGGGTTTTGAATATTGGGAGTTATTTTGATTGTTTTGACCACTATGATCTTGCGCCATAAAAGTATAACCAACCAACCATTATGACAGGATTTGATTCATGTGAGGTGAGGGTTGTGCGCGTGGTCCGTCGACATAAATTATCGACATAATATTTATTATAAATTATTAATAAATATTATTATTATTATTTTCATATTGATTTATTCTTTTTTCTTTGCATGATTTAGTTATATAAATATTTTCTTTTTTTGTGATATTGTTACTGCCATGAATCTGAATCTATTCGTTATCAGTTTTTGGAGACATTGTTTAATACAGAATAAGAACACTGGGCTCTTTGGACTTGTCAGATGGTGCATTTATATCGTTTTTTTTTCCAAAGGATCACTGGGCCACGGCAATATTATATTATGGTTTCACACAATGTCCTTAATTTACGTTCAAGATATGTACCGGTTGATGGCCTGGAAAGAAGTAAATGAAATGTATATTAGGGAAGTCCTTAGCATATGCTCATAAAATTAATTTAATACTTTTGTAAGTCTCACCATTATTTCTTTTCCTTTGGGTTTTGGAAGTAACTGGTAAAAATTTTGAAAATTTTATTCAATAATAACACGCGCTGCAAGGACGATGAATATGTAAATAGCTGTGTTAATTCCTAAATTGTCGCAACAACACTTTTATTAGTTTTGTTTTAGAATTTAAATAAATATTTAAGAGTAAAGATAACTAAAATAAAGCTCAGAAATACTTAACTATGGAAAAAGTTTATATTGCATAAAATGATAATAATAAAACATTTAATATTTTTTGTTAATGAATGCTTTGTGGATAATGGGAAATGACTCCGATAGTCTTTTATGACTTGCAATGAGTATTGTTTTTGCTCCTCATCGTATGCTAGAAGGTCGTTGTATTCTTCCATTTGAACGTAATACCTCTTCCTGCAATATCATTGAAAACTGTAATGTTTCTGATTGCTATTAGACTGTATTTATTTATAACCATGAAGAGGATTTCAGATCTCCGTACCATGCGTAATAAAATCGAAGGTTATTTTAAATCTGTTAGAAAAGTGGATGCTTTGTTGACGCAGAGTTATGCAATTCATTGTTTGTAAATTCGACCATTTCCTCAAAGTGAAAATTTAAATGCTTGGAGTCACAATTAATTAATTCCTTTTCTTTAAATGCCTTAGCCATTTTTAATTGTTGCTCGAAGAGAATTTTATCATCACAAAATACTAAACCACTATTTCTTCTGTAAGGTACCATAAATGACCACAAAATTTTTTTATTATTTGGGAAATCTTTTCATTTATTTCATTGTACAAATGAAGGTCCTTTAGAACATAAAGCCCTGGGACGGTTGTTTGCAGGCTAAAGTAGCATTATACCAAGATTTTATGTATATCTTTATAATTAATATGCAAATATTCCCCTATCTTTGTAATTCCTGCAGAATCAAATGAAATTCATTTCGAAAAATAAGTTCAAAGCAATAAATAGCTTTTGCTATCCATCGGGCATGACAAAAACAGCAGGTAATCGAAATTTAATTGCATTTGTTTCATATTTGCCTTAAACTAGTATAACTAACTGCAGAATATCTTTACAGTTGTCTGTTACCTATTGAATAACAATTTTTTTGGCAAAACGAAACGTGGTCTCTACTTCTTTACGGATGCTATTCATAACAAATTGATCAAACTTACAATATAGTATATTTAGAAACGTCTATATAAATGGCCCAGACGGTGAAAGCGTATAAATTATCTTATTCCGGGTCCATACGAAATGCATACTTTTTATCAATACCCCTGAGACATAATTCTTCCTTCTTATAGCTCCTGGAGATAAGAAAATTGTCTCCTTCTATTTCAGAAATTTCCAAGGCATTAATTTGAGCAATATCGAAATAGTCCTCCAGTTATTCTTTATAATAATATTATTTTTGTTTTTGTGCTTCATTCTTTCTTTTAGAACGTTTTTGAAATATTCTCCATTCCTCATGCAGGGCTTCTAGTTTAGCAATGCGGTAGAATAAAATAGAATAAACTTTATTCAACATTTGCATAGTTTTAATGATACATTCTGCCATGTTCATTAACGTAGAATTTTCAAAATTATACTAGGGCGGCCAAGCACATACTATAAATATTTACACATTAGAACATAGGTAAAATTACAATTTATTTCAAATTATTGTTCGTATAGCACCAGTGGCTCATATAACTCTAAGCTGATGATCATATGGTATATTTGATGTTACATTCATATTCTTGACTTTGACATTAAAAAGGTCGACTTGTGATTAGATTAAAAATGGAGGAGAGCAGGAGACTTAGCTTTTTACATGGAAGTGCTTAGGTTCTGTAAATGGTATTTCTGTTTTTTGGCAAAAAAGTACAGTTTCGGTAACTATTGAACACTTTCAAAGAGACTTAATTTTTCACATGGCATATTATAACGCTTGATGTACTCGTTTATTAGATGGTAATTTGTTTCTTAATATTTTATTTGTTCCTCTTCCAATCAAATATACTGTACGTTAGTCCAAAGTTTATATTTTTACGTCATTTTAAAAATAAACCGCATTTTAAAAATAAACCACATTTTAAAAATAAACCACATTTTAAAAATAAACCACGTGCTACCATTTCACATGAAAATCATAGAAATACTGACTACGATTAAACACCGCGGTCCGTTCACTCGACAACGCACGCGCCCCCCACCCCTATCGTGAACCCTGCATGCTTGTTAATTATTTAAAACTACTATGTTTTAGTGCATATTTGATATTATTTATTTTATAAATAAGCATAAAATATTATTTATTTTTTAATTCGTGGAAAAACAGTGAATTTTATATAAATGGCAATATTCACAGCCTCTGGGTTACCAGTTAAAAGTATGCGAATGACCCAAATTTTTTCTGGTATTCGTTTTAGGTCAGAAAAAAAATTAGGGGTGAAACCTTAAAAAAACAGATTGGAGAACAAGAACAAGTCTAATGTATATTTCGATAAAAGTAATTCCTCTTTCTACGTATTCTAAAGAGCAATATTTGTTGATGTTTGTCGAGAAAATATTTAAAACAGTAAATATCTTCCACTCGGAAATCGGACTAACTGTCTTCTTGAACAACTAATATTACTTACAAACTTCAACCCAGAACTTCATTTTCCCCGCCCAAATTTTCCACAATTACTTCGGTTTACTCATCACACGGTTACTCTTATAAATAATCTGTATTGTTAGGATGTAATAAGAAAGAAAAAAAATTGATATTCATTCTTTTCAAAACCCGTAAGCTAGTAAAAATATGGATTCATACTGAAAAAAAATTGCAGTTTGCACTTTGCGCTTTTAAACTATTGTAAATCTTACATCAAGTACAAAGTTAAATGCAAGAAAGTGAATTTTTAAAGTACTAGGAACATATAAAAGAACCTACTTAATTTATATTAGTAAGCGAATAGTAACCTAAATATTTACAATTCGATGAGTGGAAGGCGTAATGGCGCTGGTGTGCAATTTCTTTGACGCAGTATCCCTAAAATATTACCGAATCCTGCTCTAGATATTCATAAGCCCGGTATGTATAATTTAAATTACTAATATGGACTTATTTAATCAACCCATTTAAAACGATAGAAAGTTGTCCGCAAATTCTATGTTATCTATAATTTAAAATTTCTTCTAACCTTGGAGCTGGTGGTGGGAGGGTGTTGACATTTATAAGCACGCTTTCTATTCGAATATATTCTGTCGTGTGCTATTCTCCACTATTTTTGTCTCTTATTTCCATTGCTTCAAAATTCCAAATATTAAATTAGTTTATGCGCTTTCAGATTCTTCGTTAATGATGCATATACCCTCCAGTTATTTTGCAATCAATATTTCCATATTTCCTCTTTCGGAACCTGTGTTGAGATCAATGCTTTATGCAACCACAAATACCTGAATGTCAATAAGCCACAAATGTATCTTATTAAATAGATTCACCTCTCTTACTAGCATCAAATTCTTGCAAAGAAACTAAAATTGTTCAAAGGAAAATGAAACTTTACAGTTAAAATCCTATATTATCTACTCCGGACATCCAGTGAGATAGCATTATGATCACTTTATTGCAATTGCTTAGAAAGAATTATGTTGGGTGTCTAATATGACTATGTGAAACTAGGCTTGTTATAAAATAACTGTAAGAGACTTTACAATATTTTACATTCTTTATAAATTTTATTATTCGACCGTGGAGATTATTCTACGTGGCTCGAGAAAACATATTTGGAAATATTAAAGTATTACCTTAAATTCCTGCCTTAAGTATTATTTTAAAGAAGACTCTTGAAATTTTGTGAGGCCATTGCCTGGTATCTGATAAAAAAATACTTTGGATGGAAGATGTTTCATCACAGATTTAAACTTCAAAAGTTCAAATCATCCCATAATTGTATCTTGTACTTTTAAATTTAAATGAAGCATAAAATTACTTGGGGTATTTAGCGTCTTTTTAAACAAATATTTATTTATAATAAACAATTAAAATGTTGTAATTTGTTAAATCTCTTTATATGATTTCGCTTTAAATTTTCATCCATTCCTTGTACCGAAATATATGTTTTACGAAAGTTAAATTAAGCGATTTGTTTAATATTGAGTTGTAATTTTCAGATGCCTTCTCTATACTAACAAAGGAAATGCAAGAATTGTAAGTCGCCGAATTTGACAATACTGGTATCATTATGTAAAATAAAACATACAATCGCAGTTTAAATAAATAAAACGGTTGATTTCTATTTAGAAAACACTTTGGGCTTCTTTCTTCAGAAACCTAGTTGCACTAACGTGGTCCACATACTGAAAAGTATATCGATGCCAACCTGCTATTCATAAATATGTTAGTTCGGGTAAACCAGTTGTGGGTCCGTAGCCGCGTCTTTTGCTATGGGACGAATGAAGTTTCTCCAAATAGAGGACATGGAATTGAACGGAAGCTGATCGTTAACAGTAGAAGAGGAATGCAAAAGAATATGGAAGGCTTCAAAGAAATTGAGGTCGGCTGGTGAAGAAACTTTCTCTATTAGATGGGCCTTGTCGAAAGAAAATTTGTGGCCAGCTTCCCAGGCGTGTTTGGCCAAAGCAGATTTTTCCAGTTGTTGTTTACGCACGTAGGCTTCATGCTCTTTAAGCCGAAATCGAAGGGCCCGACGTGTTTGACCAATATAAACACGATTACACTGGCATGGAATGGAGTAAATTCCAAAATAGTTGCAATCAGGAATAATATCCTTGAGTTTGGAATAACCGAGTTTATTGATTGGAGTAAAAGTGACCTTGAAATTAAATTTACGGAGGATGGAAGCAATTTTTGAAGAAATTCGTGGAACGAAAGGAATGCTGATAAAATTACAAGGAGAGGAATCAATCAAGAGTGTACTGCACAGCTTGGGTCTAGTGAGTTTCTTCAAAGCGTCGTCAATAATGGTGGGATTGTAACCACGATCTCGAGCGATGTCACGAATATCGTTAAGCTCAATCTTCAGTAATTCTTCCAATGATAAAAATTTTCAGAGCACGTGAAACCAACCAATAAAACGCGCTCATCTTCTGATTTTGTGGATGGGCGTAAACAGCATGATGCGGGAGTCTAACTGTAAAATGTTTCCGATAGACACCAGTTTAGAACGCGGACGGTGACCGTCATTCGAGTAGAATTGGGTAGAACGTTTGCACACACCCAATAGATCAAAAGTCGCCCCTATGTGTTACTGCCCCTGTATATAGATATGCCTACAGGTGAAGTACCGCCCCTACGTGTTTCTGCCCCTGTATGCATAGACGTATAATGGACGAATAGCGCATAATTGCGAACACTTGTAAGAATATTTATATGCAGGAGCAACACGCAGGGATGACTTTTGGTATACATTCAAGGAAAATAAGGAAATCCGTTAATTGACAAAAACGAATAATATGATTATACGCAAAACAAATTCAAGTTAGTAACTGTGGTTAACCCTAACATATATACTTATTAACAGAATTCGTTCTCTAGATATAAATTGTAACTTTCGGAAAGATTATGCTCGGAACTCAAGCTATAGTTACTGGTAGAATTTTCTATGGTTGAGCACTTAGGAAACTGCTTCACTAGACCCTGCCCATGGCTTCTGGTTTTATCCCGTAGGACCAGGCGATGAGTTAGTTCTTGCTATTACCATATTATCTACTGTACTCAAACCTAGGATTACATCTCTTCATCGTTTAGGAGCATTATTTTAACTCCACTTTTCCTTCTTTTGCAATTTTGTATTTGCCAAGTCCGTCTATATCTCGAAAATGATTGAACTGCAACGGGTAGTTGCATGGACTTTTTTACTTCCGAACCTTACGTGTGATACCACTTTCGTCAAATTGGCAACTCACACTTCTTACACTTCCTTTATAAGGTATATTTTGTATTTTGTTCTTAAATCATGTATAATTTAGACCGTATTTGTATGGGATCTTTGTCAATACCCCCCCCACGCACACCCAATCCTTTTTACACATTGTATCTAATTAATAAACATAAGGAGTAAAAGTGCAATAGCTACGTGAAAACTCTCAACATTTCTCAAGGTATATGAATTCTTTCGACTAGTAATAATGTATCCAAAAATAAAACTTGAAACAAATACTGTTCATCTCTAATGTCATGCGCCTTAAATTTGCTAAATTCAAAGAAGACTTCAGACTGGTATCTCTAGAGGAAAATTCACTTTTAAAAATTAATATTGCTTGTTTCTTAAAATATGTATGTTCCCGTTTTTGTAACAAGATACAGACTGTTACTAAGTTTTCTCGAAACAGGAAAACTGCAACAAGCAATTTGGCTTCGCGATGTTATCCCTAATTTAATTTGCTTGAAATTCCGGACGTTAGTGCCTTGTTTCACGAAGAGTACTTTGTTCTAAGCTTAAAGAAAAATGAATTACTTTTATGTCTATCGATTTCTGTACCGGATTACAAAACTAAACGGCAAACTAAGTACTTGGTCCTTGGGCGTTTTTAAATTAAAGTTACATAATATGTGGGCTCGATGTGCTCATATTTGGAGAAGGAAAACACACATAAATAGTTCAGTTAAATGGTTAGACACAACTGTTAAAATTAGACTAATAAATCTAAAGGACATATAAGAGCTATTAAAAAATACAATGCGTTTTATTTATACTTATGTTGCTACATTAATTTTAAGATTTTCAAGGCTTAAGATTTCATGAGTTATCCTAATCAAGATCTGTGATTTAATGCGACAGAACTGTTATTTTTGAGATTAAAACCATAAAATATTCTTTGACTAGGGTGACCAACTTTCATCCGTGAATTGAAGGGAATTTATTCGCGACAAGGGCCAAATTAAAGCAGGTTAAGGAAAGCGGCAAATTTCAGAATATTTTGATTCCTTTAATTTTTATGATCAGTCCATTTGTTGCTTATCAGAGAAAAAATGGCCTACACCAGAGGAAATGACACCAAATTAACTGGAAGGGAAGACGGAGCTTGGCTCATTGCTCGGCCTCAGAAAGGGGCGATCGGTACGACTGGAAGAAGCTCAGGATCATTCCATAAAGCTCTGTGATGCATTCTAAACTTTATACCAATTATCATGTGTAATTCACCGACATTTGTAGATGAGTGCCTCTAATAAAAAATAATTTAAATTTAGATAAAGTTATCATGCATAATTTTAATTTAGTAATATATAATTGAAATTTCGCGATTTTGATGGTTAATGAAATATACGGGAGCCAAGAAAACCTAAAAAAATGATTTGAAATACGAAATAACGAGGAAAATACCAGATAGTTTATCACTTTATTCTAGGAGGCTTTTAGAGAGTGACGTCCTCGTAATCGAATTCAAGTGACTTAAATCTATTTTCGGATTTATTCAAGCAGACACTCAATGATCCGGTCATTGGATAAGTAGATGAGTGCCGGATAATTGGAATTGGATAAAAGATTTTTTATTTTTGTTTTTTAATCTCTCGCTTGTAACGTCATATTTAATAATTTTTGCTCATGGCATCTCATCGACAGGAGACCCTGAAATATATGACGCAATTGACGGAAGTCAGATTACTGAAATGCCGTATTATTGAGAGTCGATTGTAATCTTAGATAACAGTTCTGCGAATATACTTTCCTCCCTTTGCATATTTTTTTTTATTTGTTTTAACATCTTTTAGTACTCGCGTATTATGTACTTCACTTGAAGAAATTTATGCATGACGTTACCTTTTCCGGACAAGGAAAAAGGCTAAAGAAACGGTTCTTAAAAATTAAGAAAAGCTAAACAATGGTCCAAAATATACGGCACATTTATACCTACGATGGTCACTGTGGTACTGAAAATTAATTAGGTGAACAAAAGAGAGCAGCATTTGTGAGCATGAAATGTGTATTATTGCAAAATCTACAGCCGCCTATCGTTAGAAATGTGACAGAAACAGCGAAACCTAATGGACAGCTGCTACATCGTAGCCTATGAATAGCGTATCTGTAAGGTGTAATCATTAAGGCCATACAATCAAGTTAATGGATGTTCTGAGATGACGGAAACGGCACGCACGCACGCACACACCACACACACACACACACACACACACACACATATATATATATATATATACAAAAATGCACTGTTAATATAGAATCTCAGGATTGAAAAAAGTCATGGAAATAATGCACTTAAATTTCTAATTGCCCCATGAACATATTTACATCCGAATACTCCAATTTTATGGCAGACACCGTTAGATTTTCAAAGCACGTGCAGGAAAAGAAAGAAAATTATAAAATGAGAGAAATTATAAACTTCATACCTTAATTATGAGCAACCTTAAATAGAAGCATTGGAGTGGAGGCGCAAAAATACTACCCTGTATATTAAGACGAAAACTTGTGCTTTACGATGCGGGTACCTGTTGAGCGCAATACAGTGTATAAAGCTTTGAATTGGTGTAGAATAACCTTTGTTATCCTTGCGCCATAAAAATTCAACAAACCAACAAGAAGTCAAAAATGACTATGAAGTGGGACCACCTTTTGTTGCAGTGATGACTGCCACTCTATCGGGGAGGCTATCTACTAGTTTCTGGAATTTTTCAGTGGGAATTGCATGCCATTCTTGCAAAAGAATATTAATCAGCTCTTGCGCCAATGTGGGCCATTTTGGCCTAGCTCGCAGTCGACGTTCTAATTCATCCCATAGGTGTTCTATGGGATTTAGGTCTGGGCTCTTATCAGGCCAGTCCAATTCCTCAACATCCATGTCAGCAAACCAGCTCTATACAGCCCTTTCTGTGTGGATAGGAGCACGATCTTGTTGAAACAAGAATGGACCCACTCCAAACTGTTGCCACAATGTGGGCAGCGTGGAATTGTCCGAAATGTCGAGATAGCCTCCCGTCTTCAGAGTTCCCTTCACAGTAATCAGAGGGCCAAGCCTGAAGCATGAAACAATTATGCTTCAACCACCAAATTTAACTTGAGGCAGTTGAAGCATGGAACGATTATGCTTCCATCATCAAACTTAACTTGCGGCACAATACAGTCATATAAAAAGCGTTCACCCGGCATTCTCCACACCCAGACTCTACCATCTGATTGTCAAATAGCGTACCGTGATTCATTGCTCCATAACACTTCACGCCACTGCTGCAGGCTCCATGTTTTGCGCGCTCAGCAGTAAGCGACGCTTGGCATTGGTTGCGGTAATGCTTGGTTTATATGCAGCTGCTCGGCCATGAAAACCAAGACTTTGCAGTTCCCGACGAACTGTTTTTGTGCTGACGTTGCATCCAGAGGCTTTTTGAAAATCCGCACAAACTTTTTCCGTCGATTTCATGCGGTTCGCTTTCACAACTCTCTTCATCACTCTGCGTTCCCTGTCTACTAGACGGAGTGGTCGACCAGGTCGTGGATGCACCGTTGTAGTCCCCGTATGTTCCCACTTTACGATAACATCATTAACGGTGGAACGGGGCACTCGTAACATCACAGAAATCTCACGAACAGATTTTCCACAGCGGTGACAACCAATGACTTCACCACGTTCAAAATCATTTAGCTCGCGCTTTCCTCCCATTTTACTTTTCTAGCTTTGAAATTATAATTGTTAACTCGTCAGACTTCTTTTATACTTGTCTGAGAGCTAGAAATTTGACGTCACTAACAGAATCCACCACGTAGGAGGGTGTCCAGATACCTTTGATCCTTATTTGCATAAATCTGGAATATTTCATTTTCAGAACAGGGGTGTTTGGTAATTTGGAATATGACAATTTGTGGAAAAAACCCTTATCATCTAGCTACTTTCAGAGAATTAGAGAAATACGGCTCACTATATCATCGATAACTTTCTGAATTTTCAAGATATCCCACTGGTATTTTTTTTAAGTTGCTCTATACTATTGACTACAAAATTATGAAAGAAAGTTATTCACATTTTTCGCGCATGCGCAGTAAAAAATTATTTTCTTCAAATGCTCATATCTCATCGTGTATTCAATATATTAATTTCTAATTTAAGTATAATATTTTTCTTGTACGTTGACAAATGTTTTATAAGTTTCGTGAAATCTGACTGAAAATTGTGGATATTATAAGCAAAAAATATGTGACAAAATTTGGGTTTTCTTAAAGAAACGTTTCTATCTTCATGAATATACATGTTTGTTTTACAAAAATGCACACAGGCATTAAGCATAGCTGGTTAAATATTTTCTGAAAGTTACAAATAATTTCCAGCTTTTTATGATACAGGGTGATCAAATATATTTTTTCACTTTGTCAATATGTGGGTGGTCCCCTAAATGCACAAGTCACCGAAACTTTATTGGAAAGTGGGCGTTCAAGTATGTTCTATATATCTTCAAAGTCAAAGAATAATTGGCAGAGTAGTTTTTAGAAATTCGAAAAAAATTAAATAACCCAAAGTGTTTGGATACTTTTTGGCATATAATTTTATATCGGATATATCATATAAAATAGCGCAGATACCAAGCGTATATTTTAATTTCTTATAACAGATCAGAAGTAGTCCATATTTGCAGCGCAGATATCAAGCATCTATCATATATATAGCATAAGAATAGCGCAGATACCAAGCGTATATTTTAATTTTTTATAAGAGATCGGTTGTAGTCCATATTCCGCAAAAAAAAATGTAGTTTCCGTTGCACGCATCTTAGCTTTTTTGCAATAGAACCCACAAACACTTTCCAAATAAATATAAGTTTAATTGGCGGCTGTATGTTCGATGATAAATCGTTGAAGGTAATGAAACCAAACCTAACCGTCACAATGCGGACAAAATTTTAATGCGAATGATTAGAATAATATAATCAAAGAAATGATTTTTTTACACGCATAATATCTTACCAATCAAGAGATTACTAAATTATAAACTTGTATTAATCATGTTATCATGTTTAAAAGCAATCAATAATTCATTAATTTTTTACATTATACTCAAGGCCGTAGCCAAGTCCCATTAAAAATTTAGTTTCGGGGGGGACCTGCCCCCTCTCTGGATACGGGCATGATTCAACTACCTCAGCACCATTATCTAACCACAACCAGAAACAACTACAGAACACGGCTGACTAGAATCGGTTTGGCCTGCAGAAAAATATAACATGCTTTCACAAATGTATGGAACTCTCTGCGCAAACGATCAATTTATCTCTACCTTTAAACAAATTCCAATATGTAGTATGGCATTTATTCAAGGTATAGCGACAATATGGTGTCTTAGGGCGATTTTTTCTATTTTGGGCCCACAGACAAATTATTAATTAAGGCAAATTAATTTCATTTTATTCGGAATATATTCTTTATAAAGGTAAAGAAAATGGGGGAATAGAAACTGAAAGGAGTTGAACATGCTGTGAGGGAGAGGAGGAAAGATAGATGACTTCGTGATGATGAGATCTTCCTGACTTCATATCATATATTTATGTTTGTGCCAGTATTTGTTTGATAACAGTCATTTTTATATTTTGTTGACTTACATCTTATTCCTGTATGGTTTTCTTTTCATTTTTATAATTTAAGATATATTTGATTGCAATATAAGCAAAATATATCCTCTCCATCGAAGTGGGACTTGTCGAACTTTGTCTTCAACCGTTGTTGCCGGATGGTCATGAACAAAATGTATCACTAACTAAAAATACACTCTCTATACAAATATTCATAGTTTCTCTAAAATAAATTTGTTACTATTGTGTAAAATGTTATTAATGCAATTTTCCTTGCACTTATTTCATCAAATTTCGTTCAATTTGATACGACTTTAGTTCCGTTGAGTTTTTTCTTATTTCCTATTTAAGTAGTATTAATTAAACCCGAATTATACACCAATGCATATGTCCATGTGCAATTGCACATTTAGGCCTTTTTTTCCGCTTTGGTGTATACAAATGCATGGAAACTGTGATTTCTAGAAATTCAAGTATATTCCAATGATTCTAATAATTTTAAAAATTCTATTATTCTTTATCGGAGATTTTTCACACAATGATAAAGTTAAATATTTCTTTTACTCCTATATGATCACAAAGAAAAATGGGCTTGTAAATGTATTTAATTAGGTCCTGTGTCTCCAAAAAATGTTGTGTCATTTTTAGCTGAATTAGGCCCTATTTATAGCAGAGAGGTCAAAGCATTTAGTTCTATTGTGTTAAACAGGTAGCTAACTTAAGCTCAGATTAAACACTACTAACGCTTAAACATATGGTTAAATTCAGCACCATTATTCACCAGTAGTAGACGTCGCTGATGTTCTATTAAGGGTAGAATATGCATTATAAATTACATTATAAATTTTATAATTACTTTTCAATAACCTCAGTTCGAAGGGGCTTTCTTTGCATAAAATATTATTGAATACATGAGGAAAAGCTTAATTGCCCGAAATATTAATAAAGCAATTGTAATTCGAGTAATAGTAATTATGCTGTATAGAGCATGATGCTGTATCTCAAATGTTCCTACTCAACTAGTTAGTAATAGAATCAATCTTTTGTTTTAAGACATAGGTGATTTGTTTACTAAAAATGTTTATTCTGTATTATTAATTACCTTAAACATATTTTAGGTATGTTTTCACTGTAGTGTTTGAATATTAAGCAATATTCTATATTTTATAGAAGTTTCGAAAACAAATTAGAGCGTTTTGAAAAAAGTTTAAAATTAGATTTTAGGCTGTTTTAGCGTATATTTATATCCATGTTTTGCTGGTTTTTGTGCATATAATCTAAAATCTAGTTATTAGGAATGAACAAAGAAAAACAACTGATCGTTTTACATTATAGTGTGTAATTGAATATATATAAATTTATATTATTTAAAACATAAATTCACAATAAAATACATTTTAATATAATGGCAAAGTCAATTAGTTGTTTTAAATCGTTGTACTATTTACACTCAAATTTCCATTCAACCACTGAAGACGAAAAAATATTGCATATAAAATTTGAAACGTTTCATAGAAATGCAAGTTATTCTCTTTGATTAGAAGGACTTTTTAAAAAATTGGCAATTCACCTTAAAACATTTTAAATAACATCAGTCATGTAAACCAATGTGGAAAAAGAAAACAGCAAGTTTAGAATACTTCTACTTTTTATATATTAATAAATGCTATTATTACCCGTTAGAGAGTCGCTACGGCATAAAAATTAATTAAAATTAGAGTTACTGATTTTATAAAATATAGAACTTTACATATTATTTGAAAACTACAGTGAAAACATACCTTGGAATACGATTAAGGCAATTAATGATATCAGTTAACATTTTTCATAATTTGATAAATTTAATAAACTTATAGGTTTAGTTCTAAATAATAAATATGCTCTACATATTTTCCATTTATTTGACATAATACGTAAAATATATTTTAATTTAAAGATAAATATCATTTATATGACATATCTATATAAGTACGCTGTGTAAAATAATGACAGTGTCATCAAATATCTCTTATGTAATGAAGTATCGAATCGTTATTAAATGACTATTTTTAATTTTAATTTTATTTTATTTTTTAATAACAAAACATGTGTTACATATATGTTACGTCATTAATAATAAGCTTTAATAATGAAAATTTTGATAGAATAATATTTAAAGTTTGCTCAACTATTTCGAATATTTCTACTAAACTCAAGGAAGCGAAAAAGATTGATTTGATTTCAGCTACTAACAAAACTAAGAATTTTTACTCTGAGAAAATTTAAGTTGATTCTTTTAAAATTAATTTACTTTCATATGTTTAAACTCCCGTATCCTTCCAAAAGAAATGTCACAATCCTTTGTGCCAGCAACAACACGCAGCACATAAACTTAATTTGTCAAGATTTATACAATTGTCATTTCTTTTAAACCATGTGGATTACGAAAGTAAAATTTGCGTTTAAAGTTTCGTTGAATTTTATAATTAAATATATGCTGTTTGCTTCAGACAAAGCTATTTTTCTTCATTATTAATGGCTCTGCTATTCTACCATTGCAGGAAAAGCACATGTGCCGCCTCGAAAATTTAAATAAACAAAGTATATAAAGCACCACACTAATTAATTACCATTAATTAGTCTCTGTCAGATAGTCAAAGAAAATCATTTGACAAGTGCTATTTCCCTAATTATTTTAAGAAGAAATGGAGAAGCGAAACAAGCAATAATTGTTTGCGAGTAAATAAGAAAATTAATAAAACTTACCTTCCGTATAGAAGAGGAACAACAGATGGTAAAGTAGCACAAGCATTTTATAAATGCTTATAATTTTAAATATTCGATCGATAAGGTTGAGCTGGGTATTGATTTATAAATATCAGTAAATAGTATCTGCTTTCGTTTATTCTTGTACAAATATAAGGTGTCGTTTATTGAAACGGCAAAAGATTGTCTAGTCCCTTCTAAAGTAGCTAACTGTATGTTTTAGTTTCTGTAGTGCTTAGGTTATGAGGATCCTGTTGCAGTGTTAGTTAATTAAAGTAACATATAATCAGTCAACGAATGCTTTTCCCTTAAAGGTTTGATAAACACACGTAACATGAATTAGGTAACTTTAAGACGTATACCATGAGTTCAAAAATAAGTCAACACGTCATTTTACCAGAAGCAAGAGTGATTTGCACCTCAGTGAGTAGTCCATAACTTTTAAACTTACTCCAACGCATTCCACGGACACAGAAACTTTCCTAGAACTTTGAACTAAACCGTGGTACCCACAGCTAAAGTTTCGCAAAACACGTTAAGTATTTCCGCAAGTCCTTCGAAAACCGTTTGCTGATTGTTGAGTCACCTGCAGAATGTGACTTCCTTCTCCTTTTATTTTTCCCCCTTTTCTAAAGAAATTTATCTGCAGTTAAAGTATCGTCCAGTTTTAGGAGAGAATGGATCTAACACGTCCATCACAATCAAGTGTCTGAAAGAAACTGAAGGCGAAGGTTGGCTAGCGCGGGACAGCCAGAGGTTTCGGAGCGCCATTCTATCGAACGGAGGATTTCTACGTTTTACCGATGCCAACGGAGCAGAAGCGCTTTACGTATGTGCGGCATTTCACGAAAAACACTCGGAAAATACACCTGTCACTTGGATTTTCCATGAAAGCTCTTCGAAAAATCATTCTCTATTGTCCAAGTTGTGGATCACTATTGGACCACATGTTAAGAATTTGGTTTTCTTTTATGTTTTAAACAACAATTTTTTCTTCCACTAAGTAGTTTCGGATGCTACTAAAAGTTTGTCAGTTCCGCATCCTTGATTTGCATGATATTCAGAAAGAAAGTAAAGTTGTCTAAATGCAAAAGATTGAAAACAAATATATTTGACAATTGTTTGAAGTCAGACACTTCTTTCAAATAGATTTACTAATGAAAAATACTTAAAAATGTTTATAGAATTTCTATATTTAGTACAATATATCATAACTTACATTTTTAAGTTAACATTATTTCACTGTGGCTAAATGAATGTGTCTTGGCGACAAAGGTTCAGATTCTTGGGAAAACCCTAGTTCCCGGCGCAGCGAGACCCTTGCTGTCCTCATACGCCGTAAAAATTGAGTAAGGTTTTGGAAAATATTCTGAAGTTGTATTGAAACATCAATATGGTATTATAATAAAATATTAGCAGCTCCCCGAGGATCGTACTGCCCTGCAAATACAGGTCCCAATCGGAACATCGGAGCAGCGCTAAGCGTGGCCATAAAGTGTGAAGACGACCCCTTGGAAACCATTGGGTTGCCTGCTCTTGTGAAAATGGCGCCGATGAACTTGCTCGACTCAGGGTTGCCACAAACATACAAGTTCTGAGAAACTGCGATATCTACGAAGCGTCATGAAACGAGGTATAGGCCGCTTGACCCAAACTCGAATGATTTATGGTGTAGTCACGGGCATGGGCGCCCATATGAGTACTTTTAGGGGGGGGCTGAAAAATTATTACCTCCTTCTTAAGGCTGTCAAACATTTTAGTGAATGTACAAGATACTAAAATGCTACAAAAATAATTGATACTGCTTGGCAATTAGTAATGAGCTAAAAAGTACCTTACTTTAAAATGTGCTTGTAAAACTTTTGAAAGTAAATGCATAGCAGACTCGAATAAATCAAATTTTTGAAGGGCTGAAGCCCCCCCCATATGAGCACTCATGGTCACTATGGAATTTCTCAAAATTTTGTTCATCTCCCATTCCACCATCACCACCACTACGAGTTTTTTAAATAAAATTTCTTCCGTGTAAGTGGTGAATAGAAAGCGGCGGATGAAAGCGTAATCTCACAACGCTCACTCGTTGGTTTTTAGAAATGCGTATGGGCTCATAAACTTCTGATAAACTTATTAAGCCTTGGGTCCCATAGCGACCACTCTTTCTCCATGAGAATAGCCTACAGGCTTTTACTTTTTTTCTCTTGGTTTCATTAAGTTTTGTGGGAAGATGCTTCTGGGTGTAGCAAATCCTAATTCCGGATGAAGTGCTTTCCTTCCTATTTTTTTTTTCTTCTCTCTTCTCGAGTTCTGTCCGTACTATTGTGACTTCTCTAACAGAAAAGGTTGTTTTCTTTTTACTTGTATTCCATCGGTGTTCGTTTGGCTCCTTTGAATTCTTTTGCTTGTCGACTTGTTTATCTTGTGCGATCAGCTCACAATGGTCGACACTACCTTGGCGTTATTAGGTGCAAAGCTTGCGTTTGTTTAGTACTTTCGGTGTTTTCATATAAGGCTCATTCTGAGAAGCCTGCCTTTCATTTAGCGACCGTCAAGTAGTCTGCCCCACGGCAAATTACTCGCCGTGGGAACTATTTGGCTGGTATAAACCGGCTGGGTCTTGATATTGAACGGTCAGCGAAAAGCGAGGACAACGTCAATAATGACGTGAATGACGTCATGACGTCAATAATGATGAATAAGGCTTTCTTTAACCAAGATTTTACCAGCGTTATATTATTGCTCATACGATTTTCGCGCAAATAAGACATTTTTAACGCTCTTATCTGATTTTTTAAGATTATTGCTATTACCCTTTATAATTATGCTGTTTATGAAAGAATATGTTCTACTTCGGACCCATTGCTTCGTATTAAGAACTTAAAAATGTCTTTGTAAATAGTCGAGGCTTGGCTAGTTTACTTGTTCAGCTTTTTTTTTTTTTTATAAGCTCCGTTCAAGGCATTGAAGTTCTTTAATTTAATATTGTAATTTTATTGTATTGTAATGTCTTGATAAATAAATTAAAAGCAATATATATATATTGCTTGGAAGTGTTACTTTATTAAAAATTAAAAGTGTCTAATAATCAAAGAGGAATAGGTGCTTTTGCGCTGTTCTGTATGTATATTGAAACAGTTCCATGTGATCACGAATTGTGACAAATCTGTGGTGGTGGAAGGTTCTTTAAGAAAACTTGATCTCTCTAAATTTCAAGCGCTTATGTGTAACGAGGTTGCAATAATTATGACAACTATGTAATGTCATTTTAATACGCTTGTTCATTTCGTAATAAACTTTGGTCCACTAATTTTGATTCCATCTTAAGAGAATTAATGCAATTAAATTTGTTAATTTCTTTATTATTCTGTCAAGAGTATGAAGAGTGAAGCACTTTTTTTGAGGCCTAAATTTCTGTTTAGCTTAGTTTATTTGTAAAACAAAAGTATTGTGGACGAAACAGTTCATGTGTATGTAAGTTATATGTAAATAAACTTTTCCTACTCGCATTCTCTTAAAAGGCTTAATTTTTGCCTTTCCAAAATGACTATTTATAATCCGTGGTATTACACGTGATGTTAATACCCTGTTGATGCTGTTATACTTATAAATCATTAACTACGCTATAATGCGAAATACTCATACTTAAAAAAAAAAATTCCCCTACTCCTTGAAATGTACGCGAACGTAGCAACCCTAAAATATGCAAATATGCCCCCTTCGGAATTTAAAAAAAAAGGAGAAAAAAAAAAGTGTTTCATTCGGCCTACATATATATGCTGAAAAAGTGTGAAATTGATGTTCATGTATTTATTATGATTATTTCAATTTTTTTGGGGGGAGGACAGAATATGTATGAAGTGCAAAAACAAGTAATAAAATGTTGTTTGGTTTAACGGGATTTCTGAAAAGTGAGCATCTCTACAAAGAGCCATTTGAGATAACTCTTTTTTTCCGAAGGAAACACGATTTTCTGCTTACCCCAGTCTTATTCCAAGCACCTATCGTTCCCTCCTCGTCCAGACTACTTTCTTCCCGGAGATCCGAGATGTTTAGCAAAGAGATTGATGAGCAAGATTACGAACGAAGAGGAGCACATCAGATTAACTTCGTTTTTCTTGCATGGGCAAATCTCCCGAGATAAATCCTCGTTCATCCCATGTATTGTGTAGATGCGATAGTTTCTACATGAAAGGTTCGTCTTTACTCACTAGAGAGTGTCGGTATCTCGCCCACGTCCTCGACGTCATCAGCTTTCTTTGAAGGAGTGTGCGCAAGAATTGGCGCTATCTCCTAGATGCTGGTGTAGTGTTCTCCCAAACTAGATCTGAGAAGTAGTTACTGAAGAAGTCGGAGGTGCAAATGAGATCTCTTGTACTGTTGAACGTGGTTGAAAGGACTATGGTGGACTATGGAGTGACATGAAAGGACTATGGTGGACTATGGAGTGACCTGAAAGGACTATAAACTTCGTTCAAATTATAAAAGTTTTAATATAAGCACTAAAAATGACCCCCAAGTGTCTCCCAAAGCAGTCAAAAAAGTTTTTGTATTTACATTCAGTGTTACGTATTTAAAGGTTTTAAAAAATCCAAATTTTTACAATTGTTTTGTAAAGTTACTTCATCTAGGATTTGTAACCTTGTCTGTTTCACTGAACACGTGAAAAATACACCGACGTTCGTATAACCCTCAACATACTACCTGATGTCTTGCGTATTTTCTATGCACGTGGAATTATCAGGAAATTTGAAATTATCCTTTAATATTAGTCAAAAAGATTTTTTGCGAAACCGGGAAAAGCTTAGAGTCTTGTGACTCTGAAAATTTTCCCTTCTGTTTTGAATAGTTAAATGTCTTGCAAACATGAAACCGTTTTCCCCACAGTTGTTCAAAGAATTTTTCTGAAGAAGTCGGACACCTTTTTCTTCAGTATAAGTGGAGACCGTATCTATGGTCTGCGTACATGTGGAAATCGGCTTTTCTGGGAGTTCTAGTCTTCGCTTATTAGACATTCTGTTTTCTATTTCTTCATTTGAAGATACAATATCCGGCCTAATCTAGCTAATTTCTGCCAAGATTTCGGCGTCCGTAAGTTCCCCGAAAAACTTCTAAGTTTTCTTCGATGTTTACAAAACCCTTGGAAGGAATATCGTCATGTCTAGCGCTTTCCTAGCTTTCCATAGTGATAGCGATCAACTTGCTTACGGAATTCCACCCCGGGAATCTGAATTTGGGACTTGCTCCAGAAATCGCGCGCTTTTGCATTTTCCGGAGAAGAGAAAAACTTCTAGTTAACTTGTGTACATACAGACCGTTTTTAATGGAAGATTCACGGGACCGCGAGGAAAGTTTAAATTACCGAGGAATTCGAATTATCCCGGCTTGACAATTATATTTGATTACCACCTTTTTCAAAAAACGGAGGCTCAGCAGGAAAATCCAAAGCAAATAAAATTAAA
>QLNU02015003.1:56412313-56422452 GCA_006491805.2 Dysdera silvatica
AGTACAACTCAGAAGCTTGAGATTGGCTGCAAAAAATAGCAATATAGTCGTTAAAAGGTCAAGAGACGAACAAAAGTAAATAATTGGCCTAAGGAGTGATTAGGAAAACTAGCGAAGGCAGAAGGCTAAATTGTTTAAACTTGGGAAAAAAGTTTATGAGGAAGGGAGGAGGTAATGAAAATGAAGGTGGACAAGAGGATGAAAATAAATTGAAGGGATGGGACATTATTTTACAAAAGAATACGCATATGGGAGACGCTTATTTTAAATTGAAAGAGTTTATGGCTCTTACTTAATGAGATTTTACGTATCTAAATCACCACTGTATTTTACGACGAGCATTCGCATTGTTTCTTTGGAATTTTGCTTCAAAATCAGATAAGAAGAGTATTAAATTATTTACCAAAATATCACCAAAGTACGCATATTTATTTTTAATGCCAAAGTTTTAAAATCAGTTTTATGCAGTTCGGCAATTTTACGTTTGAATTATACCTTCCTCACTTAACATTACGATAAGTTTGTCCCGATACATCAGATCCGTGCAGTTATTTTCCCTCCCAAAAATAACTGGATTCTTTCAGATAAAAAAAAAACATTAAAAAACCACCTGAAGGCAAAGAAATGAGAAAGGGAGATAAAGAGATACAACTCCATTTCGGCCATGGATTTTCGATAACAATCTTCCACCGCTATCGAAAACCATTACTTTTGCTCCTCCCAATAGAAAGACAAAAAAGACAAAAAAAAAAAATCCTGAGGCATTCCGTTTGATGCGATCATCAGTATATCTAGGACAACGCGCTGTAAAACAGAAGCAATAATTCCACATTACAACCTTCTTCGAGATTACTGCTGGCGCATCTCTGTGTTAAATAAAGTCAAAGCTTTCTATCTGGTCATGCAGAAAAATGCAAAAAAAAAAAAAAAAGTTATTACCAACAAGGAGACAGCAAACGAAACGAGTATACAGTCAATCGAAAAGAGTAACACTTTATCTATTAACCAAAAAATCCATTTCTGGTTACGAGAAATTAACTTAAATATACGTATTTAAATATTGAAACCAATCAATCCATATGAAAGTATATAAACATTTCATAAAAACATCCTTATATTTTAATATTTGTCATTTTAACACACAAGAGAGCTATTTTTTCTTTTCGAGATGGACGACAAAGGGCTTACTGTAACCGAAAAGTAGTTCTTTCGTGTTTTGACACTTGTGTTGTCATGATTCAATAGACATATTAGGTTTGATTTATATAAAAATTTTATGCATGTGCAAATATTATGCACTTCCAATTTTGTAGTTAGCGTTTCATATTTATGTTCATATTAATTATTGATCTATGTTAAACAGTTAAATACCTTCGTTAATGACAATAAATCTACTCCTAGCTTCAGTAATGCACGGAAGGCCCATGAAATTCCACTTGATAATAACAGCCCAGCCTTTACATTTTTCGACTCTTCATGTCTCAGTTTTCGAACTATATCCAGTAAATAAGCAGCGCTGTCGTCAGACATCCGACAGTAATACAATGTATCAAAAACCTTCGTTCGCAAGAAATGCCTTTAGATTCCGATCGAGTTCCAAAGGGTTTTACCGACGTCTAACAAGGGATAGCGAAGTCGTTTTGAAACACGTCGATATGCTCAACAAATTATCTAAAACTACTCTTCATATAATATGGTTATTAATTCTCAATGAATTCTTAAATCCCTTAATATAAGTTTGTTTTTATCCAATATAAAACTTTCCACTGCAATATTAGTAATGAAAAACATCATTCAGAGATGAGCGAGAACTGAAGCAGAAAACTTAAAATACATGATGTTGAATTCATAATATTAAGGCGCCCATGTTCAATAAACTTCGTTTTCGCTGAGCTAACAAGTTGTTTATTATTTTGGCTGAACTTTGCGGTCTCGTAATTGGCCAATAATTCCTCCGCCTTTTATTTCCTCCAATCATCATTTCGCATTAAAAAAAAACACGCCTACTTAATTTAGTAGCGAACCATGAACGGCAATCCGGTATGCACCTCTCTTGCACCAAAAGAAACACAACTATTGACTGAGTGAACATTAGTCTCTGTCAGTGTTTGCGGCTTTAAGATTACCACCCTCATCGCTTTGAATTATATATACATATATTGCTGGTCATTAACACTGCATTAGGACGAAGCAATGAAGATAAACTTTCGCAAGTTCGCCTACTAGATGATTCGATTAGCAAACGTGTCTTATTATACTAATTTCCACTTCCCCTTTTTTATTATTTCTAAGTTTCCTACACTTGTTTCCCTAACATATTTCTGATTCTTTCACGAAAATTTGGTTTACATAATTACGACAGTTTCTCTCCAATTCTTTTATTCATACGCATATATTACGTTACATTGTAATGTCCACACTTTTATTCAAACTCAATGTTTATTTTAGTTTTCAGCGCAAATATATTGAAGTCATTTTGAGCCAGGAGCTACAGTTGTTCGAAGAATCGGTTTCTCTTTCGCTTAAAAGAATCAGACAGATTATTCAGTTAATCATCAGGCATGTACTACACTTTTCATACGTAGCTGCATCGAGTTCGTTAGTTTACGTTGGAAAGAGTGACGTAGTTTACTTCAGAAAGGAGAGAGTAAAAGGCGATACGTATAATTTTCTTTTCGTGGCGAATATTGTGCTTAAGAATGTACCGAACCATGCAGAGTAAAATCATTTAACTTCAATCTACATATATGTATGATATATTAAATAAAAAATTTGGATAAAACATAAAAATTTAAATCACATAACTCCAAAACAGCATAAAAAGGGATCAGACTGAATGTGCATTAAATATTTATTAGTATTGTAAATGTCCATGATATTTATAAACTTTTTTCTGAAAATTATAAGCTATTATTTAATATAAGTAGTGTGCTAATTTTGTAGATACGATAATTTCTCTCAATAAAGTCGTTCGAATCAATGACTATTTCTATCTTACGAAGGTAATTTGTGGTCTCGGCAGATGCCTTATTGGATTGCCAATATTCTGATTAAGGTTTTTTTTAATAACGAAGTATGTTCTTAGCTCCTGCAAAATTTTAGATGGGAGAATTTATTGCATTGTGATGGTTTTGTTAACTTTTGTTTTGTAAACTTTTCGTTTTCTAGACAGCATAAAGTACTAAGGGTGGGATTTAAAAGCACTTTGGGAGGAAACTTTAAGCAACATTCGAAATATGTGGCTTACTTTAATCTCCGAACTTAGTTCGATTTAAAAATATGAAGTTGAAAAACCTGCGGGAACATTGCATCACTGTCACAGATATGGAAGAAAATAGTGAAGCATTTATAAAATTTGATGTACATTGCTTATAGCCAAAATGGGAGTAGAGTTATACAAAATACGGATTTCGATAATATAAAAACAATCAAAATTGGAGCTCGACTTGCTGTGCGTTATGGTTAATGATTAATACATTAAAAACACAATTTGTACAGTTGTAACAATTTATGTACAATAATAATATAATTTATATACAATAATAATACAACACTTATTCATATACAATATAGCATTCAATGTTTCCGACGGCCCTCCGCCATTTCCCAGAACAGTGTTCATAAGAGCAAGGTTGGAAGCTAATACAAGAGGGTAAGATTGTGGATATTACATTCACGAAGACTTTGACGTATAACTTTATTAATATACATTATAGAGTTTTTCTGGATATTCCGCCGCGTCTGTTTATTAAAAACACTTAACGTTTCACTCCGTGCTATGCTAAGCATTCTCAGAAGTAATTGCCGACCAAGTTTCCCTCTGCAAAATGCAAGACTTTCGCTTGGTTGCTTGGCAGAAAATGAGTGAGTAAAAAATATGAGACGTATTTGTAGTACTATTTCCCGGGCTATCTCCTGATTGGCTGATTCATTGATTGCTGAATGAAGGTCGTTGCTCGTTTGCCCATAGGGTAGCGAGTTTAGATTGGTTGAAAGAGGTCCGAATTTTTTGTGAATTTTTAGGCAGGAATTCCAAATTGATGGAACATTAATGGAGTCTTCTCTATTGAAATTATTAGGACAGTTTTTAATGGCCAAGACTTCCATGTATAAGCGTGGCCACAATGCACTAGTACTAGGGAAACAGGGAAACTTGGTCGGTATTACTTGTGAGGATGCCCCGCATAGCACGGAGTGAAACGTTAAGTGTTTTTAATAAACAGACGTGGCAGAATATCCCGCAAAGCTCTATAATGTGAATTGCGGATGTTATTCGTAACTGACCGCAGCCTCGGAATGTGGCAAAGTTTTTAATGTAATCAAGTTTTTCTACGAATAATAGATCCATAGACCTACGAAGAAAGTTCATAAGGGTGTGTTATAGAATCAATGGGGGTTATAGAGTTACAACCCCATACATTTACACGTAAATATACAAAATTTCATTGAAATGCGGGTTATAAACACCATCAGCACCCAGTGCATACACCAGTGACTGAATCAAAGAATTTGATTATGCTAAAAGTATTGCCATATTTCGAGACTTAAAACCGTCTATGATCGATCATGCCCTCAAGATGTTAGATGCAAACACCGAACACCTGTCTTTTCCCAGACAACACACTTATATTGCAGATCATCTGCTTGTCTTTCATTCCCAATGTCGGTTCCAAGGTTGCCTCTATTCTTTCGACGTTCAATTTTTCCCTCATTAACAAAATTGACAGTTCAAAGTTCGAAGATTCGATTCCGGATCACAATTCATCGGATATTTATAGAATCCTATGACAATGTTCTAAATCATTGATCAAATTCGACGTGCACTCCGCTTCCGGATTAAGGAACATTACGCGTAAGCTAAAAAACAGGAATTGTTTAAATCAGCGGTCGCCAACCGGTGGTCCGCGAGAAAATTTTGGTGGTCCGCAGAAAAATCTGGACATACGCCATTTTTAATGTTTTATTAATAAAACAAAAATAATATTCTAAGAAATTCTCATATTCTGAATGACAATTTTTGCCTTTATATTGCACTAAATTCAATACATGTGTTTCATAGAATCCTAAACGCTTAAGTATTAATTTCTAACTTCCTGTTAAAATAATTGGTAGAAATTGGGTATCTGCTCCATAAGACCCCTTTTTTTCGCCAACGGTAAAGCTTGGCGAAGCTATGTTCGCCAAAGGGTGGGTTGGTGAGTGAGAAATTGCAACCGTAAAATACTTTTAACCAACAGAGATAGTTAGGTGGAGAAGTGATATAAAGAAGTTAAGAAAGAATGGAAAGAGGCGGAGCTAAAATAAAAAGAGGCAGAGTTAAACCAGAAGGGGGAGAAAACGGGGAGGAGTTATATCTTTACAAACACACTGGACTTCCGATTTCTTTTGAAAATATAATACTATTTCCAATTCAATTCTTTTTCAACATACAGACATGTTCAAAGAACTAATGTATATTCTACAAATCTGAAGTTCTATAAAACTGAATCTATATATTCTACAAATCTAAAGTTCTATAAAACTGAATCTATATATTCTACAAATCTAAAGTTCTATAAAACTGAATCTATATATTTTATACATCTGTATATTTTATATGCGACATTTATTTAAGACATTAATTGCTTTGAAAATAGTTCGCATTTATCGCCATAATCGATTTATTATTATTATTTCTACGCGTTTATTGCAGTTTCCTCAACTGAGGCCTAAAAATCTTAAAGAACGTTAAAATACCAATAAATATATAACGAATATTACAAATTCTATCTATTGATGCCATAGCCGTATGCAGAAAGTTCATGATGGGGAGAGCGGGTTACAGAACTACAACTCCAAATATTCATATGTATACATACAAAATTTCATTGCACTAGGAAGTTACGACCCCATTAACCCCTCTCATGCGCATAGGCGTAGAGTTATATGCCCCTCCCCCCAATAATCTGAAATAAATTGCGATTTTACATATACTGTACCCAAGCGAGGGCCAGTAGAGGCGCGACTCCAGTTGCCCCATCGAGCTATTTATATACATAGAACAATCCCCGGGTTCTCTGTGGCCCCATAAAACCGTTTCCTTGCCCCAATTGCCCCTTTATCCTGACTACAGGCCTGTTGCCCCCCCCAATAATTTTGAAAACTCTACGTTCATACTCCTGCGTACGCCAGCGGTTTATGTATTTGGAAAGAAAGACGACGAGGAGATCAGAAGGAAAAGATACCGCGTGGCCCTTGATGTCGCGACAAAATTTTAAATAAAAACAAATTTTTAAATGTGAATAAATTTTCATGCATTGGAAATTTTGTGGATGCAGGTAATTATGACGAATAGTTGATTGTGCAAAAATTTTAGACGTGATTGTCTTTATGTGCAAAAATGTAAAGAAATGCAAATGTAAGAACAGCAGCAGTACATATACCTATGTATCATCGTGATGTTGATATATGTACAAATCGTAATTTTTTATTCGAGGTGGGAGGGTTTGGTAGAATTAATTTGGAAGTTACGCTACGGCACTGATTATATATGCCGGGTGGCTCTAGATATTATACAACTCGGGGCGAACACGTGTCTTGCCGCCCTAAAATGATTTTATTTTTTATGATAATCCCATTTTTGCCCCCCTAAATGTCTGCGCTCAGAACGAATGCCCGGTTTGCGCCCCCCCTTGTCGCCGGCCCAGTATTCATGTTCCAGTAGTTGTTAGCTAAACGTTGCTAACATATCATGCAAATCGTACTATGATTAGGACGTCAACTGAAGCCGTTGATAACGTTATAGATGATTTGGGGCAGTTTTTGTACTTAAAAATACATACAATATAGTTACTAACAGTATGGTTTGCCGAAGAATATCGCAATTTTAGGTAGAAATATATTTATTATTAAATATCTAAGTGTATCACCAAAAGCGAATTACTGTGTCCAAGCTAAATATCCATATATTATAAATCACCGCCAGTAATTGATAGAGTTCAATATAATCAGTATTTAGATATTTCCCATTGTTTTATTTTACTCCTTCTACCTCCCTTTATTTTCAAAGAACTTCAAACGTAGGACTCAATACATTCTGCCTTGAGTCTCGCAAATTCTTAAACCGCCACCATGTATACATATATATGAAAATGTGTGCTTAAACTTACATAATTAATTAATTTTTTTTTGAGCAAACATTTAATGCAACAGGTTTAGATTAACTGAACTTCTCAACCAGCTTCATCGAAGCTAAATTTATAAAAATAAGTGCATTAAAAAATAATGAATAATGAAATTTTAAAAAAGAAAAAGAAAGACAAGCTTTAAAATGCCAGTTAGAGCAAGGGCTCTCCACGGTGGTATAGAGGTAACAGGCATTCATCTTCCGTGCCTTTAATTGTAGTTTGTCTCCAATGCTACTATAGTACGTAAGCCGGCTTTCCTGCCTCAGTATAGTCCGGGGTTTGGTTTCCGTTATCGTTCTGACGTTGGTAGTACGTAGCTACTAAAATAACTGTTTGTATTTTACAACACAATGGTAAGGAAGGTCATGGAAATTTCCTGGAAATCTTAATCTCCTAAGGACTAGGGAACGAACTTCTGGACTACCGGGAACAGTTAAATAGTTAGTCGGTAACAAAATACAAAACTGGAAAGAAATAGGAACTTGTGTTTAAGTATGAACACATGTAATATGCAAATTAAAAATTTGAGAACAGAAATCACATCAGTAGCGAACTTGCTGCAATGTATAACTTAAAATAAGTAAAATATGTGGCACAAAAGTTTAGGCACAAACATAAATTTAGCACTTGCATAAGGAAATGAACAATTTTAATAATCAATGTAGCCACCATTACTTCGTATTAGATTAAATTCGCGGTCGTTCATTGAAAGCACAAGATTTTGAAAGGTTTCTGGTTCAAAATTAAACCACGCTTCTTCTATAGCTTTTTAAGTTCTAAAACGGGCGGATATTGCTTTCCATTGGCATACACAACATTCGTTAGTATGCCCCATACATTTTCGATGGGATTACAGTCAGGACTAAGAGCAGGCCAATCGAGAACTGTAATATTTTAGCGCTCATCCATTCTTTTGTTGACCTGGATGTGTGGATGGACGCATTATCTTGTTGGAAAACTCAGTTTCGTCCACATAAAAGTTCGCCAAAAGGTAATAGGTGACTTTCAAGAGTTGCCTGGTATGCCTTGGAGTCTTGTTTTCCATTCAAAAACGCCAAAGAAGTCTGTCCATTGAAGCTAAAGGCTCCCCAAGCCATGACTGAACCTCCTCCTTGACGTCTGCTGAACCGACTTAAGGGGCGTTTTCGAAGATCGTGCCAGTAGTGCGAAAGGCCATCGGGACCATCTAAGCTCCACTTTTTTTCATCACTAAATAACACCTGCAGCCATTCGTCACTGTATGATATGTGCTGCCTTGCCCATTGTAGTCGTGCTTGTTTATGATGTAATTGAAAGCAGGGCTTGCGGCGCATTTTGCATATCTCAAATGCCTGCATTCTACAATCCTTCTACGTATGGTTTCTCTTGACACTCGCATTGCTAACGTGTTTTTTATTTGAATTGCAGACAGCTTTTCATTTGAAGCCAATCTTCGTATTTGTCTATCATCCCGAATGCTGGTCACTCGAGGCCTCCCAGATCGTGATTTTGGTTGATACTGATCACCCCGGGATAAAACTCGATAAATGCCTCGCTTTGAACGGTTCAATGCAACAGAAATTTGAGTAACAGATTTACCTTTAGTTTTCAGTCTCCAAATCTTCAAAATCTCGTCATTCGTAAATTGCTTTGACTTCGGCATCGTTCTAAGCATTCTAAATTATTTCAGTCCTTATATAACAACTCTGGGAAACGCCCCTTCGATCACTTGGGAACTTCGCGCCGTTAATTTGCATAAATCTGACATATGTGCCTAAACATTTGTGGCATGCAGATTCCACTATTACGGTGTTGGGATATTTTGTTTCAGTACTTTTGGTAATCTTTTAAGTTGCACAATTTATTATTGGTTCTAGCATAATTTAGATACAATATCGGCGAAGTTCAATGGAAATTCTCGCTTTTATTTATAATTTGCCTCTGTGTCTAAACTTTTGTGCAGGCCTGTAGTTTACTGTATCACAGAGATACAGTAAACTACAGGCCTGCACAAAGAACTTCAAAAATCACTGAGACATACGAATCAGAAGTTTCCGAACAGGCGCTCGTCTCCTGATGACTCTTCCATTTCCAGTTGGTTATCAAAGTAGGCAGCATCAGCTAATCCAATGTATACGCTATTATCTACATATCTTTTTGTGCTACGGCTAAAATAGTCCACACGAAATTGATCTACATGGCAATGAAATGTATCAGCAGAGTTCTTGAATCCATCTGCTGACTGTTCCTCGTCGATGTCTATGGCAGTAGTGTCTCGATAGGGCACGTGTTCATCTGAATGACACAGTCACCATTTGAAAGCGACGGTGAATTTTCACGAGTTTCATGTTGGATCCAAGAATCGTCCACAGATGAAACATCCGATTGGCTTGTTTCAGAAAAATGAGGCAATAAATGTTCCCCTCTGCCCTTTCTATCAGAGTTTGAGTAAGGACTTGGAGTTTCCCTTGAGCTGGAAGTTGGCGTTTTTGCAGCTTTCTTCATGAAACGCTTCTTTTTAAAGGGGTTTTCTACCTGGTCCCACGTGTACCGATCCAACCAATGCAGTACGCACATCATGATCATCAAAATTATAAATACGACGGGAATCACAATTAAAATGATAGTTTTAAATGACAAACTATCTTCGAAATCTTGAAGATTGACGCTTGCCTTTGTGTGATCCACGTCTTCATACAAACTGATACTGTCTGTATCCTCAAACACACGGTGCTTGTTTATTACATGTCTTTGGACATCACCAGTGGTTTGCTTTTGATCACGAAAACTATCCATGTTTAGGCTAATATACTAAACTTATATTTAGCTTAATAATGACGTAATCTTTACAATTTTCTGTATTCAACGTGAAAATTCACAACAATATGCAAAAGTTTCCACTACAAAATTTATATATGTAAAAATATTTATCTCAAACAATGACTACTCGTATCGAAATTAATATACTGTTGAATGAAATTATTGCTTATTTGA
>QLNU02015003.1:56422552-56444816 GCA_006491805.2 Dysdera silvatica
CTCTTTTAATGCAATGATGTGTTTCTTCCCAACAGATAAACTTCCTTTAACAACCCTAAGGCTCTTGTTATTTTCAATGGCTTTCCTTACTAGCTCACAGTTGAATTTTCTTATGTCTTCTTTCATGCTTTTGCGCAGAGTTTTACAAAGTTCTATGTACTCAATCCTGGAACTGGTATTTCGATTGTCCACCTTCATATCTCTTCGCCTTTTCATGAGCTGTTTCGTCTTCTCAGATAATTTGCTATTGTGCTTTTTACAGGTTACACCACCAATTTCCCCAGCAGTTTCAACTATTGTCTTAACAATGTTTTCATTTGCTTCTGAGATATCACTTTCATCAATAAGTCCTTCCAGTGCAGAAAAGCGATTTTTTAATTCCAACTTGAATGCCTCGGTATTTTCTTTTAATTTCTTTAAATCCACCCTCTTACTTACTTGTTTCCTAATGAGCTTCTGTCGTTCTAATTTAGTATTTAAGTGCACTTTACATCTCACCATTCGATGATCACTTCCAGTATTAAATCTGTTCAGTACACTGCAATCTTCAATAATTGATTTCTTGTTTGCCAGGATATAGTCAATTTCACTAGTTCCCCCATTTGGGTGTTTCCATGTCCATTTTCTTTGCGGTTTCTTCTTAAAAAATGAATTCATGATGCTAAGGTTTTCAGCTTCTGCAAATTCGATGAGTTGATCGCCACGTTCATTCCTTTCCCCATATCCGTATTTACCAACCGATGTCTCTCCTTGTTCCTGTTGTCCAATTCTTGCATTGAAATCCCCCATGATGAGCTTGATATGTTGTTTCCCCTTGGTGTGTAGCTGTTTGATTTCTTCATAGAATTCTTCAACCTCCTCGTCGGTATGGCTTGATGTTGGTGCATATGCCTGTACTATCTGAAGTTGGTATCGCTGGGTTAGTTGAACAACGAGCCTCGCTGCTCGATCTGATGTACTTTCAACTTCCAGAAGACAGTCTTTAATTCTTTTGTTGATTAAGAAGCCAACACCACTTGTTCTTCCAGTTTCCGTTCCTCTATAATAAAACAAATGTCCACTTTTAAGTTCCACCAACTCTTCACCTTTTCTTCTAACTTCACTGAGTCCTACAATGTCCCATTTGATCTTGTCAAGTTCTTCTTCCAATTCCTGAAGTTTTGCTTCAGAAGCAAGGGATCGTCCATTATACGTTGCCAAGGTCAATAACAAACGGCAGCCTGGGCCATTCCAGTGATTCTTAGCACCCCCTGCTTTCATGCCACACTGACCGCTGCCTTGATCAGGAGCACTCCAGCACCTGGAGACTAGGGGCCATGGTTTTTGGTGTGTCAACATAATGGAGGAATTAGCCATCATTTCACCACGCTGGCTAGACGGGTTGGTGAATTAGCCCTCCCCTTCCGCCTTTCCATCCGTGCAGCAATTGTGGCTTTTTGTATTTCAATGTAGGTGTTTGGGTCAATGTTGAGTATCTCCAAATTCGTCGCAAGCGTTTTTGGTACTATCCCTGTTGCTGAGATGACTAACGGGATGATGAGGATCTTTTCCATACCCCATATATCTCGTACTTCATGTCTGAGATCTTGGTACTTGGTGATTTTCGTTGTGTAGGTTGTCTGTATGTTATTGGTGTTGGGTACTGCTATGTCGATTAAGTACGTGGTCTTATTCGATTTATCGACGAGGGTTATGTCAGGACGGTTATGTGGGACTGTCTTGTCTGTTATGATTGCTCTATCCCAGTAAAGCTTGTGTGTTTCGTTCTCATGCACGGTCTCTGGCTCATATTTGTAGTACGGGCATTTTTCTGTCAGAAAGCCAGCATTCGCTGCCAATTTCTGGTGGACTATTTTCGCTACTTGATCGTGTCTATGTTTGTAGTCTGACTGCGCAAGGATCTTGCATCCTGCCATCACGTGTTGGATTGTCTCCGATGCCGCATGACAGTGTCTGCATTTGTCGCTTTCTATGTCTTTTCTCTGGATGAATTTCTGATTGTTCCTTGTTGCGATCACTTGGTCTTGGATGGCTAGCATGAATCCTTCTGTCTCTGGCTGGAGAGTGCCTTTGGCCAGCCAAGAATTTGATGCCTTTTTGTCAACGTGTGGTTGTTGCAGGTCATTGTAGTGCCTGCCATGTAATGGTTTTCCGGCCCAAGTTCTCAGTTTCTGTTCATTGGCTGTTTCCAGGACACGCTCTTCGGTACTACACAGGTTTAGTGGCGTGTAATTTGCATCTGCTTGTATTATGGCTTGGATGAGTGGCGATCGGGGACTCTTCAACTGGAAGTATTGCCTCATGCTCTGGATCTGCTTGTCATGTAAGTCTTTGAGGTCCGCTTGTCCGCGTCCTCCTTCTTCCCGGGGTAGTGTTTGCCGTTCAATTGCCGTTGCAGGGTGTAGTTGTCCGGCTCTTCTCTGGATGGTTCTCATTTTCCGCTGGAGTTGTTCTAGTTCAGTGTTGGACCATTTGATGATCCCGAAGGAGTAGGTGAGCACTGGTACCGCATATGCGTTAATTGCTTGCGTGGTGTTCTTCCCGCTCAGTTTCGTCTTCACAATGCTTCTAAGTCTTTCTTGGAATGCTTGCGTGAGCTGGACTTTGACTTTCTTGTGCTCCTGCTGCCGTTTTTGCATTATCCCTAGGTATTTGTAGGTTTCGCCCTCGTCCAAGGTCTTCAGTAGTCTCCCGTCTTCGAGTTCGATGCCTGGTAAATCTTCTTTGCTATTCTTCTGTATTTTGCACTTATCGAGGCCGAATTCCATTCCTATGTCCTTGGAGAATGTCTCTGTTATACTGATGAGTTGTCGGAGTTGGGTGATTGTTGGCGCGTATAGCTTGATGTCATCTACGTACATGAGGTGGGAGACTTTATGTAGGTTTCTCTTGTCTTTCTTCAGCATGTATCCGTATTTACTTGTGTTCAGCATCCTTGACAAGGGGTTTAACGCCAAGCAGAACCACTGGGGGCTTAATTCTTCTCCTATGAAGATGGAGATCTTGATAGACGCTGTTTTATTTCTGTATGTTTAGCTGTAACCGGGTTCTCCATTGTTTCATGCTGCTCTGTAGGAATCGGATGATTGAGGGATGCACTTTGTATATGCTGAGTATTTCAAGGAGCCACGAGTGCGGAACAGAGTCGAAAGCCTTCTTGTAGTCTATGTATGCGGTGTTGAGTTTTCGCTTTTGTTTTCTTGCTTGTTCCAGGATAACTGAGTCGATGGTAAGCTGCTCTTTACATCCCAGAGTCCCTTTCTGGCATCCCTTTTGTTCTTCCGCCATTAAGTTGTTGCTTTCGCTGTGCCGGCTTATTTTTTCAGAGATGCACCCTGTGAGTATCTTGTACAGGGTGTTAAGGCACGTAATGGGTCGGTATTTCGCTGGGTTACTGGTATCCTGGTCCTTCGGTAGGAGGTAAGTTATTCCCTTGCAGAGGAATTCAGGCATTTTGCTGGGGTCTTCAATTATCGCCGTAAGTTCCTTGGCTAATGGGCCATGGGCGCTGGTAAATTTCTTGTACCAGAAGTTGTGTATGCCGTCAATACCCGGTGCTTTCCAGTTGTGCGTACGTTGGATTACCTGCTGGAGTTCCTCTATCGTGATGCCCGTATACTCCATCTCCTCTATTCCTCTCGTAGCCTCCATTTCTTGCTGAATCCAGGGGGCGCTTTTGTGCTGTACTTCATTGGACCATAGTGTCTTCCAGAAGGTCTCTATTTCTGCTGGCTTTGGGGCTTCGTACTTGTCTTTGTTCGCTGGGGTCTCTCGAAGCTTCCTGTAGAAGGCCTTCTGGTTTGCTTGGAATTGCATGTTCTGTTGTTTTTTGTTGGTACAGTCTTTGTATCTCCGGAGTCTTCTGGCGTATACACCCAGTTTTTGTTTGAGGGTATCCAGATATTCGCTGATGTGTTTATTGGGTTCTTCGTGCCTTATATGTATCCTATTTCACTGGAGGCCATCTTTACTTTCTTCAGTATTTTTACTCCTGTTTCCTGCGCGTACTGGGTTATTCGCCCTATGCTGCTGCGGAGCTCTTCTATTCTTTTTCTGTCTGATTTGCCGTGGTGGTTTGGTTTTGCTTCCCTGTTTTATATATATATATATATACAAATTTTTGGGTGCACATTACTCATCAGTGTGAACGATATTTGCCATAGAACCTAGGGTCGCAAACCACCCGCAGCGCCATTTCTAAAATCGTCCAGCATGCACAAATATTTACAACCAGTGCATGAGAAGCGCAATATGCGTTGTCCTAATCAGCTATGCACTTGATCAGCTGACCTGAGTAGTATCTGGCGCTCTTCACGCACTGGTTGTAAATATTTGTGAATGCTGGACGGTTTTAGAACTGGCGCTGTGGGTGGTTTGAGACCTTAGATTCTATGACATATTATCGTTCACCTTGATGAGTACTATGACCCCTTGAAGTTTGTAACCCTGGTGCTGAGACACCCTGTATATAATTTAAATTACAATTTTCAAACAGTCAATTCAAACACGGCATCTCAACTTTTGGTGGAAAGAACATGTCTCAGGGAGAAGAGAGACCTCTGAATTATAGTGCATTATATAAACTCTAGCACAAATTACATATATAGCGATATGAATGGGTGAATAATTCAAAAAGATATAAATTTAACATCAATGTTAAAAATTATACTTCAAATAAAAAGTATGCTTTTATAGCAATTACTTGGCAGATTCGTCAGGAAATATAGTTCGTTCTAAAGGAGGAGGAGGAATGCGCATTTTAAAAAGGCATATTGTGCAAATGTTCTTATATATATATATATATAGAGAGAGAGAGAGAGAGAGAGAGAGAGAGAAGAAACAAGCTAAACTTTCTTCCTCCTTGCAGGGAGTTATTGGGTAGTTACCCGCTTAACCGGTAAAATGAAAAATTATTTAATTAGTACCTTTTACATCCGAAATATAAATTATCGCTTTTAGAATTCCGCACCCTGGGCATTTAAGCGAATGCTACAAATCGAATTACGATCTGAAAAACTTCTGTTTTACCCCCTTATTATTGGTAGACGACTAATTATGCTTTGTACAAGGAGAAAGCGAAGTGCGATTTAAGAACCGTTTAAAAATTGACAACGGCAATAACGGCGAAACACCGAGCGCATTTTTGGAACAACGTCTATATATTTAATTAGTGTAATTGGGAAGAAATTAAGCACAGTAATTACATCGTAATTGATAATTATTGTCAGATAAATTGTTTAAATTATAATAAAGATATGCCTTCACCGAAGTAACTATATTTCCTTTCCTTTTTTAATGGAAATTCGACACTTTTATTTCCGGAAAACTTTAAGGTCATTAAAGATTTTGAGCAGCATGGCTGTCATATATTTACCATTCTTATAGTTTTCCTATTACTATTTTTATATACTTTTACCACTTTTTCTAGAGCAAAATATTGAAAAGCGGGAAGGAAGAGGCATTTAAATAAACATATCAATGCCAGAGTTAAGCGTTGGGCCAAATAAACTCAAACTCAGGGCTCCGAAATTTTGGACCCAGAATGGGCCTAATGTAATTTAAGTTTAAACGTTATTTTTATTTTGGGCCTGAAACGTTCACATATTTCTATTTTTGCGTATATGTAGTTAGACTCTCACGTATCATACCATCTGAAGTTTTTCTGCTCTATCAAATCTAAGGTCTCGGCGTTTGAGCCCTTACTTTTTTATTTAATAGAATGACCGCCTATAATACAGTCAGATGACAGGGCTTTGAAAACATACGGGAGTCCACAGGAATAGTAATTAAAGAGCTTTCTATTTTCTACATCATTTTTCTTCTTAATTTGCTGACAATTCGTATCATCAGCTTGCCTTACCGCAAGCTGGGAACTTCATTAGGAACGACAAAATCCTATAACTTTTAAATTTTCGCCGGAACTGCCGCGATTAAATGGACCACCTTCTTTTATGAATCTATTTTATCCTTTCAGCCTATGGCAATAAAAATTTAATCCGGTACTGGCAAAAGTACATTGTCTCATAGCCGATAAATGTTATCTATGGGTTGATACATATGTTATAAATCACGAATTTTTTAGCAGAGTTTATTTGCTTCCTCGCTGAAGAGGAAATTTCATGGCCGCAGTGTTCTATTTAGATGCTACCCATGTGTATCGAATATGCCCTTTCCACTGAATGTCTCTTACCACACCACGATTCATGATGTTTGTCCACTACATTGTATTCGATTGTGTATAATTTGGCATCTTGGAGAATGGATAGATGGATGGATGGATGGACAGACTGACTGACTGACTGCTTTATTGATTGATTGGTTTAACGGTCCATAAATATTCCCAATGTATTTCACAGTGATACTTCCTTTCATTGCATTCTTATACATGCGAATGTGTATGCTCGTAATTATTTTGGAATTTTTTAAAGGGAAAAACTACTACATATTTTCTTGTATTTATTTCGATATTTTATTACCTTATTCAGAGTGGAATTTACGATTTTCCCTGCCTGTAAGCTTTGGCATATTTTGCCACCTGAAGACATACATTTTACCGCCTGTAAACTGACATACTTTGCCGTCCAATCTCACCAAACATAACTGGCAGCATAAAAACATTTTTGGAGCTTTTGTCAAATCCTTAATTTGACGCCCCTGGCGATTAGTTCAATACCGTCTTTTCTCGAGTATCTGCGAATTTGGCGCCTTTTAAGACCCTCATGAAGGGTAACCATGGCAGCATTTTCTCTGCCAATGCCTAGATAAGCCTCTGAACATAACAATTCAAAAATAATAATTTAATTTACCACCAAAGAAGTCAGCTCCAATTTCGCAAATTTCTCGGAGGAAAACTTTTCGTCGAAAATTTGCCCCTGTTGACTTCGGTCTATTTAACCTATCGGTAAATCCACCAATGTCCTTATTCACGCCTCGATGGCTAGTTCACTTATAAAAAATGATATTCTAAAGCATATACGAACAAATGATAACATATCTACATAAATAATATAGGGTGTCAACTCATTAATTGGATATAATTAAAATTAAACAGAACGTTGTATATACGTATAAGTTCTTTTTTTTTAATAGTCAAAACTCTTATGACAATTTTAAATCAGGCATATGCTTGTCTTAAACAGGAAAATATTGCAAATGATGATTTCATAATCTACCAACACATTCTTGCTTTGAAATGTCATTTAGTTTTTCACAATTAGAAAAGAATTTATACGCAAACGTGTTTCTATTTAGGTTTAATTATTTAATATATTTTCTATTACCGTTTAAATTGATATGCACTAGGGCCGAGGTTTCCAAACCTTTTCTCCCGCGTTCCCATACGTCTTGGGCGGGTATGTTGGCGTACACGCGAAGAAGGTATGGTATAAAATATATGAATGCCATAGAATTGAACAGATAACAGACAAGTAGTATTTCTTTATAATTTAGTCAATGCATAATTACGCATTTAATGAGATGGATGAGCTTGGCTCTTTTCAATAAGTAAATCAATTTTGGGAACCCTTTCAGAGAGATACACAGACATGTCATTTTCAATTGACAGTTTTGGTGGCATTTGGTTTTGATCGTACACATTGTTGAAAAACCTTGTTCGCAACGATATCGATGTGAATAGCAAAAAACAGAATGTAAGGACAGAGACGAAGGGAACGAATTTAGAAAGCAAATTGCCTCTTTCTATTTTGGAAAATAGACAGAAGGGCTATGAACTTCAAATCATAAAAAGGGGCAAAGTGCTAACTCGTTAGCGGACCCCCTGAAGTACGCGTACCACTGTTTGAGAACCCCTGCACAACAGCACACTCATTAAACTATAGAAAGTCATAGAAATTAAGTATTTATTTTTACTATGCCAAATAAATAATGATTATATTAAATTCAAATGACACTTACTTGGGTTATGTCGTGAAATTTCTCTATAACCGAAGTTAAACTAATAAGTGCAATCTGCTTTATGCTATACAAGAAGGCACACCCATGCTTTTGGGCTTAGCATGAGGACTTTTATCCACAGTCTTCTCAATTTCAGTACCTTTTCACTGAGGTTTGGTTATATTATATCTTATTAATATATTCCGCAAGAAAACTGATCTATATCACGCAGGTTAGCGCTAAATAAAATACACTGTAACATAGAGTAAATATTTGCGATGGGAGAATACAAACACGATCTATTTATAGCCGTTAAAGGGATTTGATTTAAGATATGGTTTTGATTGCTTCTAACATATAAAATGCTATTATACCAGATATTCAAGGGAAACTTCAATTTCCGTAGTAAAACTTTTTTCTAAACTTTTAACGCCTATTATCATTTGACGTATGATAATGTAATATTTAAACACAAATTGTTAAATAAAATATAATTTGCATTGGAGTACACAAAAAAAAAATAATGCACCCCTTAAAAATAAAATGATAACCTTGAAATAAAACGGTGTTTAACGCCTTCCAGCCAAATATGAAAAATATATGCTGTCTATCCAGAAATTATGATGATGGCGCATCATCATGATCATCATCACGGTGCATCATAATTAAGGTATCCTCGTTTTTCCAAACTTTAAATTATTTCGTTTTATTAGCTTCTGTACATGAAAGCGTACATTATATTTCTTTAGATTTCTTTTCACTGAAATTTATTTGACTATGTATATTTTTAACTTTAAATTTCTTATTCAATTGGAGATGCATCTTCCCAAAAATATTCTTTTGCCCCATGCCGTGAAAGCACATCTCAAAACTTTTTATTAATTTTCCCACTTACATGGTATCTTCAACTCATTTCAAACAAATTTTGATAAGAATTGCAGTTAAAACATACGAGATGTTTAACTTTATCCATGAGAAAATTTTCTAGTGATAAAAAATTTTAATTCCTGCCACATATTTTAAAGAGCAGAAGGCCGTGTCGTCCACGCAAAGTAATTTTCTCTGTTCGTTTTAATTTCCGTAGTTCGCTTACACTATAATTATATTATTGCTTACTTTTATAAGGGTTTCAAACAACGTTTCTGGGTTGAAACATACAGTGAAATCTCGTTAATGAGGCTTTTGCCTAAGACGAGTTTCTCGTTGGTGATAAAACAAATGTTTTTTCCCCGTCTGAGGAATATGTGCTCAATCTTAAAGACTTCGTTTAATTCGTACGGCTCGTCGGATAATGCGAATAAAATTCTTTTGTGCGAATAAAAAAATGGCTTTTTTACAAAAACTTCAGGACGCAGTGGCGTACTGATAATCCCCGTAACTCCGAGAGTTGAGGGGCCCCAAAGGAAACGGGGGCCCCTTTTATCGTCGTTTATTTTCCATAAAATTTACGAATAAAAAATACTATTATATTTTTTAGTTAATAAGGATTTTTTTTAATCTTTAGGTAAAAAATAAAATAAAATGAACGGTTTCCAACGCATTACCTATATTTACTTCAGTTGTTTTCATTGCATTTAAAACTCAACGTTCGAAAATTATAAAATCTCGACGAGGTTTGAAGCTGTAGCATATACACTTTGTATTTAGAAGAACCCTACCTCAAGAAACGGTGACTAATAGACATGTGTTCTGTTTAAAATATTGAAATGCGTCGCCGGTTAATTTCTTATAGAAGACACAACAATATTTTATATATATATATTATAGCTATATATTTTCTTCTTTTTTATATATGCATATACAAATACTTAATTCAAATTCATAAAAGAGGCCCCAAAAAATATTGCAAGGGTCCTGAGATTTTCAGTTACGCCACTGTCAGGAGGTATCGAAAAAAGCGTCACTTTTTCCCCAGGTACACACACTTGTTCAACGATAGTAACCTCCCAAATTCTTTCGAAATTTTTATACTACAATATGAAAAAAAATGAGATTTTACTCCATGTAAATACTAATTATTTTGGTTCCTTTCAAATTCTTCCGGAGTATTCGTTTATAATACATTATTTTGTTTTAGTAAGTTTTTCATTCACGTTGTATATTGTATTACTATATAAGTCATTGCTGACTGGCTTGAAGTTTTAGCTGCCGAAATTTGCCCGCCGTTAAGTGAGAACTTCTATTTATATGGATAAAAATCGGCAGCCTATGACAATCCGAATTAACAAGATTTAACTGTATTTTTATTCTATGGTCAGCGCTGTTTTTTAGCATTTTATGACTGGGAATTACGCAGAAAACATCAATGGATTGGAAGTTACATAATTTCATTAAATTTTGTACTATTTTTTATTTTATACCAGCAGTTTAAACCCATATTTTTTTAGTTATTTTCAACCTGAAGTGCTAAAATTTAATAAATTACCATAAAAAGGACATGAGGGGTATAAACTAAATTTTAACTTTATCGCTGCATTATTTTTAATTTTAATTTATTATGAATCTAATTTAACACTCAGAAGACATCAATGAGCCTATCTATATTTTTTTCTAGCCTAAAACGCTTCGAACCTGCTAAAACTTTAAAATGGGTAGAAGAATATAATTTCAACTTATTTGCTTTATTTACTAAAACTGAGGTGTGTTCATCTACAATATTTTGTAATATAATTGGATCGGAAGTTTCACAGACAGGCAATTAGGGATAAAACATGGTTTAAAAGCATAAACTATGAATTAATTCTTCAACATGTGCTGTGCCTCTGATCAAGCTTTGCTAAGTACACGCGTAATTTCCAATTTGTTGATGGCAGCATCTCGCCTGCCGATATGACAAAGCATTATATTAAAATTTTCCAACGTAATATTCTTCTCTGTGCAGATGGCGCCTTCCACAGGTTTTCCCATGTTTATTTATCCGGAGGTATTTATATTTTTCTGGGTGTATCAGACCACACGTGCACAGAAAAAAATTAATTACGTATATTCAATGTATTCCGTAATTTAGTACATTCCTCTAAATTTACTAAATAAACCCTGTATGAAGATATCTTTAAATACTCTTTTTCACGATGCGGAAAATTAAAGGTTATCTTCAAATAAATGTTAGATCAAATTATCAAGTCATCTTCATGTTTTACGAAAGTAATTAAATAATCATAAATTAAAGAAACACTAATATTGAAGGCAAGAGGCCCGGTCACACATATTAAAATTACAGAAAAATTTACATGCAAATGTACACCAAAATCTCCCAAAACATACACATACAGGCCTGCACAAAAGTTTAGACACAACACAAATTTGAGTATAACAAAATACTATTAAAACTGAAGAAGTAGGAACTTTAATATTACGAAGTATGAACACATGTAATATGCAAATTAAAAATTTGAGAACAGAAATCACATCAGTAGCGAACTTGCTGCAATATATAACTTAAAATAAGTAAAATATGTGGCACAAAAGTTTAGGCACAAACATAAATTTTAGCACTTGCATAAGGAAATGAACAATTTTAATAATCAATGTAGCCACCATTACTTCGTATTAGATTAAATACGCGGTCGTTCATTGAAAGCACAAGATTTTGAAAGGTTTCTGGTTCAAAATTAAACCACGCTTCTTCTATAGCCTTTTTAAGTTCTAAAACGGACGGATATTGCTTTCCATTGGCATACACAACATTCGTTAGTATGCCCCATACATTTTCGATGGGATTACAGTCAGGACTAAGAGCAGGCCAATCGAGAACTGTAATATTTTTAGCGCTCATCCATTCTTTTGTTGACCTGGATGTGTGGATGGACGCATTATCTTGTTGGAAAACCCAGTTTCGTCCACATAAAAGTTCGCCAAAAGGTAATAGGTGACTTTCAAGAGTTGCCTGGTATGCCTTGGAATCTTGTTTTCCATTCAAAAACGCCAAAGAAGTCTGTCCATTGAAGCTAAAGGCTCCCCAAACCATGACTGAACCTCCTCCTTGACGTCTGCTGAACCGACTTAAGGGGCGTTTTCGAAGATCGTGCCAGTAGTGCGAAAGGCCATCGGGACCATCTAAGTTCCACTTTTTTTCATCACTAAATAACACCTGCAGCCATTCGTCACTGTATGATATGTGCTGCCTTGCCCATTGTAGTCGTGCTTGTTTATGATGTAATTGCAAGCAGGGCTTGCGGCGCATTTTTGCATATCTCAAATGCCTGCATTCTACAATCCTTCTACGTATGGTTTCTCTTGACACTCGCATTGCTAACGTGTTTTTTATTTGATTTGCAGACAGGCTTTCATTTGAAGCCAATCTTCGTATTTGTCTATCATCCCGAATGCTGGTCACTCGAGGCCTCCCAGATCGTGATTTTGGTTGATACTGATCACCCCGGGATAACACTCGATAAATGCCTCGCTTTGAACGGTTCAATGCAACAGAAATTTGAGTAACAGATTTACCTTTAGTTTTCAGCCTCCAAATCTTCAAAATCTCGTCATTCGTAAATTGCTTTGACTTCGGCATCGTTCTAAGCATTCTAAATTATTTCAGGCCTTATATAACAACTCTGGGAAACGCCCCTTCGATCACTTGGGAACTTCGCGCCGTTAATTTGCATAAATCTGACATATGTGCCTAAACATTTGTGGCATGCAGATTCCAATATTACGGTGTTGGGATATTTTGTTTCAGTACTTTTGGTAATCTTTTAAGTTGCACAATTTATTATTGGTTCTAGGATTATTTAGATACAATATCGGCGAAGTTCAATGCAAATTCTCGCTTTTATTTATAATTTGCCTCTGTGTCTAAACTTTTGTGCAGGCCTGTATCCCATTTATATGCACTTAAAATTATAAAATATACGCTTTAACTGTAAAATTATGCGCGTAAATATTTATTTCTTTTACATGAAAAACTGATATCCTGTGTTTAAAACAGATTTTTTTATTTTCAGCTTATTTCGCAGCAACATTTTCTCTACATATAATGATATACTTTACAGAGAACAATTGTTGTTATAGTATATCGTAATTTTGCTTCTGGTATTCTGTATAGTTAAGCGTTGTCTTCTATCGTTCAAAAAGTATTTTATAGCCGAAAAGAACCTTTCCATATTTGCGGAAGCTATTAGATAACATATATACAATTTTGCTGATGGTCTGTAATGAATAGTTAATGGATAATCCATGATAGAATTTCACGAAAGTCTGTTGATGATCAATTAATGGCGTAGAATTTTATCCTATATAAATGTTTGTTGCGCTTAATGGTGTTGTGCCCTGACCTTAGTTTCAAACTGCCAGTCTAGCACAACAAAACTAAATCATTCTGCCTCCATAATGAGGATTACGAGTAATTCAGCTATGAATGCGATTACATTTTTTAAGGTAGGATTAAATTAAAAACCCACACATAACAAGTCCCTTTTTCTTAACATATGAGTGAACGAAGCTTATATATAATATATAAATATATATAATATATAATATATTAATATATGAGTGATGAAGAACTTCAGCAATGTATGGAAATATGGAATTTTTTCTGATAGAAGTGTAATTAAAATGCTTAAAATCACCGGAACCCTTAAATTATAAATTTATTTTGAAAATTCACAATTTTTATTCAGTTATATCCACTAAAATTGAAAAGGCTAATATAAGCAATTATATATGCATATGTACAGGGGTTGGATAGAAATATGGAAACACTTTGCAACAAGCATATAACCTTGGTTAATATGGTGTGAACCACCTTTGTCATTCGGACTTGCTTGAGGTCTTTAACTCTTTTAGCCTCAGGCAGGGAAAAATGCAATGCTCTCTCTCTCTGTCGACAAACGGCCCAGTTTCCAAATGGACTGACCCAAAAATTTCCTACCCCATTTCGTCTACTGCCCTTTATTTTTATGAATGGCAGACTGCGCTTTCACATTTTTGCGATAGAATTGAGTTAACAACATGAGGGCTAAAGATAATTTCTTTACAAAGGACTCCATTACAAAGGTGTTTTTCGCTAAACTGGTTTGGGGTCAACAGATTTGGCGAAAATCCGCTATTACTTAATTTTAAGTTCATGTGCAATAACTTATTATTGAGCCTTCATAGAAAATTAGAACAGTAAACAATTTATATAAATCTTTAAATTTTATTATTTGGAGCGTTTTTCAAAGCATACGCCCCTCCCCCCCACGATCCCAAAAGAGCAACTTTTCAAAAAGTCGTCGACGAGTTAAATGATGGATTAAATCTGTTCTTGGAGTGGGGGTGGGGGTTACGATTTTGTAGTCTACGTAGATTCTAAGTAGGGAAATTCGTATCGGATATAACGACGCGGCTTTTCAGTCATACATCGGAAGCACATGGATTTGATAACTTCCTGATAAACTTCCTTTAACAACCCTAAGGCTCTTTTTTAAGATTACTTAATTTCACAAATAGATTTAGAATTTTGGATAGAAGCCAACACGGTTTCTTGAAAGGCAGATCCACATAAACTGCCTTGATAAATGTAATAACAAAAATACAAAAAATCTCTTGAAAATGGCTTTATTGTTATGGGATGTTTTTTTTTTCGATTTAAGAAAGGTATTTAACGTAATAAATAGAAACATATTATTAAGCAAATTACTCACTGTGGTATGAGAGGCAAAATTAACAATATTCTAAAAGACTATCTTCAAAGAAGGCAGCAAATAGTACGTATTAATGATATAAAATCTGTTTCGCTTGAAAATAAATATGGTGTTCCTCATGGGACCATTCTTTGTCTTCTACTCTATTTATTGTACATAAATGGTATAGCAGACATATCTAATAATGTTTATTTGACATTATACGCAGATGGTACAAGTGTGTTTATTCAGGGTAAGGACAAGTATGAGTTAACAAAAACTGGTCATGAAGTAATTAAAAATTTTGAACTATGGTTTAAAATTAATAAAATGAAAATAAATGAATCTAAAAAAATATTAATTTTTAGTACAAAAATAAGAAAATTGATAAAAAGTAAGATTCAGAAAAAATTTATATAATTGAGAAAGGAATTGAAATTGTTAAGGAAATTGATTTTTTGGGGATGTTCTTGGCAAAAGACTTAAATTGGAATAGGCAGACAGAAAGAGTAGAAAAGGAGGTGAGTTTGGGAATAGGGATTTTGAGAAAATTGTCGCGAACAGTCCCCGGAGATATATTACTGGGTCTATATTATCCATTTATATACAGTCACTTGACCTATTGTAATAGCATTTGGGAAAATCTAAATAAGAAAAATACCAGACTAATTAAATCACTACAGACTAAATTTGCAAAAATACTCGAAAACAGCCTCAATCAAACATTACTATTTGGGTAACGCATTCTACCAATAGATAAGATATATGATTATAGTATATTAAAAATAATGTTCAAAAGAATAAAAGGAAATAAATATACAGAGAATATTGAATTAATAGATTATGGAAACAATCGAGCTTCCAGAGAAAAGGTCAATATAGACTACCAAAAATCAGAACGGAATTTTATAACAAGGACATTGAATATTCGGGCTTAAGGAGTTGGAATAAAATACAAACAATCTTAAGGACATAAATAATATTAATCTATTTAGAAAAAACTAATAGAATATTAAATAACGTAAGAGGAGATCTTGCGTCATTAAATTGTTTACGTCCTCGGCCTGTATATAAAAATCGTATGATTTTTACTGGTGACTCGTCACGATGGATTGTGGTTATTTAGAATGGTTTTTGTTTGTTTTTTTTGAATTGCAGTGTTATTGTATACGTATGTATTTTCTAAGTGAAATGGAAAGTTGCTACAACCATTGTGACAAATAAATAAAAATTGTTTGATTTGACTTCATATTTTGAGTGTTTTCCTATTGGTAATATTTGTGTTGAATCTATAATATCTACCTTATTTTACTTTTCTAAGATAAATTTTTAAATTTAATTTGCTGCCTATAATTATCTTGAATTTTAATTCTTATTCTTGATCTTAAAACCACAGAAAGGTGGAGTTTGTCAAGCCGACATTATCTGCTTTTTCCCCGTTTTCCTACAGGGTTGACCCTTCTGAATTAATTTGTAAATTAAAATTCGATTAAATTATATATGCTCATGAAGTTGCATATTGATACGTATGCGCACAGTATCATCTTTAATATTAATTCATAATTAATTGCCTAAGCAAAAAGAATTTGGCCGATAGGTAGCAGTTCTAATCAAGATATAATTTAGAAAACCAATATATGATTTGAATTGCTAAACGAATGAGAAAAATGAGAAAATAAGTGCGTATAAGCTTAATACCTGTACCCATATTATTGTTGCCTTAAAAATAAAGTGTGTATAATTATTAATTAATAATTAATTCCACATTTTCCGGTCCCGATATAAAGAAATAACTAATGAGTTTCAAATATTTCCCCTTTATTTAGCTCAACGTTTCGGAGAAAACGACTCCTAATCAGAATCAATAAACTAGACAAAATTCGTCGGAATTTGATCGTTTTTCAGATATTTCCGCTTCTCTAAACTCATTCCAATTAATCCTGTAATCGAAAATAAAATTTCGCCTTTAATTAAATCTGAAGGTCGAAAGGACTCCAGTGATGATGACATTAAACCTTTATGTACATTACTAATTATCTGAATTAATTAATTCTATTAATTCTTTTTCTGTATTCCCTGCAACTTCTTACTTTGTTGACATAAAGCGGATTTCCTCCACAAATTTTTCAAATTAAATATTTGAATTTGATTAATAGATAAATAGCCCTAAGGTAGCGTTTTCTACTGTTTTTCCCCCGCGCTATATTTTACACCTACATGCGCACGATACATAGTGGGGACATTGCATAGAAAAGTGAGAAAAAATTAATAACTTTTGAACGCCTCAGTATACGTGAATAAAACCAACTTTATTCTTTATCAAGTAAAGCGTACTTGATTTTGAAATATAAAAATTATGAATGTCCTTAAAAACTGGGTGATGGGGCCAGGGCGCTTGACAATTTTTAATTAGAATGTATAAGATGTTTGATACCATTTTCATGAGTTTTTAAACAGCGATGTCACAATTTAGAAAATAATTCGATTTGAACGAAATTTACGAGCGATAAAATTATTGAACTTTTGGTTCTTGACGAAATTTTGTCAGGACCGGATAACTTATTCTATAGCCACTCTGTATAATCTTTTCTTCACAAAATCGCTTGCATATGGTCTAGCTAAGCTACTTGCCAAATTTGGAGACATTTGCGTTCTTAGATCAAGCTACAGGTTGATTCAAAATACGAAGACTTAAATTATGAACACCCCGTACGAAGACTTAAATTATGAACCCCGTACAAAATGAAATATTTTCAAATCAGGTAAATATAGGCAAGGTTGTTTCATATTTCAGCCAGTTCAAGAACCAGAACTCATAAGGAAACATATATGTTAAAATTATGGAAATGATATGGTCTAATATAAACTAAATTTCCACAAACAAACATTGAACTAAACAATGTCAAACAATCAACGTTTATTGGCGTAGTGATACCGACGCCGATGGTATGGCGTGATTAGATGGTGAAACGTTCGAAAGAAAATAAATATTTCTGCCTTCGGTGGGGCCTGAACCCACGACCTTCCACTTGCCGGGCGGAGGCTCTCCCTACTGAGCTACGAAGGACAATACATACTCTCTTTACGAACGTATATATATTGTTGCCAGTTATTTCGCAGAATGGTGTAGTACATAGACTACTATTTAAACCAAATTGCAAAGAAACTGGTATTAAATTGATCGAAATGCCCGTTGCAGCATATGTATTTATTTTATATAAATCGAACACTACGCAGATTAAATCAAACAACAATGTCAATCCATCAACGTTTATTGGCGTAGTGATACCGAAACACTACGCTGATTAGTAATTCAGCAGGGAGAGCCTCCGCCCGGCAAGTGGAAGGTCGTGGGTTCTGGTCCCACCGAAGGCAGAAATATTTATTTTCTTTCGAACGTTTCACCATCTAATCACGCCATACCATCGGCGCTGGTATCACTACGCCAATAAACGTTGATTAATTGACATTGTTTAATTTAATCTGCGTAGTGTTCGATTTATATAAAATGGATACATATTAACCATCAAAAATTTTTTGAGTTAATATTCAATATTAAATTAATTTTATAAAATAATATTAATCATAGCATAACAAACAAAATTAAAAGAATGATGTACTAACCTAAGAGTAAGTGTTTATTTAGAGTTAACCATGTTAAAAGTAATTGAGTAAATACGAAAGAGTACTTCAAAAGAACATAGCACTACCATTCTCGCTTCTTTGCAGGCATAATTTGAAATCGCGCTAGAACAAACAAGTTTACACAAAGTTTGTTGGGGTGTCGTTCGTTCCCCACCCCCTCCCTGTGTTATACCTTACGCGTACACTATTCGACTCTCAATTCCAAGCGGTCTTTTCCGCATATTCTTAATTTTTTTTTTTTTTGAGGTTTTTGCCAGCAATTGGTGTATTTCGCCCCACAGTGCGTCGCGTCCTCAACCATCCCATAGTATATAAATAAAAATATTCATTATTATACATAATATATATATATATATATAATATAATAGACACAGTATATAAATAAAAATATTCTGCTTGCATAAAAATAGTATGCACATATTTTTGCATATATGCATATATATGTATAGAGATCCAAACAAATCGCGATAAAACAACCGTACTCGACTTTCAAAAACGGTACTCTCCCGACATATATATATATATGGCCTGCAAAAGGGTTGCTGGTATCTAACTGGAAGGAGACCCACACGCTGAACGTATGTGACGATGTGTGGAACCGGCCAGGCCAGTAACCTAGTGTCCTACCCCGCCTTCAAGTGGTGCAGGCTGAGCTTTCTATTTATGTGGCAAATTAATATTTGCTACACGGATAGAAAGGCGGAAGGGGAGGGCTAATTCACCAACCCGTCTAGCCAGCGTGGTGAAATTATGGCTAATTCCTCCATTATGTTGACACACCAGAAACCATGGCCCTATTCCGCGGTGCTAGAATGTGTATGGAAATGCAATGCAAAATATCGGTTGCTGAAGATACCAAAACTATCAAACTCGCAGAGATACCATTCAAACCCTACTTCTTCTTTATGACATTTTCATTGATAAATTGAATAACAAGGGAATAAAAATAAATGGTGAATATTTAAATCATCTGCGGTTTGCTGATGACATTGTTATTTTTTCAACGGACCCATCAGAACTCCAAGACATGGTACAAGAGCTCTCAACTAGAAGTGAAGAAGTTGGACTCAAGATGAACCTACAAAAAACTAAGATCATGTTCAATAATTTTGTGAATACACACACACTTTTGTTTTTTTAACACTGAGCTAGAAATTGCTGATTCATATATTTACCTTGGCCAGCTGATTTCAATGGATGGCAACATTATGAAAGAACTCAACAGACGTATTAAACTTGGCTGGAGTGCATTTGGAAGAAACAGTTTTATCCTGAAGGGGAAATTGCCTTTATGTCTAAAAAGAAAAGTCTTCAACCAGTGTGTATTGCCAGTCCTCTCTTATGGATCAGAGACATGGAGTCTAACAGTTGGAGCAATACGAAAGTTACAGACAACGCAAAGGAGCATGGAGAGGTGCATGCTTGGAATAACTAGGAGAGATCGAAAAAGAAACACTTGGGTGAGAGAGCAAACTAGAGTAGAGGACATCATTGTTAAAGTAAAAGGACTGAAATGGCGATGGGCTGGGCATATTGCAAGAAGAACTGATCAACGATGGACAACAGAAATTCTGAACTGGATTCCAAGAGACCACCGAAGACCTAGAAAACGTCCTCAAACTAGATGGGTGGATGAAATAAGAAAAGAGGTTGGGGTGACGTGGAAACGAATGGCCCAGGATAGACTTGTGTGGAAAGCATTTGGAGAGACCTTCATCCAGCAGTGGATAGATAATGGTTGAATATGATGATGATGATGATATAACACTTAATATCGTATACAGCAAACACATAGTAACACTAATACGATATGTTTGGATATTCTGAATAATAGTCCGAATTTTTATCTCACCAACTACAAATATATAGCCGCCATTTGTAACCAGGTGGCTGGATTAGTCGAGCCCGGTGTATGCAGGTTTTAATATTTTATTTAGAAGAAAATTAAGGATATATCGCTCAAATGGGAACAGCCTTATTTAAAACAAAATTCAACGTCCAAATCACGCGAAATAGTGTGTTAGCTTTCAAACGCATCGGGCATTATTTAGCGCGAGTTAAGAATAATAATTTCGTACACGATATTGTCTCACATATCCACTTTTGTAACTGCCGTATCCATAGGCATGGCCAAAAAGTTCATAATGGGGTTATAGGCTCAATGTGAGGTTACAGAGGTACAACCCAAACATGTTGACATCAGTTGAATATACAAAATTACATTGCAATGGGGTTACAACCCCCATCAACACCCCTCTGTGTACTCCAGTGGCCGTGTCTCAATTCCTAGGGGTCGCAGTGGTTTACCCCACAATTTGAGAACCTCTGCACTAAGGTATAAAAATAATATTTTAGCAGTTTGTTATTTATTTTTGTATACGCCTCTAAATAAAGTACACGTGTTATTTATTATCTTTTATGTCATCGATTAAGTCACTGCTATTTTCGATTCATAATCACCGTTGTCACTGGAATTAATTCCCATTTTTATCATTTACTTTACTATAATAAATTTCGGTTTTTATCAGCAAATTTACTCTCCTTTCTACAAACACAGGTTTCTCCTTCAATACTCGCTTTCTTACATCAGAGAAAAGGATTTTTACTGAATAAGGGAGGACATAATAAAAGAAAACCAGTTAGATTTGTCCGTCTGTTTAAAGGGCGATTCTAATATTGGTTCCAACATGCCCTCTTCCCCTGCATCTATATACGCCTTATGCGTTCATTAGCGATAGTATTTTTGTCCTTTGGATACGTAACCGAAAGAAATTTTCCTTTTTGTATAACAAAATATATTTCACACTTTCTGCAAACGCTTAATGAAAGGACGGTTCATAATCTGGATATTTACAGTAGCAACAAAGTAAAAATTAGTTTATTTGAAACTTGTTAGGGAATAAATGCTGTGAAAAGTAAACATCGATGGTGGAATGCATAAATATTGTATTTGCGAAGACGGAGCTTTCAAGTAAACGCAGTTTTCAAAGCGGGACAAAGGACCATTGAAATGGTAAAAAATGTCAATATCAGAGATTTTTCTTTTTAGCCTAAAAAAAAACCCCCTGCGAAATCTTCTGAAAAAAATTATACCAAAACTATTTCAATCCATTAGTATTTAAATAAGTTACGAGGCATTTAAAACTATAGTCCATTCAAATTGTCACGCCCAAAAATTATGCAATTTACAACTATCGGCTTGGTAGTTTCAGTTTTTTTAAATTGCAAGAGACACCACAAACACACGTTTGCATTTATTTTGGAAGATATTTTCGTTTCTAAGGATTGGCAACATACGTAATCGGTTCGTTTACAAGTCAAATATGTTTACATTCTACTTTAGCTTTTCGCTGATCTCTTCGCCCAAAAAGTAATGATTTTTTTATTAACAAATATTTTTTGTCTATTTTTGGTATTTTTTTTATCGTTTTATCCTGGTAGTTTGTTTTAATTGAATTGTTTGATCATGGATCATGGTTTGAGCACACAATGGCGTAAACTCAGAAGCCTAAGTAAATGTAAACAAACAGCACCTGCGAAGGTTAAAAAAAGGTTAGGTCAACTAAACCATGTCTGAAATTGACCACTCTTTTAATGGGGATTCAGAATTGTCAACATTGTAGCATTTAGTTACAAACAATATTATTAATGTTGAAGGCATAGGCGTACGCAGAAAGTTCATGAGGTGGTTATAGGCTCAATGTGGGGGAGGTTACAGAGCTACAACTCATATATTCCTATGTTAAATATACAAAATTTCAGGGAAAGTGGTTGTTACAATCCTGATTCTCCGCCACTATAATAATTTAAAATAAATATCGATTTTACATATATCGTAATGTGCATAGGTACGAAATAGAGGCTCCCCCCCCACTTTAAATAACTTTGACAACTCTACGTTGCTAGCTCCATTGTGTTTAAAAGCTTATTGCAAAATATTTTGATTTAATCCACAGATGAAAATTTTAAACGTTGTATTTGCGAAAGTTCAGTATCTACGTTAAAATAAATTACTTCAACTTTAAAGTCAATTTTATTTCAAAATTTAGCTCAAGTATTTCCAACATAATCTGCAGAAACATTCTATTATTAGGATCCATCCATCCATCCATCCATCCATC
>QLNU02015003.1:56444916-56460412 GCA_006491805.2 Dysdera silvatica
CTTCAGCGGACCGAAAACGTGGAAATCACTAGGGGCGAGGTCCGGACTGTATGCAATCAGAACCGCCGACAAGCTCCGGTCATTTCACTGGGAGAGTCTGGACCACCCACCATACATATATTTGGAAACAAACCTCTCCTTCGTAAAACCCACGTTGGCATCTATGACGCAGTCTTCTTTGGTTTTTGTACCCTTTTTCTTTCATCGTTATCTAGTCGTGATTGGTGCTTCTAACACGCTGAACAAATTCGAACTTCCTTTTAGGTACCATCTGATTCTGATTTATAAATTTGCATTTTAGACAAGTGTCCAGAGCGCAAATCTATCAATCATGGAATTCCATCGAATAGTCCTCCTGAAGAAAGCATTGCAACTTTCTGCCTTGCTTCCTTAATTTGAAAAATTTAAATTTTTTTGAAATAGCATTCTTTCTAAATACTGAAAACTATAAAGAATTTGTCGTCAAATGAAGGTCTTCATAAAAATATTTTTATTTTATCTTATAATATTGCAGATCAGGAAATCATAAATACCTTCCGCAACATGCACTGCGATTTTCCATCGTATTTAAGAGAACGAATCAAGAAAATTTGAATCGGGATGGGCCGGAGAGAGGCGATGGGGTGGGGGGGGGTGCATCGGACCCTAAATTCTGACCTCCGTATCAACCATATAGTGTAGGTGGTACGTTGAGACAATGCGGCTTCTGTTGCTTAGTGGTTCATTTTTATCGCCTTGATGTTTATTTTAAGTTGTAAAAATTTTTGCATCGAAGTTTTACCTTATGAATTGTATAAACATTTGTTATCATTTGTCGTCTCAACCACATAGCCTCCGGCTCTTTCCGCCCGTTTCTCTTAAATTAACTAAGAAAAGAAAATTTTTCTTATTATTGCTTTGGAATAGTTATTTCCAAACCAATGAAATAAACACATTCCCAAATTTAATACTTAACGAAAATTCGAGTGTTAAGTTGTGCTTAAAAAAATTGTTTTGTTCTGCATTTAGAGCACAATTAGTACGAAAAACTGGAAAAATTCAGCAATCAAAGTTTAGATTGACTGAGAAAAATAGTCACGCATGACTGATTGCTTTCGAAGTTATATTATTCAACAAATGCGCAAATGTGCTATAATTGTTTTTTTGGATTGTCGGGGATGAATATGTTTTGTGCTGTAATGGATTTGCCACAGCCAAATGCAGAAGGGTCGTATAATCGACAAATCAAACACCTTGAATTAGCCACCTCGAAAGTTGCCACAAAATCCATGAAGAAGGCTGCGGAAGATGAGGCACTACTTACAGGGTCATCGAACATCATCATTAGTGGGGACGGTACCTGGAAAACCAAAGGGTATATGTCTTTGGTAGGTGTGTGTACTGTTATTGGTGAACAGTGTGTGAAAGTTATCGATAAAGAAGTAATGTCAACTTTTTGCAAGGGGTGTGATGCATATAAAGGTATTCGACGTGGTCCAAACTTCGATAAATGGAAGGCCTTACACGAACTTGAATGTTTGAAGAACCATACGGGTTCATCGGGAAGTATGGAGGCGGTAGGCATGTGCCGTATATTTGAACGATCAGGGGCACTAAGAGATGTTAAATACAGTGGATATATAGGAGACGGGGATTCAAAAACATTTTTATCCATAAGGAATTTACAGCCATACGATGATGTAGACATTAAAAAAATTGAATGTGTTGGTCACATTCAGAAGCGCATGGGAGCCAGGCTAAGGAAAATGAAACAACATATGTCTGGAAAGAAATTAGAAGATGGCAAGTGTCTTGGAGGAAAAGGCCGGCTCACTGATAAAGAGATAGACCAACTCAGTTCCTACTATGGGAATGCAATCAAGGAGCATAAGGACAATTTAAGTGCGATGAGGAAAGCAGTATGGGCTGTCTTCTTCCATAAAGGATCAAGTGATGCTGATCCACTGCACCATTTTTGCCCCAAAGGAAACATATCGTGGTGTGCTTACCAGCGAGCTATTACAAAAAAAGCAACTGGGATATTTCGCCATAAACAATCTTTACCTCAGGCTATCATGAAGTTTATAAAACTGATTTTCAACGACCTGTCCCATCCCAAATTACTGAGTTGTTGCTTAGGAGGGAGGACTCAAAATCCAAATGAGTCTCTCAACTCAATGATTTGGAAGTTTTGCCCCAAAACGTCCGGGTCAGGACGTCGAATTGTAGACATCGCTACAAATGAAGCCATAATTCAGTTCAATGAAGTGGGTAAAGGACGTCTCCACACTATGAAGGCTTTTGACATCCAACCTGGAGTGCAGGTAAGTCGTATTTTAATAAAAGCTGATGGACGACGAATTTCACACTCCCTATGTCGTGCAACCAATGTCACAAAATGCCGACATCAAGTGAAAAGACGCCAAAAATTAGGTGCAGCTGAAGCTGTGAAGCATGCCGAAGGACCCTCATACTTGTCTGGTGCTTTTTGAAGAAGCTTCATCAAAACAGGTTTGTAATGCAAAACTTTGCGTTTAGTTTTTTAGCACCAGCAATCAATTTTATCATGCGCGCAAGGAATTAATATAGCATTTTGAATTGATGAATGAGTGATGACGTTGTCATTGATTTAAAACAAATGGCAACAGATATATTTTGCTAGCATTTTATGAAGGGAAACTGTATAATGATGTTGCATGCAATTTTTCATACCTGAGTTTGTGTTATTTTAATATAAATTGTTGAAATCTGGGCTGTTTTGGGACATTTTTGAGGCCAGGGATATGTGCTCCCTACGTGTTTCTCTCAAGACTGTATATTTCACCCTTGTGCCCAAGATATTTACAACTTCATTTGTGCTGCCGTAATGAAATTTGTCATGCTCTTGTAATAATACATGGTAAAAATTGCAAGAAATTAAACATTTTTATATATATTAAAAAAATAATGGACAAAAAACAAATATCGTATTTGGATCGCCGCTCCAAGACCGCTGCGAAAACTTATAATTAGGTGGAAAGCTAACAGAAGTTGCAAAAAACTTAAAACTATAACATCCAAGGAAGGTTCTACATACTCGTCTGTTGTATTCTAAACAAGTTTATGAAGGTAGGTTGATGCAAATAGATAATAACTCCAATGTTAACAAATATTTTTCTTTAAACGCGTTTTTCTCAAAACAGTAAATTTTATCCTTGCGCGCAAGATATTTAAAAAACTTTTTACACTAGTATAATAAAAATTAGCACACTCTTGTAGCCATGCATAATTAATAAAATGACGAAAAAGATAAGAGATTAAGTAATAATATTTTTATCTAGATGCATTTTAATATTGAAAAAATGGCAAATTTTAAAAGTTTTATTTTTTATTGTTTTAAAAAATATTAAGTATCATTATTTTCTTAAGATTTTTCGTTAGTTGAATGCTATACTCATTATTTATCATTTAGCACATTACTTTTGGTAATTAGATAATAACAACCAATTATATTATGCGCGCAAAATGGTATTAAAAATTTTAACGAGCAAAATCTAGTATAATATTTTGATTTATTATAAAAAAATAGCAATATGTAAATACATTTTGTTAATGATTTTAGTAAGCTCATAATACAATAATCCTATGTGCAAATTTTTATTTTTGGATATGTGTTATTTTAAAAGTTATAGAATGTTGAACTTCAGCCTATCAGAAGGCATTTCGTAACACTTAAGGGGTATGTGCCCGCTTAAACCATTTATATCAGCTTTATTATAAATTGAGTGAATATTTTAATATAATAAATGAAGAAATTTAATAATGGAGAAAATATTAAACAGGGTGTCCCATCAAGACCGCATAAACTCTACACAGCGAGAATCCTTTAAAATTTTTAAGCAATAAAAAAGAATCCATACTTTTGTAGTTATTAATATTTGAAGTCCAGCCAATCGGAACAAATTTGGCTACCTTTTTATTGACGAGAACCACTTACGAAACAAATCACTAAGCCCGGCATCTTGCAATGGAAATCGAACAATGCATTGGAGATAAAAATAGATTTCCCTTTTCAAGCCTAACCCGCTTTTGCTGAGAAAACTAAAACTAGTGTTGTAAGATGTTACGTATTTGTATGCAAAGTTAGGGCTGCAATAATTGGTAACGTTTCTTACTATAAAAATTAGCTCGTTTTGGAATGCGCTTTATTTATTTATTTCATACACGAATATTTAATACAACTTTTTCTCTATATGTAACAGTATTTAAAATATGATGAAATATAATGAATAAATAACATGAATTTCTGGAGTAAATACACGTTTTAAGGATTTTAATAATTTTAAGCATCTGATTATTATTATTCCCTTATAGGAAAAATGTTCCGACAACGCTACAGCTAAATTTACTTCTTATTCTTTGTCTAAGCAGAAAGGCAATGAAATTTGCAAACGTACACGTTTAATTATGTCCTGGGGCACCAAAAATGTAGCCATGTCCGAATTACAGCCACTATCCTTATTAGAGAAAGCGAAGATTTGGTTTTATTCTGCTAGACCGGCAGTTGACTCAGGGTCAGATTAAAATAAACATCTACACGCGTAAAATTCGGCATCATTATCTGTCAGCGATAGACGAAGTTTTGCATGGATAAACTATCCGTAAAAACATTTTGCAAAATTTTAAAAATGCTATCCAATAGCTTCTATAGCTCTGGAAAGGGTCATTTTGGTCATAAAAGTGCTATTTAATGATAGGAGATAAACTTAAGCTGTTCAGAATATCGAGCGGTACATTGTGATATGCCGTAATAAAAATTTTGCTGTACAAAGCATATAATTTCGTGTATACGAATAAAAATATCGTGTATACGAAACGTTGTTATTTTTCCATTATTGTTATATTTGCGTAGTGTTCGTCACTTTTCCAGTCTTTATACGAAACGTGTATTCGAATCGTGTATACGAAACAATAAAACTATTTAGTTTAAAACGCAGAACGATACTTTTAAATATCGTATATACGCGTGTACAAGCCCACCCCCAACTTTTTCTAAAAAAAAATCTTTCAAAAATGTCTTACCCGTTTATAAGCCAACCCACTACTTTTGCTCGGAAAAGCTGCACAGTTTCCTAAGATAAAGGAGCTCAGAAACTTCCAAGGCAGTTAGAAGAAATGCTAATTCAATGGCAGAAATGCATTATTCGCCTACGGAAGCAGCAAGGATTTGACCTTTCGCAGATAGCAAGTATGGACGAAACCCCAGTGACTTTCAACAGCATATAATGACGAAGCCAAGACTAAGTGAATTTGAAGAACTTTACGGATGCTCCGACGAAGAATTAATCTCGATACTTTGGAATAAAATGTCTTTTTTTGTAGTATTTTGCTTTTAAACCCAAATAGTATGTTAAATCTTTATATTTTGTTATCATAAAGTCTAATTAGAGATACCTCGAACATCGAATTTTTAGCGGATCAAATTATGAGATATTTTGAACCGTGTATAATCCCACCTCCCAACTTTCGAGTCAAATTTTTGTCCAAAAAAAGTGGGCTTATACGATAAATTAAAAAATATGTAAGCGTATAATTATCCACTTTTGGTGACGATTATTAATTTTAAATGCATACATATGCTTATTTTGAGGTTCTTTAGTGCATACTGTCGTGCATATTTTGCCGCTTATTTTAGTGCATATAATCCGGGCTCTATTGGATACAAACAAGTTTGTCTACGGAGGAGGTGTGAACATATTTATTATGCTTTAAATAAGAAATTAAAGTGCTAAATAGCACAACACACACACACACACACAATTATACTTTTAGTAAAAGTGATTTCACTTGATCATAAATTAAATATTTTGGAAAAAGGCACAGGAAAGAAGAGGATCCTATTAACATTTTTCAATATTAAAACATACCAATTATTTATTGTCCTAACAATTTGCCATTTTTGCTGGAAACAATTATCAAAATAGGTACTGAACTGAGCCGTTTGGATAATACATTATGTGCATCATTAAATACTTATGACAACTATTAAACTTTGAAATGATGTACAAGGACTATTAAAGCGAGACATTTTAAATAATTGTAATGTAAAATTTGACTATGTGGTTGTTTGGTAAATATATAAATGGGCGATGAAAGCTAAACATCTATGTGCATATTATTTTTGCTTTTCCCATTTAAAAAATTTTCCGACATACTTTTAAATATACATTAACCGATTTCAAAAGCGAAGTTCTATATTTAAAATGATTTTCTTATCATTTCTGGAAATATACATATTTGTTCAAGTATTCGATAGAGCAAAATCGTTGAAATTGTTTTAATTGACACGTTTAACTAAAACACTAATGAAAATAAAGGCTCTCAAATGATTACAGTTATTTGGGTCATTTTTATGCTTTCTTTATCTAAAACCTATGTTTTATGATACAGTAAGTGGCGAGATTTATATGTGGGAAAGTTAATGGATAGGCTGGATGTAATTGGTAAAAAGAAGAAGGGAAGACCACGGCTAAGATGGAAGATTTGGAAGGCGTGGATGGAGTAGGGAGGAGGTTTTGGATAGAAGATTGTGCAAAGGAAGATTAAAAGAGCATAATGCCGACCTCGTATGAACATGAGAAAACGGCAAAGTGAAGGAGGAAGAGAGTGGAGAGATCAAATTAATCAAAAAAAATTATTTTTAATATCAAAGGTATATTGGTTAAAATTAAATCATCGCATGTCTCTTATTAAGGTAAAAACTATTCAAAAATTACTAATAGTGACATTTTTAAATAAATGAAAATGTACCTATTGCAAGTAAATGAAAACCTTTAATTACTTTGTAAAGATACCCACATTCATTTTTACTTGGAATTGGTAATAAATTTAGTTTGATTTATAAATTAATATTTTATAAAGTAACGAAACCGTTTATCATTATTTCTTTTTCATCGAGCGAAGCTTTCGTCCATCTCTGTTAGAGAATTGCGGTTAAATCGCAATGCATTATTTAAATATAGAACCGTGTAGCTACAGTGACAAGGATTAAAGAATACGTTAAATATCCTACACGATTCTAAAAAATATGCAATCGTGGGAAAGGGGTAACAAATGAAATGAAAGCGTAAGATAAAGAACATCGACGCACCAAGAAAGAGTTGTCCGATTGTAATGAAATTTCGTATTCAAAGACATTTTGACCGAACATGCAAATGATTAAAATTTGGTGTCCAATGAATGAATAGCGGGAACTCCAGCGCATCGGAACTGCGCATTCAGCAGGTGTATATAAGGAGCGATTCTCAATATGTGGTCAAAATTTCTGTTGCATTTTGACTGCGGATATCTTACGTCGACTGTAACAATGCCTCGCCGAAAGATTCGTGCTCATTACGAGCATATGTCAGAGTTTGAAAGAGGTCGTGCTATCGGATTGAAAGAGGCTGGTTGGACGAATCGAAGAATCGCTGGACATGTGGGTCGAAGCGATGCGGCGATTGGACGGTGCTGGCAAGAGTGGGTCAACAACGGCAGATGTCAGCGTCGGGACGGCAGCGGTCGACCTAGGGCCACAACAGAACGGGAAGACAGAGCGATTGTCAGAGCAGCTGTCACAGCACCGGATTCGTCGTTATCAACTATCCAACGTGTGGCCCGCACACATGTGTCCAACATGACCCTCTGCAGACGACTGAGAGAGCGGAATTTACGCTCGCGCCGACCGTTACGCCGCTTACCTCTCACGCCTTTACACCGTCAAGTCCGATTACAGTGGTGCCGGGCTCGATCAACTTGGAACTGCGCTGACTGGGGACGTATAGTCTTTAGTGACGAGTCCCGTTTCCAACTGTGTCCTGACGACAACCGCAGACGTGTCTGGAGACGTCCAGGGCAGCGTGGGGATCCTGCCCTTACTATCGCACGCCACACATGCCCACAACAGGGCGTTATGGTCTGGGGTGCCATCTCCTTTGATAGCCGGACCCCTTTGGTGGTCATTTCTGGCACACTTACAGCACAGCGGTACGTAGACGACATTCTACGACCGGTTGTGTTACCGTTCCTTTTGCGACACCCTGGACTTACGTTTCAACAAGACAATGCCCGGCCGCACACGGCACGTGTTGCTATGAATTGTCTTCAAGCTTGCCCAACACTTCCTTGGCAAGCTAGATCTCCTGATCTCTCTCCCATAGAGCACATTTGGGACGCTATGGGAAGGCGATTGCAACCATCCAGGAATGTTGACGATTTAGCCCGACAGTTGGAGACAATTTGGCAAGAAATTCCGCAGGACACCATCCGGGATCTTTATCAGTCTATGCCACGCCGGGTGACAGCTTGCATCCAGGCCAGAGGTGGACCAACGCCTTATTGACTTCCTCCCTTTGTAACGGTCAAACTCTGCAATAAATCATTCAATTGTTCTGAAATTTTAATCGTTTCTTTTTCTATGTATGTTCTTCACATCCACCAATTTTTATCGCAATCCGACAATTCCCTCTTGGTGCGTCGATTTTTTTGCCATAGAGTTTATGTTGTAAGAATATAAGCTAGAAATCGCTAAAATGTGGTTTTACAAAAATAAACAATTTAAAATAGAAGTCCTTAGAGGCATATCAAACCGATGGGGTTGAGGACTTTTAAATCAATATGAAATCCAATCATTAAGACATAGATGCGGCAAATCGATCCAAATTCAAATTGGTGGAATAAAAATTAGTCAAATCTATCAGAAATGAAATGAATAGGATACATGTTTATAAGCTACATGCATTCAGATCGGTCAGAAATCAGACCGTTAAAATATAAATTCGTTAAATCAACAGAACATAGATGAGGCAAACTGATAGAACGTAAATATGAAAAATAGATAAACTATAGATGCTTCAAATCGATAGAATGTAGAATCTTCAAATCGACAGTACGTATTTATTGAATGCTTTTAAGAGCTTAACTATGATCAGAAAAAAAAAGTTAAGGTAAGTATGCGCACTTTTAATATTTCGGAGATGTTGTTGATCTTAGTTTCCAAGAGAGTGCGTAATCGATAGAAACTTTTATCCGGTTCTAATCCCGTTATAAAACAGAAATCCCTATTTGATCTCTTTCTCTGAAAATTTCTCATTTCCAATCATTTTTAAACTAAGTTAGGAAAAACACATTTTGCTCCCTCTGATTGCCTTTTTTAACCCACTTGAGTTGCATTCCAAAGCTTGGTTTTGCATTTTATTTTGTATGGCGTCAATACCATGAACAATTCTGTGCCCCGAAAACGAAAAATTTTTGAATGTCAAGGTATGCGATTTTCGTGAAGAAATCGATGTTCCGATATTGTTTCAAATCATGGCCATTTCGTATCTGACGGTGCCAAAGCAATAGGTGTTGAAGCGTTGTGATCATTTTTTGGCCCGAAATGGGACAATTTTCTTCCGCCGGAAACCAAAGTTTTTGTATGTCAAGGTATGCGATTTTCATGAAAAAATTGATATTCCGGTTTTGTTTCAAATCGTGGAACATTCGAATCAGCTAGGTCTGACGGTGCCAACACAACAGTTGAAGCGATTAGACCAGTTTTTGGTCTGAAACAGGAAATTTTTTCCGCCGAAAACCAAAATTTTCTGCATGTCAATATATACCATTTTCATGAAAACCGATGTTCAGATTTTGTTTGAAATCGTGGTCCATTCAAATCAGCTATATCTGACGTTGCCAACACAATAGAAGTTGAAGCGATTGGAAATTGTTTTGGCCCTAAACGGAGCAAAGTTTTTCCGCGGAAAAACAAAATTTCTACATGTAAAGGTACGAGATTTTCACGAAAATATCGATGATCCGATTTTGTTTCAAATAGTGGCCCAATCGAAACGGATAGATCTGACGGTGCCAACACAATAGAAGTTTAAGCGAATGGACCATTTTTTGGCCCGAAATTTTACAATTTTTTCTGCCGGAAACAAAAAATTTCTGCACGTATGCGATATATGCGATTTTCATGATTTTGTTTTCATGAAAATATATGCGATTTCAAAATTATTTTGTTTTCATGAAAATATATGCGATTTTCATGTTCCGATTTTGTTTCAATTCGCGGCCCAATCGAATTAGCTATTCGATATATATTCGTTATATATATTCGATTCAGCTGACGGTGCCAACGTAATAGGAATTGAAGCGATTGAAAATTTTTTTGGCCGGAAAAGGGACAAAGTTTTCCCGCGCAAAAACAAAAAATTCTGTCCTTTTCTGCATTATTTCTAATATTTACAAATTTACATCCAACAAGTCTGTGGTTTTTAACACGTTCAAGCTTAGCTGGTTATAACGCACAATGATTTGCAAAAATCGAAACATCGACTTGTTAATGAAATTCCATACGTTGTCCTTCAGATCGTTTTGGTTTTCGGCAAACGAATATTGTCCGTTTTTGGACCAAAAAATTATCCAATCGTTTTAATTCTTCGTTTTCTGTCACGTTCAAAACTAGCTTTTTCGAACGAGTAAAGATTTGAAACAAAATGTTTCGGAAGCTCAGGGCCAAGACGCCTAAAATACGTCTATGAATCAAATGACAGTAATTAAGCCTTATATTTGTAAATATGGAAGTACTAACGGATGATCGGAAATTTTCGAATCTTGAGATCTTTCAGCATTCGACAAAGGTCATTATGACAAACCATGAAATTTGCCTACGAGCTGATTACAACGACGCGAAGTGCATCCTTTGTTCTTAAAACTGAACTGCATGACAACCGTGTTGAAAATGTCAGGGGCCAATAGGCAAGGAAGTAGAAATCAAAGTATGTTCTAATACTCTTTATGATTGTGCCATAATTAATTATTAATACTTATGATGGTTTACACTATATGAATTTAAAACAATTGGAATAGTATATACAAGTAACTTAGTTGGGACAGGACCCTCGTCTTATAAAAATAGTTTTCCGGCCGGCAGCCTTATAGATGTTGAGAAGCCCTACTCTTCGTATTTTTCACTTTCCGTCGGGTAAGAAACAAACGAAAAACAAAACCGTAAATTTAGTTTAGAAGTAGTATGGGCTTTTTGTGATTACTTCCGCATCATTCTGATGTGATTTAAAGGCAATGACTCTAAGTCTACCGTTTAGAGAGAAGCTAGCAAGTTATTTATATTGTTAAGTATAAACTGACAACCGAAAGAATGCAGAATTAAGTTCGAAGCGCTAACACAAGTTAGTATAATAAAGATGTACGACTCACTGCGTGTAAACATTATATAAAGTAAAACACATGGTCCTAGTTTAAGTTAATAGAACGCTTAATTGAACTAATTAACGGAATTGAATTAATTAAGTTAATTGAAAGCTTAATTAATTTGGGCTTCCTTCTTCATAACCAGGTTCTGAGTTCTGAAGAAGGATACCTAACCTGCTTTCAAAATAACTATCAATATTTTTATTAATTTAAATTACGATTATGTGCTTTATTTTATATAATAAGATAGTATGTTCAGATCTACTTTCCCGTTCTTCCGAAAATAAATTTGTTAATACCAAAGGATTATTTATTTCTATGTGATGAAAGACTAAATTCGTATTCAAACGCGTTTTCTCCTTGAGTTTAAATTTTTGCAAACGAGGTACCTCTTAAACTTTAAATTTCACAAGTTCCTAGATTTTATGGACAAATTTGTTGATACGATCAAAGAGTTTTAAGATTTTAATTAAATACTTAGATCGTGTTGAATATCGCGAAGTTTTTGGAGTTCACTTTATGTATGAAAACAACCTTTATTCAAGAAAGACTAGAAGTTACTCATTAAGTGTGGAATGTTCGCTGATATGGAATGTGCAAACAAATAGACGAAAATACCAAAAGCAACCATACTTTCAAACAGAACATAACGCCTAAATGGACAAATAAGTTGCGAGGAAACAAGAATTGACCCATGGCGAATTTTCATGCATTAATGGAAAGATTGCATCAGTTATGGGAGACCCGGAACGTTCTCCGTCGGCGAATCATTTGTCATCCGGTACATTTATTAGAAGATTACGATGCCGATCATAGAGGGTAAATTGGCACGTACATAATAAAAGTAAACTGAACTATTCCCTCTTGGAATTATTATTCGCTGTGGAAGCACGTTCCGCAAACGGCTACTAAAATGATTACATATTTGGTCATTCGCCATGTCTATGATTCAGGGTTTATCATTTCTGTGTAGCGATAAAGCAACAGTAATTGGAAGTGGAGCGAATATTTATTAAAGCCGTTGAATGAATGAAAGGAAGAAGGAAGAAAGATAGAGAGAATGAAGGAAGGAAGGAAGGAATCGCAATGTGCCAGACTATCAACATATTAATATTGAAATTCAATTCAAAACTAGTACACTACGGTCATTGTTTGGCGCTTACGATGGAACGTAGGATAATAACTTAGTCTACTACAGTTAGAATTATAGCAGGATCTTCGCCTCTCTAAAACTTGTCGCCCATTCACTTCTCACCAAGGCTTTTATTAACATTGTCTTATATATTTTATTTACCTAAGATTTTTCTCTACTCCACTCAATCCTTTGTTTCTCAGACGTTCAAGTTTTCATCGTCTTTCCAGATTGGCTTTTATATTCTTCTTAATTATCCCAAATTCATCCGTTTTTCTCACGTGTCCGAGCCACGAAATTTTTTTATAATTCCTGTCACAAGCTTTGTATCATTAGATTCTTGATACGTTCCATTTTTTTTTATCCCGTACTCGTCGTTTTCAATAAATGGCCAGGATATTATATATCCAAAGAACTTCTTGCAGTACTCATAGCAGTTCTTCATCTTAAGAAATCGATTTTCATGTCTCAGCTCCGTATCAAAATACAGATTTTATCGTTTTACAACGAGTAAGTTTTAATTCACGTGAGATATTTTTGAGACTTGATACATGGTGTCTATCAACATGGGAAATTCCGAAAAATCAGGGAAATTTGTAACTCGTTGTTAGGATAAGTTACTAGTCAAAATAATTTCCCTGAACTGTACTTTTTGTATTGCACTGCGTATTGAACACTTCGAAAAACTTTTATACTTTTGACTAAACTTTTTCAAGAAATTACCTTTTATCACCAAAACTGATATGCTAAATTTTCTAATCTGTGAGGGATTTTAATGATACCAGTCTTTTTTTACCTCACATATAGTCATATATATACCTTTAAAGTGGAATAAAAAACGAATAGCAATTTTTTTGATTAGATCATCAAATGACTTGTTTATGACGAAATCAAAAAAGGCCGAATCAAAATGTTGTTGTACCTGTTTAATTAATGCAAATTTTTAATGTAAATAAACGCATTTTTTAATAAAGTTTTTATATTTACTAGACTTGTATATCGGTTGGGGTTATTGTATTTTATATATCGACGCCTAATGGCGCTAAAAACGAAATCTTGCCGGTTAATTGCTCACTGTCATCTGGAGAATAGGTTCTGTAGGTTTTAAGAGCTTCTGATTTCTCTGAAAAATGTAGGTACAGGGTCCCACGGTGATGTAGTGGTAGATCATTTATTTATTGTATCGATAACTCGGTTCGACTTTTCATGACTTTCATAAACAGAATTGAGGTTATTGTTAAGGTGAAAATTCAAAATTCTCTTTTTAATAAAAAAAGCATAATCAAAATAAAACACCCCTAATTAGACGAGCGTCAGTTAGTCTATTAAATTAAAAATAAATAAATAAAAAAATATATAAAAAAAAGAAAAGAAAAGAAAGGAAACGGCACACACTCTCTCTCTCTCTCTCACCATTGTATATATATTGTGTATAAATGTATGTTAAATGTATTGGTCATCATAGTACTTTCGAGATTCTGCCGCTCTTGTTTCTTGAAATTTTTCAGAAAAAGAATGTAACTCCAGACAAGTTTACCTTAATCCTTTGATGACATTACGCTATTCCATTCATCACGACATATCAATTAATGCTCTCCATCTAATGTTCCCCTATGGTCAACTCGGTGGCGTCAACCTAGCCTCTTCATCCTGAAGCCAGTGCAACAGAATATAACAGAACAATCTTTAATCATCAGAAGGAGCCAAATGAAATTAAACTATCTATGAACTACAGAGGACTAACTGTCTCTTCAATCATCAATGAACAGTTTGATTTCTTATAATATTTATAATTTGATTGATTGTGTAATTCATTCTTAATGTCAAATTCTAAAAATGTTCAAAACTTGAAATAATAATAATTGAAAGTACTGATACATGTTGTACAATGTTAAGCGATTATATTTCTGAAAATTCCCCATTTAACCTCTTAAACCCTTAAAAGCGTAAGGTTCTTTTTCTTTTTTTTCTCAAGCATGTTACCCTCGTTAATCCCCCCATTCTCACCATTTGCAAGATGCAGCTGGGCCATAAGGCCGTTACAATATAACCTAAACATTCCTCACATTCGTATAAACAGTCCATACCAGCTTGCACCATTTTCTCTCTCAACGACTTACCATAGGAACGCTGGCCCTTTCTTCAACTCCGACCCTTCAGGCTATAACTTGAACGCTCTTCAAAGACCTGCGAACAGAAAAATCTGAACAACTTCCACGAAAGCCCTGGTCGAGGGAGAAGTTGTATGACTCCTTCGGCGAAAAACAGTCAAACCACCCACAGAGATCTCGGACTCACGCAAAAAGCACATCTGCATAAAGACCTCCGCAACGATATCCAGTTCTTGGAAGAACCACCAAGAACGTATCACAAATTCACCATTTTATGGGTAAAAGCTGTCTAAAAGGACAGCATAAAGTTTAACGAAAAGCAGACCCTCGCCCCCACAGAGGGGTAAATCGAGGGGTTAAATCAGCCAATTGAAAAAGAGATTACTTTTACGTCATACTTCAATTGGCCAATCACACTCCACGTTTCTCCTCGATATAGAGTTAAGCCCGGCCATTTTTTATCAGAGTTAGCGATAGAATGTGTGTCCCGATGGCCTGAGAGCAGAAAGAGGTCGAAGCCTCTATATGAAACTACTTGATGCCATTAATACAATTAAACTAAAGAGCCAAGGCTCCTGCCCCGGTAGACTCCCTAACATGTAAGTAACTTTCCTTTCTTTCCTTTCCTTAACGGTAAATATAAGTGCCTCCTCTTCCCCCCTTAAATTATTATAATGTAATAAGTAAATAAAATTTTCCTGGGTGTTATATCCCCAGTGTCATAAGTAATCAAGAAATTGATTGTTATAAAAATTATGTGTTTTTGATGTTTACCTGGTATCTACCGAGTAGAGATAATTATGTAAGAGCAAAAATTGATGGGATATTAACTCCCTAAGGTTGTGATTAATTGATACGGCCAACCCCCAGTATGAAAAAAATTTACCAAATTATGCTGTTTAATTTAATAAAGGAAAAAACTTTTGAACCTGGTTGTTCTCATGTCTGTTTATAATGAACCTGTGGTTATTTAGTATAGTATTATTATATTATTTTAGGTTATGGGTAAATAATTATTCTGTTTTCCTCGTTATTTGATTTTAAAATACACAACGCAATG
>QLNU02015003.1:56460512-56478805 GCA_006491805.2 Dysdera silvatica
TTTTTTGATTAGATCATCAAATGACTTGTTTATGACGAAATCAAAAAAGGCCGAATCAAAATGTTGTTGTACCTGTTTAATTAATGCAAATTTTCAATGTAAATAAACGCATTTTTTAATAAAGTTTTTGTATTTACTAGACTTGTATATCGGTTGGGGTTATTGTATTTTATATATATCGACCCCCAATGGCGTTAAAAACGAAATCTTGCCGGTTAATTGCTCACTGTCATCTGGAGAATAGGTTCTGTAAGTTTTAAGAGCTTCTCATTTCTCTGAAAAATGTAGGTACAGGGTCCCACGGTGATGTAGTGGTAGAGCGTTTATTTATTGTATCGATAACTCGGTTCGACTTTTCATGACTTTCATAAACAGAATTGAGGTTATTAATCCTGCTTAATATTTTCTGTTATAGAGAAAGGACGACGTAGGGTTTCGGCTTACAAAGAATACACAACATATCCAAATTTAACAAAACGTTTATCAATTTTACGAAAATCCAAATAGAGTAATATAAACACTCAAAGGTGATGAATTTCGATACTAAGGTATAACAAACAAGGGGGAGTTTTTTTTTTTTTTAACTTCGGACACCCCTTCCTTTCTCTGGGCAGCGGAACAGAGAAAGAGCAAGAGAGTAGGATCTAGATGCCTCACTGGTGGGCGACCTCTTCTTAGCTTTGTATTTCCCTTTGTACTTAAGTTCCTCGATGTCGTTGAAGAGTATTTGTGGATGAAGACAAGGGGAGTCCATTCCTTTGATCTAACGCAAGCCCACTTGGCATTGGAGTGGGCGGAGATAAGTTGTGTGACATAGCTTGGATGATTTATGATTGGATCAGATGCAAATATGTATTCATTTGCGTGCTTGATTGCTTCTAATTTATCACGGTTTTCATGAATCATTTTTAAAGGTAGTTGTGTATATAGATAATGTTATATATAGGCGTAGCTTGAGAGTAAATATAACGCAAACTGGGGGTGGCAAAAAAAAACGAAAAACCCAATATTGAGTGAAAAAAATACCATTTGTTCTCTGTTCTAAAGAAATTGGTGAGGGGGCATGTGCCCCCTTGCCGCTAGATTACGCCTCTATAATATTACATACACAATCTATATACATAGTATGTAGATTTTGTATGTAGAGAACGTGAATATGAAAATTATAGTGCGCATTTCAAAAAACAATTCAATCATTTTGTAAGTACAGTAAATATTGTTTTAAATGGCACCTTACGCTATAGCTACATATGCTAAAGTAACTAGAGTCAGGTAAAAACATGAAATGGAAAACTATTTTATTTCATAGTTTCTTCGCGAATAATTCGACTGAATTTGAATGCTGGATTCAACGATATCGGAAAGCAGATACTTTGAATCAAGGTTTTAAGTTTCAGTCGCATTTTTCGCAAAATGCGACGAGTTGCTCGAAAATGCGAAAAAAAAATTAGTGCCCATCGCGAAAATGCGACAGGCATTTTTAACCACAGTTTATTCTCTGAAAACAGGATTCATCGATTCCAGAATATCTGTTTTGCACTTTAGCGATCTTTTCTTGTTCCTTTTCGTTTCCTCTTCAAAATTCTTAACAGCACCTGTTAAGCATCGTTGATATAAATAATTTCATTGATACGATTTTTCGAGCAACGAAAGCTACTAATATTTTTTAGCATTTTGCTACAACTTTTTTCCCATTTTAGCATTTTTGCGACAGCATGTTTTGAGCCAGCTTAAACCCTGCTTTGAATAAAAAAAAACCGTTAGAATTTATAGTAAACATTTTAAGAGTTTAGATTATCGAGATGATGTGATGAATCATTTGCCTGTTTTCCAAAGAAAAACTCTCAAAAATCATCTGCTTTGCCCAGTCTTCATTTACCTTCAGGTAGTCTACAAGAATTAACACCAACAGGTCAAAAGCGACGAAAAGGAAAATACTGACAAAGAAACCTTGCTTACTGTCAGAGCTCGATTTTCCTGAATTTTAGTTTATAGAGCAATGTAACCGAGTAGATGAAGTATCCAAAATCAAATTTGACCCACTCCACCTGGAGACCAAGCAACGGCTCACTGAAAATAGAGCTTCCCTACAATGATGCTTCACATCAAAGTATCAACCCACGATATGTGCTTTTCTGCATAGATTGGCTGATTAAAACTAACAGGGAATTAATATAAAACGTTTTATTCTGAATCACTTTCATTCATGTTTGAAGTTTTGCTTTCTGATTCTTGCAGAAGTGAGGGCCTGCTGCAGCGGAATAGCTTAGGGTCCTTTGCAAAAAACTTCTGAGGCTCTTTTCAAAATCAATGTAAAATTATTTACCACTGCAGTATTTACATATGAAAATGATTTGAATTATGAACATGGAGTATTTATGTATGAAAATGAATTTATGTAGATATGAAAAACATTGTGAGTTTCTTTACTACGGGGATTGCAGGAGTTATAACTTTGCTCTTGACTGTGATGTACTTAAAAAGCTTTTAATGAAAATGAAAATCAATGGAGAAATGAGAAAGCATAATAACTTTGAGCAATGACTGCAACAAATGAATGAACTGACATCGCAGTCCATTTCGTGACACACTTGGTCGGTAAAGTTAAAACAAATTTCTTGCACATTGAAGAATTTTTCAGGCTTTGGTATCGGGTACATTGATTTCCACCAAGCATAGATTATCATATTTTGAGGAAGATAATTGCTTATGAATAAGCGAATGAAATTTTATGATGTCATTCCTTTTCGATAAGCTTATACGTACGATCATAATAATGCAAAAAGCAAAATTATCTTACGCTTTCAGCAAAATATTTCCATTGAAGAAAATAAAATAAAAAAAAAACTAATATTACCACATAGTTAGCTGTGATGAGAAAACTTTCCCGTCTTTAACATTAGAGGCTTTAAACAATTTTTTCTGTACCCGTGGACCGAAAATATCCTTTGGTTCTTGATAGATAAGGAGAAATTTTGACAATAATTGTTTAGCAACAGAAATGGCAGGTTAAATTGTTATGGAATAAGATGCAGGGTGAGAAGATTGAATGGTATTCGGAGTGTATTTTCCTCTTTAATCGACAGAGTTCGCGTAGATGTCAATTCTTCAGTGAAGCCGCTCTGATCAGCTTTTAAAATCTCATCAAAGCAATTGCATCTGCAACCATGAGAACGAATTATGCATCTTTATTTTCCAAAACCGTTGTGTTCATACATAGTATGTTCATGTGTAGCGAACTAGGTGATCCTACTACATATTATGCCACGCTCATTTTTCAATTTTAATGGAAAAGCATCACTTGCCATAAAGTTTGTGAGGTTTTCTCTCATTGCAATGTTCAGAAACCATAACTTTAAATCGGCATCGTGAACTGTTAATAAAGCATGTTCCCGGGCATTTTTAAACTTCTCAAATATTTCGTCTTTCATCCGTAACAGTTTTTCACATCTTGTACCCTGGGAAGCAACATAATTCCGAAAGCGATAAATTTGTCTATGTGAAAGTGTGTTGTCTTTAAAGCGATGCTGTATGCTTTTCAAGGAACGTAGTTTTCCTGACCCACTCCATGGAAATTCTTTTCATGTCTTCTAATGTGTAAGTTACGCGTGACGGCAAATTAGTTTGTTCATCCCATTCCTCATCATTCATTTCATTTCCCTGTATTGCACTATACTTCGTTTTATTTAAACAAATATCAACCGTATTCTCGTCACTCATTTCGTATATTAACCCGCTTATCAAAGTTTCAGTAAACGAAAATATTTCTTTCGCAATATCCATCTCATAATCGAGTACAAAATCAGTTGGCTTCCCGTATTTTGCAAAGCTAATGTGGAAAAGGATTTTGCTATGGTGTAAAAGCAAGATATAAGGACAAATAAGGCTTGAATTTGAACTTTCCAAGAAAAAAAAATTAAAAAGGTCAAAGGTGATGAAAGCACAGGCAAGTGATGATTGCTTCTGATTTGAAAATTGAAGGATAGCGCCTAACTTATACAAGATTGGTTTACGCACCAGCCTGCTTTTTCATGTTCTTCGCCAAAATTGTTCTCGAACTTTGTAAAGTAAATTAAAAAATCTGTCGTGGTGTCGCCCTAGGCGGCCGCCTAGTTCGCCTATATGGTTGCACCGGGTTTGCCTGAATGAAGATATCTACAGAATTTCCTGGATCGGCGAGGATAGTTGGTTTTTCTTTGGAGGTGATGGCGTGGATTCTTCCTTCCGCGTGACTGGCGATGATCGCTTATGACTCGCCGGAGGTGATGGCGCGAATTAATGTTTTGTTAACGATGGAAGGGATTTATTTATGTTGGGATGTGTATGGGATATTCGAGTAATGGCATACTAACAGATAGTATTCGTTAGCAGGTGTTTCTTCACTTTTCTTGCGATCCCGCTGCTTGCGGTTAGCCTTGTTATGAAAAACGTATAAGACTGGCGCTGAACTTACTCCTTTGCAACACATTAAACTTGTGTTATGAACTTACTCCTTTGCAACACATTAAACTTGTGTTATGAACTTACTCTTTTGCAACACAGAAAGATTTTTTTCTCTAATTCATTGTCGATCTAGACTAGAGGGTCGCCGTCCTCCAGATGACTTTGTCAACGGCTATGCCCTCCTGTTTGCCTCTAAGTTTTCGTTATGTCGGATTAAATCACAACAACAGATATCAACAGCATCGGAGAGTCATCAACAACAAAGGACAGTCATCAACAACATGGGACAGCCATCAACAACCATAGGACAGTCATCAACATCATAGGACTTTAATCATGATAACAATGTAGAACGGTTTTCTATCCTCCGGGATTTGGTTATCCTATCAGCAGAGGTTCGAATTCCTTGGGAAACTATAGGACTCATCGCAACATGACTTTTGCTGTCTTTGAGCTGTATAAAGTCAAAACGATAAACACTGGTGAATCCTTGTGGGGGGGGGTGATGGAGCAATCGCCCCCACCTTGTGCCGGGATTATATCACGGAAAATGAAATGTAAAATACCGGACACTTAGCTAAAAATAGGAATCGGGAAGAAATGACCCCGTCGATAGTTTTCTAGATTCGCTATAAAGCTATATTGACGATAAAGCTAATGAACGGTTCAAACCCATTTCCATCAATAAATAGAGGGTTTTGACTAAAGAATTTTTTCCAATATCATATACAGCAAATTACATATCATCTTTAGGCAACACAGTGGCTAAATTGAAACAGAAATCTACTTCGACTCACAACAAACCCCGAATTTTTATTCATCCCGATTTAAACATATGCACTCACGTATTTCTACATTGCGACAAAATAATGCCTTCTTTAAATCAACCATATTCAGGCCCATACAAAATCATTTAACGTTACGAAAGAACCTTCAAAATCGACATGAATGGACGTAAATCTGTGATACCTATAGATCGTACTAAACCAGCATATCTTTTACAAAACAAAAGATTTAACAATTACAACTCATCATAAGCAAGCAACAACAACTAAAGAAGCAACTAACAAAGAAAATTAAAAATACAATTATTAAATCTTGTCTAAAACGCGAATCACGCCTTTCATTAAATATCACCAAATCAGGAATGGAGGTACATTTTCAAGAGAGTATTTAATACTAATACACATATTGTATCATATAAAGTTCACCACACTCAAAGGACTTCCTCAGCATTCTCAACATTTTCTTTGTACTATGCGTTATCGCACTCAAGTCTCTTGAGTATTGGGGATTTTGTAGCGAAAAATGGTTACAAGAAATTAACAGAAATAACTCGCTAAATACAACAGAGAGCGTAACCGCAAATGAATCAAAAGGGAAAGAAATATCAAATAGTTTTTTGTGTTTTTGCAGTGTTAGAGTTTCGCAAATAAAAAGCGAATAACTAATACAGTTCGTAATGTTTCTCTACGCAACGTAAATATTAATTTTGATAGCGAACGACACTTCAGGTTTTCCCCTAGCGGGGATGGAGAAAACTATTTTTGAAAAAATCGTTATTTTATCAATAAGCAATATTTCTGATTTCGTTATAGATTACAAATCATTTTCTATTATGCTATCATTCAGGGCTTATAGTGTCAGATTTCTGGAGTTTGCTTATTCATTATTTAAGAGTTTCAGCCTTTAGCCTTTCCGATTTGCCATAACGGTTTAGTAGAGTATACCGATCAGCAATTGTTTTGTATTCATTAGCTTGCGATTTATTTGTTAGATTACCACTTTCCGCTGAAAGAAGACAGCAGCATTAAAGTAAAGGCAATTAACTCTGTGCCAAATTTACAAAACATAAATACGAAAAGAGAAGGTAATCCTCGTCAAATAATATAAATGAAGCAGACGTAATGTAGACTCACAACAAATGGAAAACAGACAGTTTTATCGAAGTTATTTTAAGATCTAAAAGTACAATGCCGTTAAATGGAATATGAGGCGTGTGTGCACTAAAGTAAATAAACGCAGACATAGGACTGATACTATACACAGTACACAATACATAGTATACACAGTACATAGGGCTGATAGCATCTTGCGCTCAGCACGGCATATTTACGCATTATTTCAAAAAATTATATCTATGTAATTCAAAAACCATTCACAATATGTAATTCCACAACACCTCACCCGTTAAGTAAGCTCATATTATTCCAAGATTTTAAATTTAATCGACACAACTAAGTCTAATAACTTTTAAAGTATAATAACCAAAGAACAGTGTGACCGCGTGCTAAGTTGCAGCTAATCAATTTATCCATGAGTATATTAATATATATGCAATGTCGTAGGGATTTAAAAATTCATTTTTCGATTTGTTTAATGAAATTATGCTGTACTACACTGCTCAATAAAATTATGTCGTACTACTCTATTTAATGGGGTTAGGCCATAATACATTACTCAAAAAAAATAATTAAAATCTAACACGACTCAAAACATTTTCTGATAACTTATGGTGCAAGGGCTAACTAAATCATTTAATTAATTACTTAGGTGCTTGTCTTTTACTGCGCAAGGATAGCAAAGGTAAGGCTGTGATGGGGACTACAGTTATGCGAGAAATTCGAAACACTTTTTCAGGGAACCAACTACCAAACTATAGCGGTAAAGCACGGGTTCTACAATACCATTAATGAAAGTTGAACCAGGGTTCACGTAATGTATCCGTTGTATTCAGGGAAATTACATTCACTTAAGGCCTAAGACACTAATCCTTGGATCACAATGTGTAGTTAGTTAGTGTGCATTTTCACCGGCAGGATCCGACACTTGCGGCATTGCAGGTATGGTATTGGAGGCCTCCCATTGGTTCTCACTGGGTTTTCTCATTCTGCGGGACTACTCTGATGAAGGGTTTTCCAGAAATTTCAAGTATAAAAAAGAGACAGAAACATAACATCGTCATTACTCCTGATGAAGGACTGCTGCTGAGTCGTCCAAAAGATTTGGTGATACTTTCCAATGTGACTTTACCAGTGTTTTATCTTTTGTATGTCATCATCATCATATTCAACCATTATCTATCCACTGCTGGATGAAGGTCTCTCCAAATGCTTTCCACACAAGTCTATTCTGGGCCATTCGTTTCCACGTCACCCCAACCTCTCTTCTTATTTCATCCACCCATCTAGTTTGAGGACGTTTTCTAGGTCTTCGGTGGTCTCTTGGAATCCAGTTCAGAATTTCTGTTGTCCATCGTTGATCAGTTCTTCTTGCAATATGCCCAGCCCATCGCCATTTCAGCCTTTTTACTTTAACAATGATGTCCTTTACTCTAGTTTTCTCTCTCAACCAAGTGTTTCTTTTCCCATCTCTCATAGATATTCCAAGCATGCACCTCTCTATGCTCATTTGGTTTATCTCTAACTTTTGTATTGCTGCAATTTTTAGACTCCGTGTCTCTGATCCATAAGAGAGGACTGGTAATACACATTGGTTGAAAACTTTTCTTTGGAAAACACAAAGGAAATTTTCTCTGCAGGATAAAACTGTTTTTTCGGTATGCACTCCAGCCAAGTTTAAGTTTTTTTGGTACGGTATGTTAAATTCGATACTTAATGTAAGTTTAAGTAAATGTACGAAATAAACGTATTTTCTGCCTTCTTCTCATTGCATAGCGTATTTATCAGTTTAAAACGAAATAAGTAGAATTTCTGCTAAATAGTGCAGATGTAAATGCTTTAATTTGCGTTTTTATTCTTATTCTTCAAAGAGCTTTTAAGGTAAGGTGAAATAAGTATGTTAAACATACATAATGTTGAAATTAAAATTACTAGCACTCTTGTTTTAAAAATGCCATTAATAGTAGTTCCCCGCCTCGAATCTAATTTTTTTTGGGGGGAAAAACTGCGTTTACGTTACGTATTCGTTGTTTTGAGAGAAGTAATTACGTTGCACACTATATTGTAAGCGTAAAATTTTCATCACAGACTGAAGGAATATGAACAGCCTTGTTTCAAATATGAGAAGCGAATACATTAATTCGATTGATTTAAATTTTTTCCGCTGTTCTTTAGTAAAGAGTTAATGATTAATTAATTTTTGACTTTTTTAAATATTTATTAAGCTAATACGCAAGTATTTAATCAGTAAATAAATTTGTTACATTTTCCTAGTTTGCTACTAATAATTCACATTCCATAGAAATAAATCATCACCAGCTGGATATATCCACAAATGGTGTTAAAATATAATTTCAGTAGTTTATTAATTTGTGGCAATAAACAAATTTATATTTTCCTAAGCATGCGCTGTATTTGACTTGGTTTTTAAAAAAGATCCGATAAAATTAATATAAGAACACATACGAAACTAAATATTGCAAAATTAATGAAAATTAAATCATAATAGTTATTCAGCTTGGAGACCCATAACGTGCATTCTCCAAATGAAAACCTACGTATAAACTCTTTCGTAGAATTCACTAATAAGTCAGTGTTTTGCAAACAATTTACTCGGTATCCTATAGAATATACGGACTTTTCAATGTCAAAATTCTGCTGCTTCTACAATAAATTCGAATCATTTTTATTCCGCTCAATAACCTTCTTCGAAATCAAATTTTAGTTTTGTTTCTTTCTCGTTTCTTAAATTCAGCATGGTTTTTAGAATTCGGAGAGACGTTCTGTTGTATTGGAAGCGACTGGTTTTTTTTTTTTTGGCGAACTGGGACATGAAATGGGTGTAAACAAAACACGTCTGGAAAGGTTTCGCATTTGGTGTTTGTTTGATATTCGATTAGACCTATTGGACTGGCCTCCATTGTTACTCACCGGTTCTTAGATTGTGAGGGCCTCGTCCAAAAGGAAGAGCCTTGCGTGGTCATTTATCATTTCTTGCATCGCACTCTGACATCAATGGTACAGGACACAAAGGAGAAAAAATCAATCCATTAAGCAAAGAAAGCTCAAAATAAACCTAATTAAAAGGAGAAATAATATTATGGTTAATACAATATGTGCATAGACATTGTTATATCACTGCAATGGGAGATATTATGTAGTAAAACGATTATAACTTAGAATAATTGCAGATACTGAATGTAAATGGGATGTGCAAAATGTATTTTATGACCAGCGTAGTGGTACAAAATCCATTGTCCTTAAACAAAATTTTTGCAGAAATTTTAGAGTTTTTATTTGGTTACATATAATTCCTGTTTTGTACAAATTTATTTTTGAAAAAACTAGACATAGGGTTCTACAGATTTGCGTTTTAGGTTCATGTTTGTTTTAATAGAATTGCATTTGCGTAAACGACTAACTAAACAGAAGACAGTTGGTCGTTCTCCCCACGAAACTTCTTGTTCCGTTTGCATAGTGTCGCTCTTTTCATGTACATTAGCTTTCGTTTTAGTATTTTGTATGTATTCTGTTTTTATTTTAAACCCAGTAGGACTTTGATAAATATTTTTATGGTAATTTGCGCATCCACCTCTATTAGGGATAAGTTTGGGCTCATTTTTCGAGACTCGAGCCTTAAATAATTTGTGGGAATTTGAGCTCAAGCCCGAAGCTTCAACTATAACTTTAACCCCTTTACTAATGATTTAAATACGAGTATCGTATAAAAAACTTGCAAAATTACGCTATTTAATTTCCTTCGAATTTTCATATACACGTATTTCTATAATTCTCAAAAACGAATCACATTCCCTTGAGAATTCCCTTATAGAATAGTCATTTTTTAGCCTTGGTTGCGTCTGTATAATAAGCCCGAAAACTATATAAAATATAGGCCAGAGCCCGTTTAAGACTGAGCTTGTTTCATCATCAACCTCCATATTGTGTTGAGATGAAACTTAATATTCATAAAAAAATTATCTTTTAAGTAAACTAAAACAAAACGCTCTTCACCGGCCAGTGTTGGTGGGCGTATTGCCTATGTTATCGAATGGCATGTTGAAATAACCTTTGGCTCTTTTAGTTCTTGTGTGGCCAAAAATACAACCTTCGAAAACTGAAAAGTTTGCAAAAACGGGCAGACGCATCGACCACGTAAAAATATGAAAACGTAATCTTCTCATGAAGCTATTCCCCATGGTAAATGTTCTTTCATTTGCTTTCTTATCTTCGGTGCCCCTTTTAATTTTTAAAAGTTTAATTTTATTTAGTAACTTAACATATAATATTCTGCATGTTTTTTTATTTATTTAAGATGACTATTTTGAGGAGACCAGACCATATAATTTTGAATACTTTAAAATAAAACTAAGAAGTTAATACTTCTCAAATTAAATATCATAAACCGAAATTATCTAAACAATTTGATACTATAATATTTTAGAACGTTAAAAATGAATCATGTTATTGCTAGTTATAATTAAAGATTCACCTTGGGGGAATTATTTTAATTGTATAATTAATGATTATGTTACTTGTAATGAAACCTTGTGTTTTATCAAAAATCAGTTCTATTATTCCCAGTAATTAATTTTGTTTTTGATATTTCTTTTAAAATTCTATGTAAATGTTGAAATAGTAAATAACTAAGATTTTTGTCAAATTCTATTTTAGTGGTTGCTGGTAATATTAATTAAATTAAAAATTGTTTAATTATTCGGCTTACCCTGATGCACCGTCCTTTGGGGTTTGCGGGTTAATAATCCAATGTTTCTATCCATTAAAATTCGACATGTGCCTTAATTAAAATATTATTTAAAAAAAAACAAAAAAAAAACCGTAACCGAATTTCATTCGCCCCTCACTAAGAATACAGCGCTGACACCCATGGCCACACTTTCTAACATTATTTTACTCAACAGATGGACGTATGAAGCAAACGAAATTAGATCAACTCAAGAATCGATCCAGAATATTTTTCGGCGGGAATGCGGTTAAAGCTTGAATGTCAATTTAGATACATTCGTAAATTTTGTTGCTGAATTTGGGGAAGTAATGATAAGTGCATATTTTTGCTACTCTCGGGTGAGCTAGAAGCTCCCGCCCCCTCCCCGACTAACATTTATTCAGCATTTTGTATAGTTTCGGACTAAATTGACATTAGATAAGTAAAATTAGATTTAAGTATGAGGTACGTACCTGATTAAGGAGGAAGAGTATATGAAGAGTCAGAAAACAATTGGAGAAATTAAAACGCAGCTAGAAGGAGAAGGTGGTGAAAATTTGCCGTATTGTCATAACAATTGTGGAGAGCATGGGTAAATTAACATCAATATCAGGAAGACCTACGTGGAAAATATTGAATAAACGAAACAGCTGGCAATACGAGTAATATAATACCAGTAAGCATACATAAACCGATTGCCTGTATTAGAAACTAAACATATGAAAAAATTGACATTGTTCTTCAGTGTCTGGGGAGCCTCGTATGGAGAAGATTGCGGACGAAAACACCAAGACCCAGCGTGGTAGGTTTGACTCCAATTAGTTGATTAAGAGGTTTTAACTTGAGGACGTTTGAGTAAAGACGACCGCCTGGTTAAAGAGATGATGGAAGCAGTTGACAAACATAACAACAATGTCAATCAATCAACGTTTATTGGCGTAGTGATACCAACGCCGATGGTATGGCGTGATTAGATGGTGAAACGTTCGAAAGAAAATAAATATTTCTGCCTTCGGTGGGACCTGAACCCACGACCTTCCACTTGCCGGGCGGAGGCTCTACCCACTGAGCTACGAAGGACAATATATAATCTCTTTACGAACGTATATATATTGTTGCCAGTTATTTCGCAGAATGGTGTAGTACATGGACTACTATTTAAACCAAATTGCAAAGAGACTGGTATTAAATTGATCGAAATGCGATCTGCATTTATTGTATTAGTATTTGAAATCGAACACTCACTAATATTGATTGATATTGTTGTTTGATTTAATCTGCGTAGTGTTCGATTTATATAAAATAAATAACAACATATATTTATTTGGTTGAAGATTGTTGTATCATAGACATGGGTTACATGACGTCGTACTTAAATGCATTAGGTATTAAGCTGACGTAAAAGGCGCAGCATAAGAGCGGGGCGTAACGTTGTAAGATTACTGTTGCATGAGTGCGGTGTCGTGAGCAGTCACCTATTCGATGAGAGGGAGAGAGAGGGAGAAAAAGAATTTTATGGCATCGTTTGAGAACCTTTGAGGAATGATTTTCTAAGTGTTGTCATTGGTCCATCTGTTGGTGACGACATTAGTTTGTGATTGTTTTATTGGCCAGGGGTCCGAGAGCGGGGCTAGACATCAGACTTTCACAAGTGCTTGTAAATGCGTCTGTTCTAGCCACCGGTATGTGTACCTCACGATGCAGAGGTATTTCTCGTTTGTGTGTGAGAGGCTAGTTTCTTTACGAAGATGGAGGTATCGCCTTTCAAGTACTATAAGAGCGGTACAGCTGTATTTGCTGACCGTGTTAAGATTTTTGCTTGAAAGGTATGCTGTGATATCGCGGGGAGGAAGACCTCTGCATTTCCATGTCAATATTATAATTTAGAGTTCAACATCTGAAAGTGAACTCAACGATGGACAGTATTGAAACATAATTGCGCTTTGTTAAAACGCTGGGAACTGCAAAACCATGCTTTAATATATTGGAAAGGATGTCTTAGCCATGCTAATTTAAAAATTAGTAAGGCTAAGGCTATTATTGGCTTGACATTCTTGCTCATGTTCATATGTGTGTCATTGTTTCACACATATCTAACAAATTCTGGCTCTTCTTCAGACATTCTATTAGGGGCACTATCCTTTATGAAAATTACTGTCCACTTTGGTATATAATAGGAAACAAGAGACAAAACCAACGCCCTAGCCAATAAAAAATTACTTGCCAGCATATTATCAAAAACATTATCATTTTCGATGTGTCACAAGTTGGCGCTTGTACGTAATTCTTGTATTGATAAAAATAGATAGCAATGCAATTGATTGTTTCTTTCTTTTATTCAGTTATTCAGTCTCCTCCTGTCTTTCACAAAGAACATCGTTATGACACGGGCCTAGAAAAATTACTATAGTAGTACAATCACAAGTAGTTACGTTAACAGAAATTACGTACAACTATACCCAGGGGCGGCTGGAAGTTGTTTTTGAATCTGGGCGGCCTGAGATGGATTGTTTTTTGGCCCCCTTTCTCCGGTGAAAATGGGAGATTTTTACAGATTCACAGTCAGCCATATACCCTATAAAAGTGGCGAAAAGTCTCTGAAAGGATTTCTCTAAACTTCTCTTTTTAGAGAGATTTTCTATTGTTTGGTCAATTAAAAAAAATTTGAACTTGAGTTCAGTTTGACGCCCTCATTCAAAGGGGGCAGCGGGCGGCCACCGGGTTCACCCTATCTTAAGCCGCCCCTATCTATGCCTATCAACGTTAGTACACAAAATTTAATAATGATCTCAAATTGATGTATAATGCTTATTTGCGTCATTAGTCTCAAGGTCTGGAGGTGAAAGGCGCTATAGTACTCACTCACACAAATTCTTCCTTCAAATTTGTAATTTTTATGCTCATTTGTAAGTTTTTAAAAAGGGGAGGAATGAATAAATATTTATATCGAGGACAAACCCAGTCCTTGTTACACTTAATATACATTGTCTTAAATGTTTAGGTATTCCACACGGAACACAGACGCAATGTGCTCCTCTTACTCCCATTTGTTCAAGTGCATATTCTTATATTTGTTTCATGTTGAAAGCAGAGTTTCAGCTACAGAAAAGCATTTAGATCTTAAATAAATAGTTAGAATTGTGCAATTTGGGGTTTATTTTATCATTTTGGAATGCATCGCACAGTGTAATCTATACTCGTTTTCTTCTTTGTTTAGTTTTTGTGTTTCATAATTGACTTCGTTTTGGAATTTCTAAAATTATTTTAAAGCTTCCCTTTGCATTTCAAAATTGATTATTTTTACTTTAGAAACGTCATAAATTAGCTTTGCTTTATAGAAGCAAAAATTCAAAGAAAGTATTTTATAATTATGTACTCATAAAAAATGTATCCAATAAACCCTTGTATACAGGTAAGTTATACAAATAATAATTTGTTCATCTTGTGTACAAATAATAATTTGTTCGCCTGGTATACAAATACTATTTGTTAGTCTTGTATACAAATATTAATTTGTTCGCTTTGTATAATAACAATAAAAATTTGTTCGTCTTGTATAAAAGTAATAATTTGTTCGCCTTGCATACAAATAATAATTTGTTCGCCTTGCATTCAAAAAATAATTTGTTCGCTTTGTATAAAAATAGTAATTTGTACGCCTTTTTGCAGTGCGGTAAGTGCGTTCAACAATCTCTGGGAAAATAATGGTCTTCAGCCGCACATAATTGAGAAGAAATGAATAATGCTGACATCGGCGCCAGAAAAGGTGTTCATTGGTGTAATTAGCTACAAATTCTGATTCGTGTACTGCATATTATTTGCATAATATTATTTTAACATCCAGAAGTCTCCCTTGATCTCAGGTCCAACAATAATCTGAAAAGCTCAAAGTTTTTTATTAATTACGATTTACGCTATATATATTCTTTAAAATGTATTTGTATTACAAAAAAAAAAGACTAGTGATGTCCAGTGAATTTAAGCATACTTTTTCATATTTTGATGAGGCAACTTAATGGAAATTCACGACTAAATAACTGCTAAGGTTTTTTTTCACCACATTTTAGGTACAATAATAACAATGGGGGTGTCTACGGATCGGTGGAACATAGACAACCTTAAAAAAGTTGGGAAAATTTAAAATACAAAGGCCTAAGTCAGGGGAAATTTGAAATTCATTGTTATAATAAATAGCTTATTAAAATAATTTTCCTATTTTTACTGAAAATTTTGAAATATTTATTCTTTTGATCAAACCCTTCCAAAAGTTATCATTTTGCACCGAAACTAATATAATTTATGTAAAATTATTAAGTCTATATATTTCTCAGGAGAAAATGTTTGCCAAATATATAACTAAAACTTGGAAAAAAAAGTGTTTTTAATTAAATTTTCTAATCGTATAAGTAAGGTAATTTTAAGGCAATTTTAAGTGTAAGGTATTTTTATCATATCTTTCCTTTGTGTACAATTATACACACTTTAAATGGAATGGAAGATGAAGCATCAGCTTTGCAATTATATAGTTAAATGCTTTTATAATAAATACAAAAAGGGCCGAATGAAAGTGTTATAAATATTTAATTAATGCAAGTTTTTAGTGTAAAAACGTGCACATTTTAAAAACTTTTTGTATTTGTAAATTCACTGTAATTGAGTTATAAATGGCTTTGGGGTTTGCATTAGTGGATTTTGTGGTCTTTAAGCTCGTTTGGAGTACGCAAATTTTATTACGCAAATTTGGATTACGCAAATTTATGTCTTGTTTACTGTAATTAGCGACAGGAAATCGATTAAGATTTGGTCTGAAAAGTCTGCATAAATTAGGAAAGTTTGAAACAGAATGTGAGTAGACACCCTGAATAATAATATTAATAATAGTAATGAACAGGCGTATATATTTACATCAATAAATCTTTTAAATATTGAATATCAGCAGAAAGAACTATCTAATAAATATACTTAAAGATTCAATTAAAATGTTTTTCTAAGTGTTGAAAATTATTATAATTTTTTGTACTTCGGTTGCATGTACATAAGTGTAGTTATTAAATCATAAATGATATATACAAGTGTGGTAATTAACCTGTATATAATATATATTAAATATTATGAATCTTTATTATATATAACATTTACACTCTTAATATATTCAAGTTTTCTTGATGATATGTACTGCATTTATGGAAACCAATTAATCATAAAATTCTCAAAATCCTCTCGCATTCAAAATAACTTAGAGAACTTTCTCTTTCTTCATCGATTCTTCATCTTTATTATTATTTAAGTACAGTACATGAAGTTCAAGTTGTACTTGCTTAAAAAGTCTAATAATTAGAGGAAAAAAGACATCTGCAAACGGATTCAGCATTCACAACTAAATTTGTGTCATATTTATGTAATTTGCATTTACATTTTTAAATTTTTTTCTATCTTATTTCTTTATTTCCCAAAATGTATATATTTCAGGTAATAACTTAAAATCAATTTAATATTTGTATGTCACGAAATAAAAAACAAGTCACGTTCAATGTCCTTACAGTTAGTACGACGTACGCTTTTAGGTTCTAATTTAAAAATAGTTTGATAAATATGTTTAAAATATATATTTGGAGCTGCAGTTCCATCTTGTTTATTATAAATATAATTCCTCACTGCATCGCAATTTACCGTTTTTTTTTGCAATAGGAAAAGCAGAGATACATTTTATGAAAATCTAAATTCTGCCATAAATAGTGCGAAAGACAGGTATATATATATATATATAGTATATATTTAATAAATAAATATGTAAAAGTCATATATATATAAATATATAAAAGACTCTCAAAACATTTTCTATTTTGCTTTTAGTGTAATATTTTTAGGCAGAAATTATTATTCATTTATAATGCAGATATATTTTACTTATTTTACGTTTTTCTTCATTTTTTTTAAAATTCGCTCCAATTTAATTTATTCATGTCTCATTTTTTCTCTTAACTCAAACATAAAAATTTAATAAAAAGCAATTACCTGAATTTATAAAGTATAATGACTTTTTAATTTTTAAAACAGTTTTATTTGCGTTTCAGTAATATTATTTTTTCATATGAATGTGTACTGGAGCTTTCAATGCCTTTAGAAGTCATCTGAAATATAAAATCACGAAAAAATTATCTTTAAACTGTCAAATATATTTGTCATTTCTTCTAGCTTCAATTTTACGTAATTTGTAATTGTAGTTTTTTTCTACACTGGATTATTACCACGTTTAGTAACGTTCCAGTCTTGGGCCTTTCAACTCCAACATTTTAGATGCAGTTCATTTCTTCAAAAAGGATATCTTTTTGCTACTTCGTGGTAGTAATTTTTAAATGCTTTTGGACTCGCGACAATCTTTGATCACAGAATCGGAATTTTATTTCTGTTTGTCGTTTTTTCATTTTTTAACCATATTTGTCCGAGTTTCATCTTATATTTTCCCAAATTAACTTAAAATTTAGTGAGAGTATTTCTTGAGTTTTAGTAAATAACGTTCATCATTTGAATAATGCGGAGAAAACAAATCCTTTTATTAAAATACATATTGTGTGTATAAATTACATGCATGTGTAAAATATATATTATATCATTTTTGTGATAATCATATTTTAGAATAAAGTAATTTTCACTGTAATAATTTATGATTATTTCTGAAACGCCCTTTCTCCTACTATAGATTAAAATTGCGTGTTTCCGCTCTGTGAAACTCTGTTGCAGATGTTTCACAAATAACAGCTAATTTATATTTGTGTTCAATAAATAAACTGACGCTATGCATGTAATTTCAAGACTTATACAATAATTTCTGCCACCCACGTATAGATTATAGCTCAAACTAGAGCTTTATTCGTTTTGGAGAAAAAGAGACGCTTTCCCCATCCTGGATTCGAACCAGGGTCCCTCCGTTTAGCCCGGAGTGTCTTGGACCGCTAGACGAATGAGGACAGGAAACAACGCTCTCTTTCTCCGTATGTAAAGATGTTAAGGTATTATTACCCTCCGCAGGGATAACACAATTGCCAAATATGGTCAACACAAGAAAGCCTCCGGGGCGAGATTTTTGTGAGTTTTCGTGGGGGAATTTATTATACTATAATTTTTGCCACCCACGTATTAATTACAGCTCAAACTAGAGCTTATGTAATTTTGGAGAAAAAGAGACGCTTTCCCCATCCTGGATTCGAACCAGGGTCCCTCCG
>QLNU02015003.1:56478905-56493657 GCA_006491805.2 Dysdera silvatica
AATAATAATAAAATATATAATAATGATAATAATAATAATAAAAAATAATTTCTAAAATTATAGCTTCTTGCTAGATTCATTTCCAGCGATTTGAATAAAATATGCGGGATGACTTCTCATTTCCGTCCACATAAATAAATTGCATTTTTTTTCGTCCATTACCGGTTGTATTAATTTGATAGGTTGCGAAGTTGTTCCCATGTTTAAGTAACTAATATTATGTACATGTTTATTAGTTTTGCAACGGAATGGATGCCTTTCTGACCAAGAAAGCGGAGAGATTTATATGAGGATCCCTGTTTCTTGCCTTGCTAGCAAAATTGGTCAGATACAAATGTAATCAGAAAATTTAAAAACATACAAAAATGTGGAAGAAGTTAATTTATATTCCGTATATGTTTATATATTTTAAGCATATAGAAATATGCAAAATATTTAAAATGTATCAGATGATAGAATACTTTCTTAATATTAAATAAAATTTCGTTTAAAATGTTTCATAATATGTAAGTCAGTCAAAAAATAAGTTTCACTCTTCAAAAGAAAAAACGTGGTCGAAAATGTAGAACGGTGTTTTTCCTACACCAAAGTGCCGTTCGAAAGCTACCTGGAGACGTAATCCCTCTCCTTTATTTAAACATTTGTCGATGCGTGGTACTTGTTTTCCTATGCTTTGTATGAAAAATTTTCGCCCAACTTGGGATAGCCATTGTTGGGTTGCAGCTTTCACCCCTGATCGAAATGATAACTTCTCTTTGCAAGTTCTTGTTTCATGGTACCAAAGACTTGGAAATCACATGGTACAAAGTTCTGATTATATGGGGGGTGTGGTCCCATACTTCCCACTTAAACTTTTTCAGACCGAATATTCTTCGCTAGGGTTGTCGAATGTAGTTTCGCATTGTTAATCAGGAGCACAATGCCTATGGAAAATTTTTCCTAGCTATCGGTCTTCAAGTGATTTTCGCAATCGTCTTCAGGGTTTTTCAATAAGAAGCTGCAGTAATTGTGGCCTCCTTCGGAATGAATTCAGTATACACTGCAGCTTCTCTGTCGTCAGTGTCATCAATAACTTACCCACAGATGGAAATGTTCGGAACTTTTTACGCGTTGGGGAAGTGGAATGTTTCCACTCCATTTGTATAATCACTCTCTAACATGCGGGTCCATTTTCTGATAGCTGGCAGGATACTGATATATCACCGTACACTTCGTGCAACTGCCGAAATTTTTCAGTGCAATTTGTAATCTTTTGTTCACAAAAAACAAACAACCGTACGCACTTAAAATTTGGACGCCGTTCCAGCTGCCGAAGCACGTTTATGACCGATTAGCAATCGATCTAATCCCGATACGTCAACGCCGGTACTGAACGTGCCACAATATTTCAACGAAATATAATTTTTACTTAGATTTTTACGGAGGAGTGAAACTAACCTTTCAACTGCCCCTCGTATATCAAAAAATATTTGGGTTTCATAATGTACAAACATTGGTATAGAAAGGGGGTTCCCAGGGAAAGACCGTAGCCAGGGTTTAATTCCGCGGGGGGTAAAAAATTTTGACTTACAGCATGTAAAACTACAATCACAGCATGCAAGGCCGTAGCTAATGTCCATGGACCAAACTGTTATTTTTGAATAACCTGTTCCAACGTTCCTGTTCCAACCAGACAACAGGTTCTAATCACCAATGACTGGAATATATGTGTTGCTTCACAGGTTGTAGGAATTGAGGAACTTAACGATAACACATTTCAACATTCAATCCGTAACAGTACGTCGTGACAACTCCGTAAAAATTATAAATCCTTTGGAAAAAAATACACACATATGAAGTACAAAAATAATGAGAAAAAGTAAGGCTTTAAAATATTGAATTTTAGATATTTGAAACATTACACGATATTAAAAATCAAAGAAAGTTTAAAAAACTAATTCAAAGTAATGAAATACAGCAAAAAATATTGACACTGCTGTAAATTAATTGGTAAAACATACTGGAAGGTTACAATATCAAAATAATTAAACAGGATGATGATACAAAAATGTGTATTCTCAGCTGATGTAGTTATACACATGTATGTATTCAGAATTTTTCATGTGTAAAGCTCAGTAATGTAAAAATATTAATACTTGTACTAATTAATATACATGGATAAAAAATCTATTCCATTAAATATGAATTGGCATTTAGGAACAATAATTTTTCGGCGTGAAGAGGCTCCAACCGATTTCTCCCATCGGTTAAAATGTTACCAGCCTTTAAGAAAATTCTTTCGCAAGGCACTCATGTTGCCATAAAGTTGAATTTCCTTTTCGCTAACTCTGATAGATTTGGGTAGATCAGAGAATGGGATCTCCACCATGACAAAGGGTTTTGAGTCCGCGGCAAGTTCATTTTTTGGTAATTATCGTCCAGATAGCGATTGATTTTGCTAGCTGCTATTGATGTGAGAGTACCTTAATAATCACATATTAACTGAATTTAAACTTTAAGTAAATTAAATAAAAATAAATCAATTAAAACAATTATGTAATTAAAAAACAATTTAATTAAAAATTAAATAAAACAATAATTGGCTAACTATAACAATATAATAATAATAATATAACCTCTTGTAATATTAGATTATTGATATATGATGGGGGATTAGCGCCTGAGTCCAGGCGTTAGCTAGACTAACCATACCGGATATTATTGCGACGGCCCTTTATCTCGTCGTGTTTCCTGTGTGATGAAAACGGAGAAATATATTCCTGGAGCAGTGATTTATCGGTCACCGGTGATTCTTAACTGTTACTTTAGATAACTCCTATTCCTAATCACCGGTGATCTGAAATAACAGCTGTTATTTGAAGAACATGGGTTTCAACGGAGCATACTATTCCTGCAGCAGTGATCATTCGGTAACAGGTGATTTTTAATTGTTACCCTAAATAAATCCCATTAAAAATTTGTTTCGGGGGGGCTAGTTCCTAAGATCCCCCCTCTGGGTACTGGCATGTCCTGGTGGGGGGGGGAGCCCAAGCCAGCATTGGATATCAAAACACATTATTTTCTCTAAGGCCGCATCACATAACCTCTTAAAGCCATTTGGTCCCTCCCCATGTGTTTTCAATTGCCACGCTACTGTGTGCAACTTAATATACACTCCATCTAGTGCTTCTTAAAAAACTATAGTTTACCAACGTTCCTTTTCAATCTTTAAACTGTGGAAAGAGTTGGTATATTCCTTGTATGGTACATACGCCACGAGCATAATTTTTCTTAACTTTTTTTATATCTCTCGTGCTATAGAACAAAGACACAAAACTCGCGTTTTGACGGCGCCGCACTCCCTTTTCAGAAGCTTTTGCTCCACTGACAACGTTCTTGAATATTTCAGAGAACTGGTGTTCTTAAACGCAGACGAACAGAAAATCAGAAAAGTAAAAAAAATTGACATTAAATCCGGGAATCAGGAAGTGTTTCATGTCACGCGAGTACCAGTCATTGTTTCACCAAGTTTATGAAAACGAAACCGCTTCGAGCTATATTCTTTCTCTCTTAAAATTTCGGATATCACTGTCTTGGGAAGTAAGAACAATTTATTTATTCTTTGTTGTTGCCTTGATGCAAATTTTGTGTCCAATTAATTGTATAAGTGTCTGCTGCGTGAAAAAAGCTCGCAATTTCTTCGTAAAACATAAAATAATATTCTTTTCGATTTCATCGCTGTATTATAAAAGGATGGTTTACAGCAGTGGTTCCCAACCCTTTTCAAGCCGCGACCCACTTTTATAGTAGCCAAGTAATCTGTGATATATATATATATGCACACACACATTAATGTATAAGATATATAATGTATAAGATATATGTATAGAGAACATAACAGATATTAATGCATATAATAATAAAATTAACAACCATTAGTAGAATACTGCAATATGTGTAGCCATGTTGAAATATAAAACTGTCGACAACATTTGGTATGAAATTCCTTATAAAAATAATTGCAACCAAAAATAGTTGCGGCGACCCCCTTGTTGGTCGCGATACCCAGGTTGCGAACAACTCTCTACAATATTGCCCAGGTTGGGAACCACTGCTCTACAATATTGCCCAGTTTGGAAACCACTGCTCTACAGTATTGCCCAGGTTTTGTGATTGCTTATTGTGCCATTATCCATGGTTTGACTCCAATAATACGGTTGAATCGTCCTTTTTTGTTCCTATCGTAGTCCAGACTTTGCTTCCCTAATCAAAAGGTTCAGATACCTGGAAAAGGTGTATATCATGGAAGAACGTTACTTCAGCTACCCTTTTACTGTAAAAGAAAAAAATAAAGTGGATGGTAATGTTGATATGACACTGAAGACGACCTCTCCCATTTAGTGTTTTCTGGTACCCAAACGTCCACCTTATTTTATGGAAAAATGGCTCCAGGTTGGTCCAGGGTCCCATATGGCTGTGGCAGAGATGTTTCCCTGGTGCCACGTGGACAATTTCTATCAAAACTAACAATTAAAGTATGTGGCTGGAGACGCTTCTCAATATACCACAATGCATTTCTTATCATTTGTCTTTTTTGTTTCACGCGCATACTAAAAAGTGACATTGTAGCTTGTGCTAGTAGTGATATGATGGATACCCAAAAAGCGGATTGTTGATTTAGACTTTCCAAATGCTACTAAGTTTTTCTCTCTCTCAATCCAATGTTTATGTTCATGTGTTGATGCTGTTAAAATTTTGTAAACATTAACGGGGACATTTTATTTATCTACACAACAGTAATCCCTTATCGAATATTTTATGGCAGCTCGTCCATATATTTTTATATGATAGTGTACCTTATGTCTATATTGATAAAGTACATAGCGTCGTACGCATTCATTTGATTTTCTTTTTTGTCTGGCATACTTTGTTACCATTTGAAAAATTACGGTGCACTCTTCGTGCTGTTTATGGGACAATAAGGTTTTTCATGATTTTGGAATGATAGGCGAATAATATGGCGAATTTTTTTCAGCGTAAGGACAACAAATTCCATGATGCATCAGATCGTGCAGTTTTCCCAGGAATTCGGACCTCTTCTGCTTAGTTAACCAAACCATAGACTGTGGAAAACCGGCACGCATTTTGCGATATCAGTGGGGACTGAATCCGTGTTAATAGTATGATGAAAGAATGCGTTACTCCTGTGCTACTACTGGACAGTGAAGATTCATTTTCCCGAGGAATATGAACCTCTTCTGATTGGGGAAACAAACCATGTACTGCCGAGTAAAAACGGCATGCATTTCACGATATCAGTGGGGACCGATCCCTTGTTAAACTTGAACTGCTGTCGTGCGGTCTCACAGACCTTCAAATTTCCCAAAATAAATGTTTCCAACCCATAGGATCGGAAATGCCCCCTACCTTCACCAGCATCTTTCTTTGAAAGTGATTCAAGGCCACGCATAGACTACTTTCCGATTGGATAAGTTTTTCTACGCATTTCACCGATCTGGAGTCTAGATAGTAGACCGCATGACAGAAGTTGCGTTACTTCGTGAGCGTCTCCGAGACCGGCCCTGCGGTGGCGCAGTGTGGTAACGCGTTCTCCTATTGCGCGGCTAATCCGGGTTCGACTCCCAGCAGTGCAAAAAGAACGCTTACTCAGAGATCTCATAAAGATCGCACTGCTCACTGTAGTCCGGGGTTTGGTTCCCTAGGCCTTAAGAGGTTCGGATTCCTCGGAAAACAGTAGGTCCCGGCGCAGCATGACCACTGTAGTCTTTGAGCCGTAAAACCAAAAAGCACACTAGAAAGTCTCCGGGACCGCTGTTGCGATATAGTTTTTCTCTACTTGTACACCGTTTATATCTCTGTTGTTCCGCTTTGTTTCGTTTTTGCTGAGGTAAAGTTTGAACTTGCTTTCTTACTCACTATATATATGCAGTTTTAACGTAATTTTTGAATTTAAGATTTAAAATAAAATATCAACGAATAATTTAGTAAATAAAATACGAAAACGGCAAATATATCTCTATCCAGATAAAATTGAAGCTGTTGTAAATATCTGGGTGCATGAAGATGCTTATTCTGATGATGATATACCTGAAAACTTACCTGTTCCTGCAGAAAGTGATCATGATATGCAATCTGAGATGTCTTTGGATAAAGCCGAACTTCTAATGGAAGAAGAACAACAACAAAAAAAGCATTTTTATGGAAGAAATCGCTTTAAATGGTCAGCAAAAGAACGAAATACAGTTGTTGGAACACGCAAAAGTAATATTGTTGTACAGTGACCAGGTTTACTTCCCATAGCACAAATAGGACATAAACCAGAAGCAAAAGCTGTATGGGACTTGTTTTTTTGATGACAACATCATGAAAATCATGGTAATGTATACAAATAACATAATTAGCAAATATAGAACTCAGTATTATAAAGAAGAAGACGGATAGAAATTGAAGAATATGGATATAACTGAATTAAAAGCTTTGTTGGGATTATTTTTTTACTCTGCTGTTTTGAAATCAAATCGTGACGATGCAAATTGCCTATTTTCGACTGATGGAACGGGACGTGAAATATTTCGTTTTGTCATGACAAAAATGAGATTTTTGTTTTTGCTTACCTGCTTGCGATTTGGTGACTTTGAAACCAGAAAGTAAATGATAAAATGTCAGCCATATCTGAAATAATTCAAATGTTTATTAAAAATTGCCAATTGCATTATTGTGTTAGTGAATACGTCTATGTCGATGAGATGCTGGTGGCGTTTACAGGGCGTAGCAAATATGAAGTATATATGCCAAAGAAACCTGCAAAGTATGGGTTAAAAATTATGTGTCTTTGTGATATTCGTAATAATTATATGTTAAATGCATATATATATATTGCGGCGAAGATTCTGATGGCGCTAGTTTTCCTCAAGAAGAACAAAATTTTAGCATACCGACAAAATCAGTTCTTAGTTTGGTCAAACCTTTGGAGACCACTAATCGTAATATTACAACTGATAATTGGTTCATATCATTGGAGCTAATTCAGAAATTAAGCGAAAAAGGTTTTACATACGTCGGAACTGTCAAAAAGAACAAACGGGAAATTCCAGAGAATTTTCAGAAAAATAGATCACGGAATATTGGTCATAGTTTGTATGGATATACCAAAGATTTTACTCTTCTTTCGCACGCCCCTAAAAAAGGGAAAATTTATTTTGCTACTTTCGTCAATGCATCATACCACAAAATTTGATGAAAAAACTGGGAAGCCGGAAATTACAGGTTTCTACAATGAAACGGAGGCCGATGTTGACGAACTGGATAATAAGTGCACAATTTATTCATGCAGCCGTTATTGATAACGTTGGTCAATGACGATATTTTTTCGGTTGTTGGATATCAGCAGAAAAAATGCCTTTGTATTGTACCAGTAATATCCTGGTTATAAAAAATTTCAAAGAAGCAATTTTTTATTGACATTGGCAAGACAGTTAGTTCTGCCTCAAATGCATCAACGACTCTCTTCGAAATTACCATGAGAACTTAACCTCACTATACGAAGAATAATTGGAGTTAACTCTGTAGGGCAATTGCAAAATTCTAGTGTTGAAATAAAATTATCGCCCCTAGAAACTTTCCAAAAGCGCCCCAGCAATAAAAATAGGGAAAACAGCATACGTGTGCCTTTCATGTAAAAATCCCATTTGCTTAAATTGTTCCAGGAAGGTATGCATTGACTGCAGTGAAAACTACTGAAAACAGTGTTTTTCAACCTTTGCACATTTTGAGAAGAATGAGTATATTTTGCAGTTTTCGATTTTTTCTTTTTAATTAGATATATTTCTATTTATATCAGGCGAATATTTTTGTTAACAAGAAATTTTGTGAGTGAAATGGTCTTAATTTCAAAATATTAATTTTATGATATAAGAAAAAGGTTTCAAATAACTTAATCGAATATGGATTATAAATAATTCGATCTTAACTAAGTATATTTTTTATACATTTAATAATATTTAATGAAGTTGTAGCTATAAATTTTAATGATTATGCGCATTGTTTCATTATTTAATGGAATTTTAAAATCAGTGGTCTGGTAGACCGCACATTGGCAGATGTGTTACGATTTTATGATGACAGCAGCTAAAAGTTAATAAATAGCAATATGGAGGAATGCTTTACCTCTGTGCCACCACTGGGTAGTGAAGATTTATTTTCCCGAGGAATCCGAACCTCTTCTGCTTAGTGAACCAAACCGCGGACTGCCGTGGAAAAATGTCACGCATTTCACGATACCAGTGGGGACCGAATCCGTATTAATAGTATGATGGAAGAATGCGTTACTTCATTTCCACTACTGGACAGTGAAGATTGATTTTCCTGAGAAATCCGAATTTTTTAAGGCCTAGGGAACCAACTCCCGAACTACAAAGAGCAGTTTTAGTCGGTAGGTGTTTCGTTTTATTCATCCTTAGCAGTTGAATCCGGATTATCGGAAAGTTAGGTGTGGAGGCGTTACCACCACCATGCCACCCACCACAGGGACATGTGGTGGCAAGGGCGGATCCAGAAATCTTTCAAGGGGGGCACGATTTGTTTCCAATTACTATTTTTAGCCAAGTGTCCAATACCTTTTATTTTATTTTCCATGATATAACTCCGGCTTTAGGGGAGGAGGTGGCGATCGCACTACTTAGATCCGCCCATATTCGATGGGAATCTAAACGCATTGTCGTGATTAAAATTCTTTAATCCGACATGGAAAACTTAGCGAGAAAACCAAACAGAGGGCGAAGCCTCTTGTAAGGTTATGTGGAGGACGGCGGCGTCCGGTCTAGACCAAAGAAATAGGGGAAAAGTCCTGTTCGTAGGGGAAAAACAGGAGGGGAAGAAAAGGGGGCAGATCGTTGCAGACTGCGTACGAACACGTTTCAAGGAAAGTTTTCTCCTTCACGAGGTTCACCGCGAAGAGTGGATTGTACAAGAGGCAAAAATACCGTAGACGAGCGCCATCCTAGAATAGTACGCCATCACCCGAATGGCCCTACAGAACTGACATACTGATACTTCTCAGCATCACCCCTAGAGAAGTGTAATCGATATTCTACGGCCATTCTTTCAAAAGAGGACACTTTACCATCCGCCATCTTCACCGATGCCGGGAAGTTCGGAACGTCTTACACATCGGGGCTTCTACTTCAACATCGGTGAGAGGACGCCCCTGTTGCGAAACGAGGCTGAGATGGTCATCCTTCGAGTACGGTCACCACTGGATCGTACTCTTTCCCTCTTTACTCTGATCCGCTACCCTTAGGAAGGGGTATAAACGAATATCATCCCCCCGTTGATTGCTCTGCCAGAATTACAATCTGTTTCCTTTAAGGACGTACGTAAGGCCTATGAAACGGAGTAAAAGGAATAAATTTGCTATCAGGGTTAGATTTCTTGTTTTCTCTTACATTCTAGTATATTATATTTACGGTATTCTCTTATTTTTGGTATTCTCTCATTTTACAAGCCGGAATCTATCTCGTCTCATTTCCGTAACGAAAATTACCAGAGTTAGTGACGTACACTCTGCTTATGATAGCATATAGGACTCAACGTGTTTCAGGGTAGCGGTAAAGGAATGGAAGCTAGCTAATAATTTGAATTACACAGCTTAAATATTTTCTTGCTCCATCCAAATTAAATGAAATTTAATTTTAACCTTAATTCCCATATAAAAAGCCGTGTTCCAAACAAGAATACCAGGTTCGCTGTTGGAATAGAAATTCTAATTTTAAGGTAATCCGCACAGAGTACGTGTAACCTTGAATAAAGTCAATATTTGCTTTAGTCCCGATGGAGCTTTGCCCTGGCTTTAGCGCTTACGTTTCTAATTTGCAAACAAAGTCCTCAGAAAAGTTGATTTTCGCGAGAAGGCAGAATCTTCGAAGGAAACTTTGCTACATTTAATGTAACTTCTTTAGGTCAATTCTGTGGATTTTCTTTTTATCCACCATTGATCTATTTGCGATGGGAGTATATTGTGATTAGTTCCCTGAGATTCAAGAGGTTCGGATTCCGCGAACAAATATAAATCTACTCTTTTACGGTGGCGTAAGGCATTCGACTACCACAACATTGACTCGGGTTCGAATCCTAATGGTTTCATCACAGGCAAATTTAGGGCTTTGCCGCCTGCAGAAGTTTTGTCGTCTGCAGGTACAGATATTTTGCCGCCTAATATTACTAAATTATCTAGAGGTTTAAACAGAGAGGATGGAACAGATTTTACTGCTTTTGTGAAACTGTTAATTTGACCCCACTGTCGGTTATTTTAAATTAGTCTTTTCGCAAACATTCGCGAATTTGGTGCCTTAAACCTCTCTTAATGCGACGTCCTTGTCATCCCTGCTTTTGTTGATGTTCACTTACGCCTTTGAAAATAAAAATTTGAAATTAATATTGCGATCAGCCACCAAAACATTCATCCCGGCCTTTACAAACTTTTCGTCAAAAATTTTCTACCATCAAAAATTTGCTGCATTATTATTCAGCCTACTTAGCCTATAGGTAAATACATAATTGGGTGCCGTAAAATAAATGGCGTTCCTAAACCGACCATAGTCCAGGGTTTCGTTCCCTCAGTGTTAGAAATCTACATTGCTTACAGAAGTTCCGGGCGCAGCATGACATTTATCATTTTTGCGCCGTAAAAAATTATAATAATACGTCTTTAAATCTTCACAAATGTTTTTATTTGATTTGTGATCATCGTATTATTTGAACATGTTTTTGCAATAAGACTTTTAATGATATATGGATGTCATAAATTACTCGTTAAGAGAAAGAATGATTTTTCGCTGTCTGATGAGGATCGAACCCACATACTATTGATTATCAGTCCAGTGCTTGACTGGTTGTCTAAGGGGTGAAAGTTTGGTTCCCACTGGGCGCCCAGAAATCATTCTTTCCTTGGTAAGTAATTTTTCGTATAATATTATCATCCCATCGGCTATGATAAGAATACTGTAGATTGGCTTTAATGTATGTGCAGGTGTCTTCCGAAATATAAATTTTTTTTTTTCATTTTGAACTCTCGAATAACTTTATCATTTCCTTTTGTTTCGTACTCGTGTAATTAGTAATTAAATTTTATTTCTTCATTTATAATAGTTAATTTCGATTGGTTCTAATCCCGAGACTGTGAACTCTGACATTTTAAAAGGGGCCCATTCTATTTGCAAGGACTTTTCTTATTTCTTTGTGTTAATTTTTAAGTGCTTTTAAAATAATGGGATTCTTTGATCACAGGAATGGAATTTTATTCCTGTTTGTCGTTTGTTTCCTTGTTTTAACAACATTGGTTCCTTGCTTTGCTTTTATACTTGCACAAATTAGCTTTAAATTAAACTAATGAAAGAATTTCTCCGTATTTTTCATGCTGTGCATAATTTTATTTTCGCAGTTGTGCTCAAAGCCAGATATTTTAATTTTGTTTGGTAAGGTTTCTTCGAAAATGAATTCCCAATATTCCCGATTGCCAATTACACTCATTGATAAACGTATATAAATACTTTTCTTTTGAAATAGTTTTCGCCAATTATTTTTTCTTCTAGAACATTCCTTTACAAATTATTTTAATATTCTCTTGTATCATCCATAATTTGATTAATAGAGTGCCTTCTTTGAGTAGTTCTTAAGAAACACATTATTTTCTAAAATATGCAGTATTTATGATTATTGATTTTTTGGGTGAAATAATCTTTACGATAATATTTTTGATTTTTCTGAAATACCTTTCTTCACTAAAACATAGTACAATTAATAAAGTTCACACACGAGTTTTTTAGCTCATACCAGGACTTTTCGGTCTAGGAGAAAAAAGAGACATCGTCCCCATCCTGGAGTCGAACCAAGGTTCCTCCGTTGAGCCCGGAGAACCTTGACTGCCAGACCAATGAGGACTCTCTCTCCGTATATGAGGATGTAAGATATTATTACTCTTCACAGGGATAACACAGTTGCCAAATAATGGTCACATTCATTAACAAATACGTTGCAGTTGAATCAGGAAATAATAGTTAATTTAGAAATTTCCTGAACAAATCAAATATCACTATTTTATATTATCCTGAACAATAAACTATCAATGGAATATCTAAACTATCGAAAATTGTCGTAAACATTAGAATTTTCCTTGTAGTCTACAATGTTCTTAAATTATAATCTCGATTTTTTCTGCACAATTGAATATTTCAAGAGCATACATACACGCAAAATAAGATACAGTTGTAAAATATTTAAATACTTATGGATTCGGGTAATTGCTTAAAAATACTCATACCAAATTATGACGAAATAATTACGAAAAATACTCAAAAATTACAGTATAATACTTTATAAATCATATTTTTTAGCATATTAATGAATTTTGCTTACTTTTAAAATAAACAGAAGCATGGATTTCACCTTCAATGTTATTTTAAACATTTAAATAAAAATGAAAACTCTTCTCTCCAAAACTGATTCACATCAAAATGAAAACGCAAAAAATTTCGCTGCTATTTATTTCACACGTCGCACAGTGGGGCCAAATACGCTAATTGCTGGCAAAAACCTCAAAAAGAAAAAGTTAACAATATGCGGCAAAAACCATTTGGAATTGAGAGTCGAATAGTGTACGCGTAAGGTATGTCATAGGGAGCGGGTAGAGAATAAAGGGCACCACTAGAAAATTGGTGTAAACGTCTGTTCTAATGCGATTTCACATTATGCTTGCATAGAAACGAAAATGAGAGTGATGTGTTCCTTTGAATTACTCTTTCCTACTTATTGATATTCAACTACGTTTAACATGGTGTCCTTACCCACAGCTGATTGCATCATTTTTTAATTTTGTTTGTTATACTGTGATCAATAGTATTTTATAAAGTCAATTTAATATTGACGTATTAAAAAAATTTTTTTTTGATTATTTAAGGTGTGTTTGGGGAAATTTAGTTTATATCAGACCATATCATGTCCGTAATTGTAACATATTTATTTCCTTATAAGTTGATCTTGCTGAAACATAAAAAAACCTTGCCCATGTTTGCCCCATTTGGAAATATTCCATTTTATACAGGGTGTCCATAATTTAAGTCTTCCTATTCAGAGTCAACCTGTAGCTTAATCTAAGAATGCAAATGGCTCCAAATTTGGCAAATAGCTTAGCTAGATTTGACAAATAGGATAGCTAAATTGGACAAATAGGATAGCTAGATTTGACAAATAGCTTAGCGAATTTGTAAAGAAAATATTATACAGAGTGGTTTTAAAATAAGTTATCCAGTCCTGGCCAAATTTCGTTAAGAGCCAAAAGTTCAATAATTTGATCGCTCGTAACTTTCGATAAAATCGGATTATTTTCAAAATTGTGACATCATTGTTTTCAGAAAAAAAGCCTCTTTAAAATGATATCAAACATGATGTATATTCTAATTGAAAGTTGTCGAGCACCCTGGCGCCAGCGCCCAGTTTTTAAGGGCGCTCATAATTTTTTTATCGCAAAATCAGTACGCTTGACTTGATAACAAATAAAGTTGATTTTGCTCAAATATATTGAGGCGTTCAAAACTTATTAATTTTTTACCACTTTTCGGTGCGATGGTACCACTGTGCGTCCGTTTATTTATACTCAAATACACCCTTATATAAAATTATGTACTATTAATGAAAAGATGTTGAGTTATTTTTGCAGTATTTTATTGTTAAAATCTCCTAATTATCAAATATTATTTAGAACCCTTTAAAAATTATCTTCAAATTAGTAAATGATAGAATGCAAAATTACACTGTGCAGTTGAATCACATATATTTGGAGTTTCTTAGCATCTTAGTAATTATATTAGATTACAGATTAATATAATAAACTTTAATATTAGATTAAGTTCAATATTATATACACACAATTATATATAATCCAAAAAACTACACCACCAATAGTAAACTACGAATCAAAACTACTTTGTAGTGGTTTAAAAATGTATTAATGTAAATTACGAAATGCAAATGTAAAATACGAAATTTCGTATTTTACATCTGTTGATGACCACCCTATAGAATGGTCGAAAGCATGTTTACGTCCTAATAAATTTTTAAACTATTAGAACGTTATTCTGATTCACAGCTTACAATTATACACATTAAGATGTAGTAATAGTTTTTTTATAAATAATAGAAATAATTTGAACGTAAGAGGTTAGTAGGGATGAGATCAAATACAATTTTTATTTTATGTGGAACCATATTATAAATTTAAATGTTTTCGTGATATACGAATGTTTTTTACCTGGTTCTAATATTCACATTTAAATTATTTTGCAAATAAATGCATAATATTCAATTTAATTTAAAAATTTGGATACATAATATCTAGAATATTTTAGTCAACTCCAAGCTTGAACAGATCGATTAACCATGATTTTATTGCCACATATTATGCTATGTATGTAAATTTCAATGAAATCATTGTTTATAATCTTTTTTCTGAAAACAGAATTTAAAAATTGGAGTGATTGATGTAAGAATTTATGGCTTCAAAAATCGAAGACGCTCATTCGATATCCTCCTTCGCTCATTATTTTAGCAGAATATTATTATGACATTCATTATATAATCTGATTATTAACAAGCGAAATAGCCAGTTTATGGAAATATATAACGCATTGACAATATCAGTTATGACGCTCGTAGTTGTGGCGAAAATTTGGATATTTCGTCAAAATTCTGAAGTCTTCTC
>QLNU02015003.1:56497241-56547889 GCA_006491805.2 Dysdera silvatica
CATCATTAAACTTTTTAAACCACACGTACACTGTCTTCAAGGTAACGGTTTCATCTCCATACATTTGATTCAGCATTGCATGACTTTCGCCTGCTGATTTACCCAATTGGTGCAGGAATTTCAAATTGATTCTCTGCTCCATGACACGCCACAAAACCACCGCACAGACAAAAGTCGATTATAAATTTATCAAGACTCACAGCCGCGCAAAACCACGCACTACTGTTAACTGAATATTATGGAATACGACAAAGATACCGCTGATAAACGGGTTGTTCCCATTTTCGATTTGAGGGGTGATTCACCCTACTTATTGGTCACACTTTGTATAATTCAGTTTATATATATTTCTATTCTTTGATATGTGTTTCTGTTCATTCCACGCTTACATTTCCTAAAATGCAAACGTATAAGAAATGGAATTTTTATGTTTTATCATTGACAATTTAATCAGATCTTAAAATCCCTAAAGTTGTGTGTTCTTACCTGCCCGATTCTAATTGTCTTATTTAGCATTAAGCTGGTGGAAAACGTAATATGCACTCTAAAACACAATTCTATTGGTTTTGTATTGTTTCAGTTTGAAACGTAGTACGTTTTAACCTTGCTGTAGCGCAAAAGTGTACGCAGTTGGGAAAACTGGCCTTTAGATAAGCACTGTAGCATACTTGACAGTATAGTGGCTGGCGAGTCACGTGTTTTGTTATTCTGCATTGAACTTCACCGAAAGTAGAAAGTTAGATTTTAATTTTAATTATAGCTGAAGCAGGGTGTGACTGCGCTAAAAACCGCCAATCTTACAGCCAACGACGCCAACGATGGCATGTGGTTGAAATTGCAAGTGCAAACGCGATTCAACACATTTAAGGGTACTGGAAATACAACCAGCACGTAGATAGATAACATGGTAATAACATGGATCAAATTAAAGTTCTTATTTCACTTAATTTTGATTGAAAATGAGAATATTTAATCTAAATCACCATAATACAAAGTATTTACCAATCAAAATGTCCGGGTGTCTTTATACTTCTATAAATGCTTGACAATATCGTCTTACTTATTTCTGCAAAGCGTAAGAATATACTATAAACTTTAAAATCGAATAAACAGAGCATGATTTCCTGGTCCAGATAGTCTAGTCTGCTGTAGTGTGTTGTAGCACTCCGGTTGTTACGGAGAGGCCTTTGGTTCGGATACGGGTCAAAAATTTTTTTCTCTTTCTTTTCCATAATACAGCTCTAGTTCTAATATTCTAAACGTGTATACCAAAATATAAATCATCAAAAGTTTTAATATTTGCCTATTAATTATGCAAAAAATATCAGCCTCACTGCCGTACAAATAGAGGTAGCATAAAGCAATTTGCATAGAGCACATATTACCTTAAAGAAGTCAATATTTGCTTTAGTTTCAGAATGACATTGTTCCCGATTTAACACTTACTTTTTATCATTTGAAAGCAAAGGGGGGAGGACAGGAAAACGATGATTATTCTAGAAAGCAGGAAGGGTCTTAAGAGAAATCTTCGTTCCATTTCATGTTTCTGCCCTAGAACAATTCCGTAAAAATTTCGTTGAACAACTAGGAGTCTTATTTCCCATAATATTGAATCGTGTCCCTTTTTGTTGATCACTTCCTTTGCATTTCAAATCCACTTTTTCATGGCAATGTTTTAGTGTATGTTTCTTGAACGTGAATACCGTATAGTGAACATAGCAATAAAAATTTGCTGCTAAAAGGTAGCAAGCGAGAGGAAATTATAGAACTTTTTTTTTTTCTCCGAATTTGAAAATTTCTAGATTTTGAAAATTTAGAAAAGTACATTTCTATGACCAGACTGGTTCAAGAAACTTCTTGGCCACCGTTTCTCATAGAGTCCATTCAGGTTTCAAGATGGAGTTTGTTTAGTTATTCGCCAATTTATCTCTTTAAACGAGTTTTATTAATTACGCTACCATCCGTCATCTTCTATTAGCGAAGTCGAAGAGCTGAGAAGAATTTTAGTTATCTAATATATATATTTAAAACATTTGTTTTGGATTTCTTTGTTGGCAATTAAAAAATTCTAAGAAGGAAGTATTAGCTAAATTACATTACAAAAGTTTTTCGTAGCACTTTAAGAACTGAAAAGCTTTTATTGCTTTAATCGTTACGAAGTAATTTCTTAAAAAGCTTTTGCTGATTGTCTTTGTGTTAAGACATTTACTTAATATGAGTTTTTCGTAAGTCCTATTTTCAGAAATTAGAGGTTATATGCACTTAGAAACATTCATTTAATAAAATATTTTATGCTTATACTTAAATTATAAATACAAAATAACAGTCTCATAAATTTGCTTTATATTTATATTTTACGGCATATTTTGTATATGTTTTAAATGAAAAAGTGTAAATGCATTTTTATCTTTTTAACTTAATGCTTATATGCCTTTTTTGAAATTAATGTACCATTTCGATTTTCTTGGAAAGTTGAAAGGTATATAAACTTTATAGTTCGTTGTATAAAATCGAATATATGCAGGAATAAGTACATGCAAATATGATACTTTACAAGGGATTAATGCAAATCTATTATAGGTAAGTAAATATTGAGAAAGGGTTAAATTTAAAGATTATTTATTTTTAGATAGCGTTTTAGTTTCTGTGTTAGCTGATACGATCTTTTTGTTACGTTAATTCTTATTACAAAAAAATGGTTGCAGATATATGCTATTTCAGCAGTCATAAAGTTGTCTAAATTACCTACACTTTGAAATTTTCTTTTATTATTTAGCATTTAATCTGTCGGATTTTTGCGTAGAGATGTGCAAGTTCAATGCAATATTCTCACTGTAAAAACGTTTAATAATATGTAAATTTAATTAGAAACTGCGAATTTTCTTGGCAAAGGATCGACAATATAACTTGCAATTTAAATTTATGTTTATGGTTTTAGAATTGAGCATTACATGAAAAAAAAATTTTTTTTATTTATGTTATTAAATCAACCTCACACGACACTTGGCGTCACTATCGTAATTTTGAATTTATAAAACATTCAAAATTTATTAAAATAAATGGAATAACTTACGTTCTAACTCTACATATTTATTTAAAATTAACGGCTTACATAATCAATTTGCTGAACAAGAATACATTTCCCAGATATTTAAAAAAGTTTAAAAATTAAGATAAATATTATATGAAATATATATAAATATGCATCCTGTTTTAAATAAATAGTTCAGGCAGCTTTGCTCTTTATATAAACATCACAATATTTTTTTAAGTATATATATATATATATATATATATATGCTCTATATATGTATATATTCACTACATACTAAGAAAAAGAGAAGATAAATAGGAAGTTAATTTAATATAAAATATTATAACCAATATGTGGCAATATTGCTCCATTTATTTCCTGCTATTAAATTTATAGTTCCATTTCTTCCTCTGGCAGATAAGTCTATTCTATTATAATTTCTACTCTCAATTTATTGAAGTAACTTGTTTACTCTCCGGATTAACCACACATTTATTTATTTGAGTAGTCCGCAGCTCCATATCATCAAATTCTACAAAAATTCTAACATAACTGTTCAATATGCCGCCATCTGGAAATACTCCGGATGAATTTTTATACTCACAACTATTCACCTCAATAATAGAAAAAGATACATTTTTGAATTCTCATAAAAAAATTTTCTCTTACTTACGAACTTTGAAAGAATATAAGATACGATAGAGAAATTTGTCTTCGATAAGAATTTCAGTTTATTTATAACATCTATGAAAATATTTCTTGCCCTTTTCTTTGGAGTCAGTAGGTCACAGTTGCTCCGCCTTCTTTTATAAGTTTAGAAACTCATTCTTTCAAAATAAACTTAGCTTTTCGTAGCCCCTGGATCAATAGTTACTAAAATTGTTCTGAGAAAAGTAATATAAATAAGGCTTTCTGAGATGCAACTTGAAGTAAATTTATATTTGGCACATCGAAGTACATATATTAGACCTACGCGAAAAGGGGTGACGCCTTTTTGATGTCATTTCGTTGGTACTTATAAATACCAAAATTTATGGTTCTTTCTGCTAGTACTAAAAACAACTAATAAAATTTTATGTATACTTAATCAATATGTCTCTAAGTATAAATTTTGCGACTGTATTTTATTGAAATAGTAAAACTAGAGACTGTCATAATATGGGATAGCAAAGAGAAATGCAAAAGTGCCAGTGGGTAAAGCTGGAATTTTTTATTTCAAACTTATACGATATACTTGGTTGTGTCGCTATTGATGTTATTTGCAGTAGTATAGCAACACTGAGTTTGATTTTGTGATTTAATTGAATAAAAGGAAGATAATTAAAACCAAACAATAAATGATTAAATAATTTTATTTTCAAATTGTCGCGAAAATATTCACTTCCAAATAAGAAAGAATTAAAAGGATATCGAAGGTTTGATATGTCGCACACAAAAGGCAAATTTATTTGTGGCAATGGCGATACCTTCATCTCCAATTCCACCAAACCACTACCAACATGAAATATATTTCGGAAGAAATGAAAATTAATAGGAAAAGACGAGGGCAATATTTTGACCTTAGCCATTATTAAAGATTTTCCATATTATAAAATAACATAATTTTTATATAAGAACTGCCTTTGTAGTAAACTTAATATATAAATAATCATACTGAAGAAATTGGTAGAATTTCCAGTTTCTCTACAAATATAATCATCAAGCTCTAATCGGACAGGAAACCAGAAAGGTAGAAGAATTTTTGATAGAAAGTGAAAACCCATGTTTGAGCATGTGAAAATGCAATATTAAACCAATAAATGGATTGGTCATGATCATTTTTTAAATATTGTTTATATTTATATGCCCATGGTTATAATGCCAATTAAATAGAAGAACACGCAGTGAGATGTCAAATGCCAAACAATGGTAAATACTTTTCATGTCGCTTAATCATATATTCATGCTTGTTTCCAGAGAGCATGAAGGATCGTAATTTTGTTCCGTGTACCAGGTTCTTGTTAAAACCGAATTACCATTAAAATAAGATTAAAAAGACAGAACGGCAGAAATATATTTATAGCATGAGTTATGTCTATTAGATATTTAAATATAAAAATTTACAGATATTTTCGCATATTTACTTGAAAAAGTCTTTTATCGTCCGCTCACTCGAACGGAGTATTCGTAAAAATAAGGGAATGTCGGACAACTTGACGAGCTAGGTAAGATGACGAATTACATTTGTTTTAAATATTTATCACTATATTACAGACCTGGTAATGCGTAGTCGAAGAAGAACTTCTTTATGTCCTGAGAAATGGCAACCTTCTTACCACTCGTCGTTTTGATGTGAGTGAAGATTATAGTTTTTACATGCTTCAAAGTTTTCTGTTAACCTTCTGGAAAGTTGAAGATAAGCTATAGATTTATGCGATAATTGTAAAATGATTTTAAGTGTAATATTAGCTGAGTAGTATTGAAACTTGCACATTTTTTATCATTTTGGTCAATAAGAAAAAGTTACTAATGTGAAATACTAAGAGGCACAGTTAGGAGTAACTTGGCGAATTCGTCATTTTGCCCCGTTACATTAATATTGGGGCATTGTCCCAGTTTTCGATACTTATAGTAAACTATTATTACATTTTTATTGATAATTTATTTATTATTAGGTATATTATATTTATTATTAGGTATATTTATTATCAAGGTAATTATATTTATTATTAGGTAATTATATTTATTATTAGGTAATTATATTTATTATTAGGTAATTATATTTATTATTAGGTAATTATATTTATCATTAGGTAATTATATTTATTATTAGGTAATTATATTTATTATTATATTAATTTATATTCTTATTTTCCTTATTACATTATTTCATGTTAGCCTATTCTAAGGCAGCATCAGTGGGAATAGCAACAAATGGATATGAATTACACCATTCAATAGACACATTTTCAGTGATGCTGATTTTGCAGCCACAATTACTACAGAAAGGACCGAAGAACACGAGGAAGAATGTATTCAAGAAGTATGTGATCCAATCTCAGAGCAGATTGATGAGGACGAAGAATGATTGCAAGAAAATGCCTCTAGTACGATTGTTCAACAACCTATGGCATTTCCTTGGGCAGTGCCTCCCCACCACGATTACTCAGGGAGCAAACAAAAACGCACAGCAAAATCAAAGAAAATTTTAAAAGCAACTCCTCGGAAAGAGATTTTACTGTTCAAGAAGGCTAAACAGCTAGCTGCCAACAAGAAAATAACGCTTATAAAGAGAAAGTTAAATTTCGTAAAAGCTACAAAAAATATGCACAAAAGTTTATCTGCTGCGAATTCATTTAACTGCCCTGGATGCAATGAGATCTGCACTGATCCTCAGCAGGAAGATTGGATTCAGCATAAGGTGTGCCAAAAATGGTGGCATGAACTCTGACCAAATTATAAGTAGTTGGGCGATTATATGTGCTATCGCTACTAAAACTCTTTAGTAGAATATGGTTACGAATTGTGTTCGCCAACTTGCCCCCATATGGTCTGTCATCATGCCCCTGGTATGGGGGAAGACAACGTATTATGTTTTTTCTTCTTTTTTTATATTATGTAGCTGTAGTTTTCTTATTTTAATGTAAGTTGTCCGTCAGATCTGTCATAAACCTAAGTATATCATAAAAAGAAATATGTTCCCAAAGCAAAAACTAAAACTTAAAATTGCATCTTTGAAAAACGGTCGTCAACTTGCCCCATTTTCCCCTATATTTTAAAACTCGACAAATGAAAATTAAGGGGTGATTTCTCTGAAATACAGCTCGACATAACTAGATTTTCTCACAATACAGGGCTTTAGTTCTGTACATTTTGAATGTGACCAACAGGATCGTATCAATTTTGTCCGATCCAAAAAAATCCAGGCGGTTTATTTTAATAAAACGCCACTTAATAAAACCAAAAAGAACACTTATAAAAACCTCCAAAAAATCCCGTTTCCCTAATACTGTGTGAAAAATTATTACAAGTATGTGCAAATTCATTTAGGGCATGCTGACAGTATCCCAAACTATATCACTACAATTCACCATAATGCACAAATTTACAAGGAATCTTTGAACTGGATAAAACATTTGAAAACCGTCAGTTGAATTCTATACATCCGCCAATCAGATAATTATTCAACTATTATAAATATATCCTGTGCTGTAGAATTATGGCTTCACTTAGCAAAAAGTTTGGAATCAGAACCTTACAAGGAAATTGTGTTGAAAAGAATGAACAAAGCTATTCAACCATTCCATTATTTAGCAAACATAATGAACCCTAAATGTAGAGGGCAGAGACCGTCTACTTCCCAAGAAGATCTAGCAGAAAACTGGTTAATTGAAAAATACCCATGAACGTTTATTTGCCATATACAATTACGTATGTGGAATATTACCCTCCAATGTTTTCTGGGCATGTGAAGATGTTCCCAGATGCAAAGTGGTGGAACGTTATGGTAATAAGAACAGAAAAAGGAAACGATCTCTCGAGTGACTTTTGCAAATTCAATTCAAACTTACTGTCATGTCCTGCAAGTTCACTAACTATAGAGGTTAGTATAGTGTGGTCAATGCTCCATAACCACCTTGATGCAGACAAAGCAGAAAAGCTGGTCAAGATTTATAAATCTCTGCACAGTGTTATCACTGATATTGATAAATGAATTCCTTACCATAATTTGTAACGCCTTATGATAATAAAAGTTAATATTTTTAATTTCAATGAATCCGTATTTTTCTGATCAATGTAGTTTTCTATTCAGAACATAAAAATAAGGTCCATCATAACTGATTATTTTTATGCTTCTATAGTAAGCATATTATATCTCAATCCAATAGGGGTGTACAGTAGTCAATACTAGGGTTGTCCCAATTTTGCTTAACGCAAACTCCAAAGTTTTTTAAAACACTTTCGCATTATTGAGTAAATGTACTTTTAGTCACGATGTTCAATTCTGTATGCTCCTATTTCATTGATAGGTTATATTGCTACTATAGATGTGTGTATAAAATTTGCCAATTATTGTGTTGACCTTATTTTTATATTAATGGAAAAATATAGTCATTAAAATTAAAAACATTATAGAATCTTACAAGTATAAAACTGTACAAAATAAAATAAAGAATTCATTTATTGATATCCACGTTATGGCTCTGCAAAAATTTACAAACCTTGACACGCTCCCCCACCCTAAGCTTTATCTTACATTAGTGTTTTCCATTGCTTTATCTTGCCAAATATTGCAGTATCTTCAAATAAGGTCTAAACTTATTTTTAGGGTTGAATAAAACCCAGGATTTTTTTTTTAAGAAACCTCAACCCATGTGGCCTTTTTTGGGTTTGATTGGGTGTTTTAAGGATTTATTACTGTTATTATTATTATTAAAAAGTTACTTGAGTTATTTTCAAATCTTTGCACAGATGGAAAATAACATAGCTTATCCTACATACTTTTAGTATCTCAGTCATTTAGAAAATGGTAAGGAAGAATTTGCAACCTCTAAAAATTTTAAAATTCAAACCTAGAGTTGCCATTATGTTCCATACATGGCATCTCATGAGTAACTGAGAGTTATTTACAAGTTGTGTTGGAATAGAGATGGAGAAACTTTTCATATTGGAAGGCCTCATTAATTTAACCATAACGTAATAAGGCTGCATTCAAGGAACGGCAATTAAATGCACTTTAAATGTACACTGGTTTTTAAAAATGTAACTATATGTATTAAGTACAGAAGAAGAAAATTATTAAATTAGATATAATTGAATTTAAGACCAATAAATGCACACACTGAAATTTTGTTTACCCTTTCTCCTTTCTTTAGAGTGAGCTGAAACAAGAATTGAGTAACTTGCACTTAGTCTGTGAGATTGGTGATCCCATAATGAAACGGAATCTTCGTTTTTTAAACTTATTTTTTGTTTTTGGTGTACATCTTCCGATTTTCTGCAATTTTAAAAAAGTATCCTTACTTTTTCATTAAATAAGGATTTTTTTAAAGTACAAATCCCCACACAAGCTCGAAAGCTGTGTTTTTGTACGATGTTAAGCTTCTACAAAGTCAATCTTAGTCTAAAGACATTAATATTCCTCATAAATAATTGGTGTTAACTTGGATAATCTGCTATATTATAACTTTGTTGTATACCATTTTGTTTTCATTTCATAAAAATATGAATAATATGTGTAAGTATTATTAAAAAGTCCTTATTTTACGGAATAGTTTATTCATACACATTAAAAAAAAGGCTGTTTTTGAAAATAAATTATTTTTCTATGTTACGTTGGCAGGTATGTAGTGGATATAAAATTTTTTTTTTTTTGCAATTATGTAGTTTTTTTGTAATTTTCTACTATATATATAAATTACAGATATGCGAGGTGCACAAGTAAGACCGTAGCCTGGTTTTAATTTGGGGGGGGTTGAAAAACTTTAACATCATATCTCGATAAATTACAGCATGTAAGGCGGTAGCCAAGTCCCATGAAAAAATGTGTTTTGGGAGGGGGAGGTCACTAAGATCCATCCCCCTGGATACGGGCATATGTATAGGATATGCTACATTATTATTATTAATTTTTGCAAAGATTTCAAAACAACCCAAATAATTGTTTTAATAGAACCCAATTTTGCCCCCCCAAAAAAACTAATTTTACCCAATAAAACATATTTAAACGCAAAAAACCCGTCTGGTTTTTGCTTTTTTAAAACAAAGAGTTTTACTCAACCCTGGTATCCAATCAAATGTTTTGTTTACTGTGATTATGATACAACTTGTATTTTCCTGAAAAAATATTTGCCATTTACATATCTGATGGAGAAAGAGAAGATCTCGAATAATTTACTGATTTGTATAAGCTGCAATAGCGCACAAAAAGCAAGTCTAGAAACTTTTTTTTTTAATTGAATTGCATTTTTTAGTTTAAGACTGAAAATTAAATATGAAAGTCAGTATTCATTAAAAATATAGTGCAGATGCTTCATTATTTAAATTTCGTGCATAAGATATGAATTCATTAGTTTATGAGGTTTGTGAGAGGACAAAAAACGACGGCAGCAAAGCCGAATTTGAGAAGACTACAGTAGCACTTACGTTTAAAATTAACGATGTTTTAGAGGAGTGTGAAAGCAAAGACAGTAGAATAGTTCAAAACACATGTATCAGGCTAATAATGATCATATTTTATTTTCAGAACAACCAATGCTTGTTGTTCGATAATGTTAAAAAAACACAGAGAGACAAGATTCGCTTTCTACCCCCGAGCTGCGAATTAACAGACATTTGCAAAATGGAATAGAATTTGACTCAAAAATAAACTTTATTTTTATAAGGTTTATAACAAATATCAATAAAATTTTCCGTATATGTAAAGCAACATCGAGAAAGATTACCGTTATTTTCTTTAGGTTTGGAATAGCATACTGTAAAAGCATCTATTTTATAAATATTATAAATTATGTATTTTCAAATGTTTGGAATACGAGACTGGTGAACATATGATCATTTTATTTCATTAGTATCACAAATTTTAATGGTTTTGGGTGACGGGTATTCCAAATTTACAAAACCTTAGAGAGCGGGACACGTATGGTGGATATGACCATTTGAATTTAACATCATTTGTCTTTGATATTAAATCTGCAGGAGGATAAGGATGAATTAGTTATAAGTGAATAGGTGTTTAAAATAAATTACTGAGATTTATCTCCTCCACTTCAAACGGTATTCCCGTAGGGCAAAATATTACAGCAATCCACGAACAGCCAGAGGTTTATCTTCTGATTCAATGGGTAAGCTCTCTTACTATTCACCAGTTTATGCATTATCTAAACACCTTAATGCACTCTTATCTCATTTAATCGGATTAAAATACAGAGGGTGTGAGGACTTACCAATTTGTATTTCTCTTCACTTCGTATCGGACCATCCACATTACTCTGTAATTCACTTCGATAGGAAGGGATTTTCGTCTGTTTAAAGATTTGCAAATTTACCCTATTATTTATACACGGTGATAAGTATGTATGTGATATTAAGTGAACAACTGATATCTGATTAATTTTATTCCTTGCGTCTTTGAATTCGAATATCATATATGCTTCAAAATTGTTTCAATTAAAACCGTGATTATAATCACGTCTTTCGACGGATTTAAATTTTGTGGCAGAAAATACTAACTTCGTGAAAGATCAGTATTTAAATAATAATGATCATCAAAAGTACAATAAATTATATTTTATGATGCTAAATACAGTAATTTATCTTAATAGCGTCATGCTAATTGACTATTAGTATTTAATAACGGTAATTTAAAGTTCTGGCAATCATTTAACAGAATTACACATGTTATCCAATTCACATCAATTTCGATTTAAGCACATATTTTCTCCGATCATTAAGAGTGGTCAATGAGAAATGTATACATGTTAAATTTACAAAAAATATAATTGTCTTTTTATAATTCCTTCATATTGTATTAATTACTATTTTATAATATATTTACTTACCTTGGATAATTTCATCGAATAATTTTGTTTTCAGTGCACAAGCGAAAGACCAAATTGTTTTTTTTTACTGTCTTATATTCAGACCATAATAGTTTCATCCAAACCTTAAAATATACAGAGTAGGTAACTCAACCTGTTGTCTCCTGAACCCAAATGGGTGCGAGAAAGAGGCTTGTCCTCTTGAGTAGTCTCGAATCGTCACTTAGTTTACAGTTTAGATTTTTTTAAAATCATTAAGAAGCTTATGGCTCAATTTGTATTTGCATTTTATGCATTGAGTTAAAAGGGTTTTAAGTTTGATTCATTCCCTCACATTAATGTAGATTCAAACATTAGCAATTAGACACTTTCGTTTTCAAATGGGATATAGTGCTCACAACTTAATACAATTATTTCTGTTCCAGCAAACTCGATTTTATTAAGCGTCTGACTTTTAAAACCGGCTATTTCAGATTTACGGTTTTTGAGGAACTAAGTACACAATGATATCATAAGTATAAATGAAGTGAATGAAATTATTAAATTTTGCAATCCACTTTTTCGATTGAAATACCTCGTATTAATTGAAATCCACTGTGTTATTCGAACTCCATTGTATTAATTGAAATCCACTGTATTAATTAAATTCGGCTTTATTAATTCATGATTAATTGTGAAATTTACAAGATCAGGGATGTAAAATATTTTCTATAATCTGCACCCCTTGAGAACGCTTGATTAGCGTATCTAAAAGCGGATTCAGAAGGATTGCGAAAAAATTACCGTTCCGTGAAAAGTATCTGATAAAAAAGTAATAATAAAATACTTTGTCTTTACATCATCATATGATATTGATTTTGTTATATCAGACTCGATACACAAAATTGCTAATGAATTCAATCTATCTTCACACATGGTTGAGCCTAAGTAGTTTTTATTTCTCTTGGAAAGAAAAAGGTCGTTGTGCAGAATAGTTTATGGCTGCCATGCTCTGAATATCTTAAGTGCAATTCTAACATTAGGATGTACGTACATTTTACAGGCCGTTTGCACGTAACTAGTTCCATGACATACGCATTGTTACAGACGAATTGTCCTAGTTTTGTCGGCTAGAAGTTTGAGAGGCCTTTTGGGTGACGAAGGCTATCACTAGGCCCAGGACTGCCCTATGGTCTTTACCGTCCCAGGAAGAAAGATAAAATGCCGCCCCTACTAAATATATATATATTTACGCTCATTCTAAAAAATATACTGGCAAAAGAAAGTTTAAGAAATTTGTACCAACCTAGTCTATGGCCTATTGGCAAACACGGCCCTGGGTGTATTATAAGCGTTATTATATTGCACTAACGCCGAAAAAATTTAAATATGCAATCCATATATATATCTGCATCTAAGCTTGTCTCAACTTACAACGGATCTGAAAATAACCGCGAATATATGCTGTATACGTGAACTTGATACCTATATTTCGTGTATAAAAATATACGTATAAACTGTATACGTATACTTCAATATCCATATCGGTTGATGAATACTACGAAGGTTAAAAGAAACGTGAAAACTTCGATATATAGAAAACTTCAGTGTATCTTAGCTCCATAAAAGCAGGCCCGACTGTAATTGCAACTCATTCACAATTTTACATGTAATTACTAACTTGCAAGGGGACGAGCTAATTCCTAATTGAAATTACATTACATAAACGTGGTCAATTAGCTCACTTAGCAGAAGAAAATCCAATTCCAGAATTTTTCCCGTAAGAAAAAGCCATTATCAGAGAACCGTTCAATCTTTAATTAACGTCTCATACTTTTGTCGCGTTCGATGGTAGCCCACTTTCGCACCTTAGAAATAAGGGCATTAGAAAAAGGAAATTACCTTGCTTGATGGTGTCATAATTATTTAATCAATGGTCGTTGGGTAAGACTTGCGAGATAGTGCCGACGCGTTTGACATTCACCAAAATAAGAATTCTTTGAAACTCATTCAATCTGTAGCTGCTACAGGAATCGATGAAAACATTTTTAGATGTAAAATTTTTCTTACTCCGAACGAAATCTTCTGGCATGAAACTTCTTTTTAGTTGCATCCCAAAATGCGTCGGTCGAACTTCTGTTGAGTAATGACTCGAAAAAGTAGGTTGAGAAGTTGCCTCCAGAGGGACGTATTCAAACAGACGTCTTTTAGAGAAATTCTGAATTATATGGGACGTCTCTGGGTAAATTCCAAATATTTCTCCATGCCAAAAATATTATTTTAACAAATTCGAAAGCAAAGTAACAATATTTTATGAAAATTATATTATTTTTTCATTCCGTGGTATGTAATATTGTAATAAATATTAAATGATATGGCCAAACCAAAACTATAGCAGCTTTCTTTGGAAGAAAAAAAAAATCATAATTTCTCTGATCGTTACAAAATTACGCAAAAGCTATGAGGCCAAAAAATATGTTACACATATACCGATGTCAGTTTTAGGTACATGTTTAACATACATTATGAGAATTTTCATTGTTTTCAGTAATTTACGAAGATTTTCACGACATCTATTAATATTTATTATATAGCTTTGCGGGATATTCCAAGGCATCTATTTATTAAACACACGCTTAACGTTTCACTCCGTCCTATGCGGAGCAACCTCAGAAGTAGTTATCGACCAAGTTTCCCTCTGTAAAATGCAAGGCTTCCACTAGGTTGCTCGGCAGAAAATGAGTGATTAAAAAATATGAGACGTATTTATAGTACTATTTCCCTGGCTATCCCCTGATTGGCTGATTCATTGGTTGTTAGATGAAGGTCATCGCTAATTGGTCCAGACGGCGGGGAGTTTAGATTGGCTTAAAGAAGCCCAAATTGTCTGTGAATTTTTAGGCAGGAATTCAAGATTGATAATAAGTAAGCATAATAGTAATATATTAATAAAAATGTGAAAATATCACAAGACAGAAAAATTGAAAGTTGATGAACATTTAGTACTTTTTATTTCAAAATAGTATGCACAATATGAATAAATAGAGTTTTTAATAAATTATTTATTTATTTATCCTATAAAGGATAAAATCATCACTGATAGCATATGCTTCAAAAGGAAAATGCGGGTAATCTACTGAATAAGCTACATTAAATGGTGACGGTTAGTTATATCGTTAGAACTTAAAGCTTTCAAAAAAAAAAAGATACTAGTAGCAACAATAATCTAAATTTATAAAAAGTCACGAGAATTTAGGTAAAGCAATGCGATTTTTCTGAAATACATTTTATAAAAAATTTCTTTACTACGTATGTGAAACTCATCGTGGCCATAGAAGAAAATGCGCACATAAAATGTACTTAAAGTTCTAGTGTGGAAATCAATGTACTGCATTACTCTGTACAGAAAAACGGAAAGATTTAGAAAAATATGGTCTGAGCTTTCTTTGTCATAGACAGATCAAGATATCAAGACAGATAAAGTGAGTGAGAGAGAGGGAGAGAGAGAAAGTGTTAAAAGGGCATGGTAAAAGTCTGTGTCGAAACCTATTTTCTACTAAATGTAAATCTGGAAGATCATATCCATTTACTTCTAAAGTTTTAGACAAGGAGTTTAATATTTTAGAGCTTGAAATATTATTAGCACAAAAAACGAGATTTCTCAAAGGTGAGTTAAAACATTCACGACAGCTAGTTGGTTCTAAAAATGTCTCTAAAAATAATGTAAATATGTTCGTTTTTACAGGTTTCTTTTTCTAATAAAACTTTAAACCGCCTTGGCACTCGGCGGTAAATTACGTAAAAATATTATGAAAAGGGAATTATTTCATGCACATACGCATATGCAATTTTCGGCGTAAAATTTTTATGGAGATAATTGTTTTTATGTACTAGATTATAAATTTTGCCAACATTTTTGCATTATTTAAAAAGAAATCAAATTTTGCTTTGCAATTAATTTCCACCCTGAAACATAAATACGAAGTTCTGAACATGCTGCAAGCATGTGAAATGATGAATGTTAAATACTTTATTATTAACTACACATGTTTGATAAAGGCGTACATGGCTAAAGCTGGAAAATCTAGTCTTAATCAGTATGTTGCAATCATACGAAATGCAAGAGTGTTCAGTATTTTATTATTAATGACAAATGACTGACGGAGACGTGCATGAATCAAGTCAGAAAATCTAGCTGAAAAATTACGTTAGGGAGTAAATTGCATATTAAGACGTTATGAACATATGGATATGTAAACTAATTAGAAATTAATTATTAATTAATGTGTCTAATTTCCTAACATTTAATTATCGGCCATAGATGTATTATTATTAAGTCTTTAGTCCAACGCAGAATTAAAATGCCACTGTTTATATTCAGTGTGATTTTGCTCCTATAAATAAACTAAAACAATTTTAAAATACTTCAGGGATAAGCTTTGTACCAGGGAGGGACAAATTTAAGTATTCAAATAAGTAAACAAACCCACTACCTCTGGGCAAAGGAATGAAACTTTTGTATTTATTTTATAGCCCGGTGTTCCAAATGCGTAAGAATAAAAAAAAGAACACTTCAATAAATCAAGGAAAGATCACAACCTGAAACGTAATCAGTATATGCATTCCTGATTTTGCAATTCGTTTGTCCTCAGTTTTAGATATTAGATGCTGTTTTATTTGTAAGGTTTCTGCAAATGCCCTTCAATTGCACGAATCTTTGAAAGGTATTCATTTCTCACAAGAATAAATTGATGTGGTTTAAATTACATTTCCTACAGAGCTCTAAAAATAAATAAATGGTTCTCCTTGTAATATACTATTGAGAATAGATGTCTTCATTGGGTTTCTTTGAAATTGCTATGTTTTATCATAATCTCATTTATTATAAAACGGCATTATTTTGTTCCAACTATTGCCTAGTGTTGTTTGCTAAATACGCTTAGACATATAGTGTTAAAAACGCAGCATTAGAGCTCAGTTTATTTTCTCCCACACAAGTTATTTATTTATAACTGTTTCTTTAAAAAAATTTTCTTGGATTTCACACGCGCCAAATATATTTGAAACCCATGCGGTTTTTGGTAATTTTACAGAAATTGTTGCAATGTTTTTAGAAAAGGGATTTCCATATCAAGGTACGCAGGCAATTTTTTTATAAAGATTGAGAAGACTAGAGAAAAATGTTAAAGTGAAAAATGATTGTTTAGCATTAACGTTTTTACCGGGTGAATCATTTTCGTTGTTTCCAATTTCCAATACAATGGATACAAATAATCAATAATGATTTGTGCCTTGCACAGTAATCAATAGTGATTTATATTTGATAAAATAATCGATAATGAGTTGTACTTGATACAATAATCGATAGTGACTGATACAATAATCTACACGAATAGTATTTGAATGATATGATGAAGAGAGCTTGAAAGTTGTGATGAATAACACTTGATATAATAACCTACAGTGAGTTTCTAAATTTTTAGAAAGTGGTTAGTTGGATGAAAAAACTTTTTACAACTGACTCACAGAAAGAACAATTGCTATCTCCCTCAGGTCAAAATTTGTAAGCTATTCGCCTAAGCCATTGCGTATAAGCTTCATCTCATAACGGTTTTATTCATGCATTATACATTTGTTTTAGACCTTTTTTCAGATCTACTTAGTATTTTCTTCATAGGAACATCTAATTATAATTTTCCGCAATGAATCAAAATTACACACATTTCACATCAATTCAACCTGGTTATACTCAACATATGGGGAATAAAAATAACACATTTATTAAGTTTCTTATTACATCATTTCCATTTTATAAATATTCGCAAAAACTCTAAACTTCCGTGTATATGATTAAACGAACTGAATATTTCTTTTTCTTTTTTATATTATTAACCATCTTAGTAATAGCACGATTGGCAAAGAAAGTTGTTGTGCTATTATTAACCATCTCAGTAATAGCACGATTAGCAAAGAAAGTTATTGTGCTATTATTAACCATCTCAGTAATAGCACGATTAGCAAAGGAAGTTATTGTTATAGACAAGGAACCCGGAACAACGTTTAAGTAATTTTCCGCCAGAGGACTAACGGAATTTTTTATATGTTGACGCACACCGATAAGAAAAGTAAAAAACTAGGAAAAACATAAGCATGGAATGCACGAAGATAAAGTGCTTCCTTCATGGTCTCGGTGAACTAATTGGTATGACGCTTGTGCAATAAGAGGTCGCTGGTTTAAGTCGAGCCTGGGAGGATATATTTTGTTTTTCTTTACGTGCTACGAAATCTTGTAATGATATGTCAATGAGTTCTAGTTTGGGCTATAGGGCGTGGATATATCGAAACATAAAAAAATTCGAAGTAAATAGTTATACAATAACAAATATACACTAATTAAAGTAAGACAAATTTGAAGAGGATTCAACAGTAACGAATAATAAGACAAACGTTTAAACGTTGCTTTTCTTATTGTCAAGGAATTAAAGATACCGCAGTTCTCGTTCTGTAAACAATAAAGTAATCTATTTTTTAAATTTCTATGTGTTATCACAACATAAAAGCAAAACCGTGATTTACTTAATCAGAGAACTGAAGTTCTGAACAAGTTTCGAGTAAGCAAAAAATGTTTGAGTATTTTTTAGAATTCTCACGAGATCCATTACCATAGGAACGGACGAAACTATAACTTATTAGCAGTCGAGATAAAAAATTCCGGTAATTTTTCGAAGAATTTTTCTGAAAAAATTTCATTTTACCTTTTCATCAAAAAAAAATTGGACGGACTGGGAATGAAAAAAATAAATACGGAACTTGCGATAAACAGTAGTTAATACGACATATAATGAAATGCTAAAACCAAGGAATAAAAAAATACAACTAACTGACGTAAAATAGATTTTTTTTTGTATTTTTCTGTTGTAGGAAATAAATGGATACGCAAGAAAGAAAAATCGCAATCAAAGTGAAAGGAAACGTGAAAAGGGATTTGCATTTGTAAAAAGCAAAACAAACGCTAAACGGTGAAGTTTATTGTCATTTTGCTTTGAAATTAAGGAGTGTAAATAATTAATAGCAAGAAACTATTTAAAAATAACCAAATGAAAAACATTCTGCCAATCATCTTGGCTAATATTTGAATAAAAGCGAATATTTGTTGTAGAACATGCTTTTTAATTTAAGGCAGATTTTATGAAACAAGACTTTATTTTTTTTGTGAATGGAAGCTATATATTAAAAAAATTCAAACAATTCTTAAGAGGATTCAGGGGTTTCAAAACATGAAAAACCATAAATATATACCACTTTCTAAAATGCAAATTATGAATTAAATATCAAAGATAACAACTTCATTTTCAATATGAAGATAATAGATATATTAATGTTTAAATTTGTCTTAAAATACAAAATAAAACTCAGTTGTTTGTTTTTTAAGTAAAGAATTGTATACACCTTTATTACTTTATACGAAAACATATATGTTGTTTGCGCGCATGCTATTTCGGTTACTTACGATTGTAATATATTAATGTTGACACCATTCTACAGAGAAGGACTTGTACTTTAACATAAACCGTGAACAAGTAGTCGTGAATTTTTTTATTAATTTTTAAAACCAACGAATGGAAGAAAGAGAAAATTTTTCAAGACATATATAGACAAAACTAATTAAATTTTCATTTAATTAACACAATTCTACTTCATTTTATGCTAAGTAGTAGTTCGAATGTTCCTGTCAAATTTTATCAGAATATATTAGATGGTTTCAAACTTATCATACGCGAAACATGGAAATTTCAAGTTTTGAGAAGAAACACTTCTGAGATTGCGGAAGAAAAAAGTTCGGTAAATATTGCATACACTTATCTTTCCCTACCGTTAGATGTTTTGGATAATCTAGCGTTCTATTTCACGAAAACTAATAATTTTGGTATCAAAATGTCCAACAAGAACTCGGCTTTCCGATAAAATAATAAAAAAAATCAATTTTTGGAAAATTTGAAACCCCTAAATGCCCTTAACATTTAAAAGAAAATATAGCCAGTAATATACAAAGCTGAATATTTAATTATTGCGGAGAAATTGCAATAGGAAATATCAAGAATCCATGGACCAATTTTGGTACATTTGGCATATAAATATACGGCTAAATATACTATATATATAATAATACTGGCAGCTTTAACAGAGCCAGGAAGAGATTCAAAGAGTGCACATAAAAGTAACCAAGGCACAAAAATTTAGAGCTAATCATAAAAGTATATTCTATCGGAAGAATACGTAGTAATCCTCGACACCATGAACGTTGAGGCTCAAACTAGAGCTTTGAAAATGTAGGAGAAAAGAGAGAGAGAGAGAGGGAGAGAGTGAGAAAGAAACCGTGCTCGGGTGATTTTGGGTGTTGAGCATTATTTGTCAAGTGTGCTAACCCAGACAAGGGCAATAATATCTTACAACCTTATATCCGAATGATGCAGAATAATTGATTTGAATGTCAAAGGGGAAATAAAATTACTTAATATTGATAACTATTAATGAATAGCATACTGTATAACAATTTTCATTGCGAAACTAGTCCCTTAAATTGATTTAAATAAATTAAACTGAGTGGATTTTCTACAAATATCATGGAAATTAACTTACATAAAATTATTTGATAGTATAATAAATTTCGATATTTTAAATCATATTTTGAAGTATATTAAAAATATGTATTCACTCTATAATGGTATTTCAGAATTACGTAACTTTACTTGGAAAGTATTATGTAAAATTACTGAATGTAATATTACTCTTTTATATATAATAGTGAGGAGGAGGAGAAGGATGAGGAAAAATGTACAATTCCGTATATTTTTTTATCTAACGCCGCACTTGAGATCATGGCAATTTAGTGCCGGGCAGGCCAATATAAAGTGTTATTGCTAGACATAGAGATCATTAGAGTAAATCTTAGCTCCTGTGTCAGAAAGTTCAGGACAAAGCCAAATGTTATCAGAGTCCATCGAATAATTGGTATTGCAGAGTGCGTATATTGGTGAGTCTACCAGTCCGATTCTAAAAATGTGCAATTGGAGAGAGTCATGTCCACCACCATAGTTGTAATTGCAGTGTGGGTGACTGACGTTGCAGATAAAGCAGCTTTTGAGTCACAGAAAATTGCTACTTTCCTTGGATAGCGATTATTTATTTTTTTATGCTTCCAGAATGGCTTCTAATTCACTGTCAAAATTTGATGCTCTCTTGCAATCGGGATTGAACATTCAAAGAGGGTACTGTACACTCCGGCACCATCCTCTCCCATTGAGAAGTTAGAAGAACCATCTGTGCATACACTCTATAACAAAAAAATCGACGCACCAAGAAGGAGTTGTCCGATTGCGATAAAAATTGGTGGATGTGAAGAACATACATAGAAAAAGAAACGATTAAAATTTCAGAACAATTGAATGATTTATTGCAGAGTTTGACCGTTACAAAGGGAGGAAGTCAATAAGGCGTTGGTTCACCTCTGGCCTGGATGCAAGCTGTCACCCGGCGTGGCATAGACTGATAAAGATCCCGGATGGTGTCCTGCGGAATTTCTTGCCAAATTGTCTCCAACTGTCGGGCTAAATCGTCAACATTCCGGGATGGTTGCAATCGCCTTCCCATAGCGTCCCAAATGTGCTCTATGGGAGAGAGATCAGGAGATCTAGCTTGCCAAGGAAGTGTTGGGCAAGCTTGAAGACAATTCATAGCAACACGTGCCGTGTGCGGCCGGGCATTGTCTTGTTGAAACGTAAGTCCAGGGTGTCGCAAAAGGAACGGTAACACAACCGGTCGTAGAATGTCGTCTACGTACCGCTGTGCTGTAAGTGTGCCAGAAATGACCACCAAAGGGGTCCGGCTATCAAAGGAGATGGCACCCCCTGACCATAACGCCCTGTTGTGGGCATGTGTGGCGTGCGATAGTAAGGGCAGGATCCCCACGCTGCCCTGGACGTCTCCAGACACGTCTGCGGTTGTCGTCAGGACACAGTTGGAAACGGGACTCGTCACTAAAGACTATACGTCCCCAGTCAGCGCAGTTCCAAGTTGATCGAGCCCGGCACCACTGTAATCGGACTTGACGGTGTAAAGGCGTGAGAGGTAAGCGGCGTAACGGTCAGCGCGAGCGTAAATTCCGCTCTCTCAGTCGTCTGCAGAGGGTCATGTTGGACACATGTGTGCGGGCCACACGTTGGATAGTTGATAACGACGAATCCGGTGCTGTGACAGCTGCTCTGACAATCGCTCTGTCTTCCCGTTCTGTTGTGGCCCTAGGTCGACCGCTGCCGTTGTTGACCCACTCTTGCCAGCACCGTCCAATCGCCGCATCGCTTCGACCCACATGTCCAGCGATTCTTCGATTCGTCCAACCAGCCTCTTTCAATCCGATAGCACGACCTCTTTCAAACTCTGACATATGCTCGTAATGAGCACGAATCTTTCGGCGAGGCATTGTTACAGTCGACGTAAGATATCCGCAGTCAAAATGCAACAGAAATTTTGACCACATATTGAGAATCGCTCCTTATATACACCTGCTGAATGCGCAGTTCCGATGCGCTGGAGTTCCCGCTATTCATTCATTGGACACCAAATTTTAATCATTTGCATGTTCGGTCAAAATGTCTTTGCATACGAAATTTCATTACAATCGGACAACTCTTTCTTGGTGCGTCGATTTTTTTGTTATAGAGTGTATATGTAAGCCAGAGAGGAATGTGAAGGGAATCATATGTGTATTGTTTTGAGTGATAATTGTTTCAGTAAAGTGGAGCTCGTATTTCCGTTATTTATCTGGGATTGGACCTATTAGGTCCATATAAACTATTGGCATTTCTAGCTATGGAAGAAAATTTGGAAACGTAATCTCTTGGGTCCATTTGCTGGTTCAAGATTCGGAGAAGTCCCTCCATAAATGAGAAGAAATCTGTTAGGATTTTGGATATAGGTAAGGTGGTCTATAATTGCACCATTCTATTGGATCTAATCGTAATGAAATTTCATGCTGTTTGGTTGTAATTATTCTTCTTTGGATATTCAAGTGTTCCTTTGATGTTTGAAGTTCCATAGCACTTATGGGAGTGGAGTTTGGGCCTCCTGTGAATTCCGTATATTTCAAAGGAATTTAGTTTTTATTATTTTTATATTACAGATGATTTAGTTTAATTTTTTTACCTACATGTGTAATAAAACTTTTGACGAAAAAATATAAATTTAAACACAATATAAACTTACACAAACTTAATGTAGTTATTGAAAAATTCAGCAAACTATTATATCTGAACAAAATAATAAAATATTACTCTCATAACTGGTTTTGAAAAACGTGTGTCAAAAGAAAAATGACAATTCGTTTCTTAATAACAAATACTAGATTGTCGTTTTCAGTACATGGTGAGTATTCTTGGATTACAAGTATACAAGTAGTATATATTTTAATTGGCATGGGATAGTTATTTGATCAGCCAGCTTAGAGTTCTATAACAATTAAGAGCGTATACAGGGGAGGTAGGAATCACCAAACCCCTTTGTTATCCTCAGAGGGCCACCTGACCGCTCTGAGGATAACAAATTTAGAAATTATGCCTTTCTCAAACCTGTCAATAAATTTTCAGGGACAGGTCTAAATAGATTTCAAGATTTTCACCCCAAAAATATGCCTATATTCTCCCTTGACGAGCACCGATTTTGGATTTTGTTTCATACTTATCAAAATAACATTTTAGGTTTACGCCACCTCAGAGTCAAAAATTATGCGCTGGTGAAAAAAAATGTTATGGAATGATGAATCCAATATTTAATATGGAGTTCGCCACGATCAGCATCTCCCGATAAATTATTAGTGAAGCTTCAAGTATTTGTATAATTATGGACGGCAAAATCATTATTTTATCCGTAAAATATTGACTGTATTTAAAAGTAATGAATTTTTTTGACTCAAACTTTATTCAATCTCCCGTATTAAACATAAAGTAATTAAATCTTCCCTCCAAGATCTATCTGCAGGCGAACAATTGAGTTCCATCTCTTAGAAAAATATATTTGCATTTAACAGTATACTCTTTCAAAAAGCCGAATTCAATTGGTAATAAAACATGTGAAAAATATTCTTTATTCTTTTTCAAATTTGAGACTTTAAAGCGAGCCAAATTTTGAAATTGTTTAAATTTATCACCACAACTGAGTATGAAAAAAGAAATGAGAAGAGCTACAATTTTGGAAATTAGAAAGAAATATTAACTAACCTCTCTAGAGAAAGTAATATTATGTAACTAGCCAAGATATTTGCCAAAGAATACAATATGATAATTAGCTGAAAATTTCTTAACAAACATGGAATATATTTAAATATTTATTGGAAGGAGAAACGGTTTTCATTTGCGCAAAATAAATCTAAAGAACGAAAAAGAAAAATGAATTCAAAGGAAATTTTGAAGTTTACAAATAAAAGTTCATTTTAAAAAAGAAAACCCTAAATTAATTCTTATTTTCTAATTAAATTGTAACATATTTAAAAAGAATAAAATTACGATATGACATTAAAGTATCTATGAGCATGATGCTAAATAAGGCTATCTATAACCACAATGTTAAATAAAATATCTATGTAAATAAAGTTCACTAAAATTTTCTACGATCATAAAGTTTAATGACATTATAAACGACGATAATATTCAATGATGGTACAAAATATAAAGATTAACCTTATGATGACATAAAATCATTTTATGCAACATAAAAATTTTAAACTATTTAAAAAAAAAAAATTTTATCTTAATTGACCTGACTAGCCGAGTTATCCGTTAAATTAGCGATAGCACAAAATAAGCATGGCAAAACCCTCAATTTCATAAAAAAAATATTATGAGAGAATAGAGTAAAAATATTTCAAAAATATTTAGGTATATTTATCAATTAATATAATCCCATTCTCTGGTACCGAGAGCAGAATTCCATAATATTTTATCATAAAAAGTTTCAGAATGGTTTTGGAATCATTTGCATGTACGAATCAAAAATATTTTGCTTCATACACAAAGGCGAAAATACAGTCATATATATTATAAACCACAAAGACATCCTTTAATTAATTTAATTTAAAACTAATTTAAAAAATGCAAGATGAAACGAGAAACGAAGTTGGGTTAAACAAGGAAATGAAGGACAAATATTAATAAAATTCCGTTTCTATGATCAAAGAGTTTCATTCGTTAAAAATTGTTTAAATATTACTAACAAGAAATAAAGAAGAAACTTACTAAAGAACGAAACTTGTCTAGAATAATTATTATAATTAATATAAATTAATTAGACATGAAAAACATGGGGCTTCTGCGTAAGGAAATTTGTCAATTTTGAAAGTTGAAAAAAAATATTGTATAAATTAGAGGAAAGGAGGAATTAGAACACTTTAATATATTTATATTCGGTATTTTTTTCCATTTTAATTAACGGATATATCATTTAAATTTTTTGTAAAGGCATAACAAGGTCTTATACATTTTTTTATAAAAACATTTTTCTGCATATAATTATACATACCATTTCTTTAGTTTTTATATTTATTAATTATAATACTAAAAACTATGATTTTTCCATATTACTCATAGCAATATAATTGATATAACTGAGAAAGTTTTTCCATATATATAACTCATGTTATTCTTTCTTAGGGGCCAGAGGCTTAGATTTTACGTTCTTGTTGTTCTCAATTTTAATTTTTTCTTCTTTATTGCAATTATGTGCATGAACGATGCAGTTTAAAAGCTTTGAAAAATGAGTTGGGATATACCTGCAAGTCTAATTTTATAAAATAAAATTATCGGAATCCTCATTATGAAGATGCATGTGTTTAAAACGAAAATTTTAACAGCAAACTGCTCTTCTATGTGACAGTTTCTTTGAAGTTAAAGAAAAAGCAAATCCAGAAATGATAAACAAAACATTTATAGCTGTAAAGTTTTCTCTAGTAAGAATATTTGAGATGGATGCGAAAAGAAATCTCCTAAAACCCAAGAATAGTTCAAAACTCTAAAATTACTTTTCCATTAAAAACAAAATTCTCCTTTTGCCCGAACGATCGCTAGAAAGAAGTTTTGTGGAAATTTTTTCTACATAATTTGATGCAACTTTAAAATTGCTTTTCCTCATATAAAAGGAAAACTTTTGTTCGATCAGCGAAAACGAAACTGTCACGAAAATTTAATATTTTTCACTTGAAAATCCATCATTTGTTATCATGTCAACTTTCTGACAAATGTTGCATATTTCAGAATTTTATTTGTTTAAGATATATGTGAATTACAAATTCTATTTCAGTCCATTAATTTTATTTTAAATCCAGCATATTCATTCAAATCCTGAATGTTTCCGAAGAAGTATGCATAATATTTTTTTCATATACAGTAATTTGCATATAATGCTTACTAAGTTGGTAATTCTTATATCATATTCTTATATCATAGGTGCCTTATTAGACTTACTATTAGATAAATGTGTAAGCAAGTAAAAATGTATTGCATTCTAAGTAAACACAAAAATTTTACAAATGTATAAAATGTGGTACTTGAGGATTAAGGGTAATCAAATAGTGATGAATGATGCGTAATTTTATTTAAATTTAACGATCTGCATGTCCAATAATTATCTTGTTAGTTTGCTGAATATTTATGAAATTTTCAAGAATTAAGTGCTGTAATAACTTGAGCGTCTATGAGCCTTATCCTAATATTAATTTGGAAATGTGGCAATAGGAGGCAGAGGCATAGCCCCACAGAGGAAAACGTATGTTGTACACACGTGTCACCTCTTTCCTCTACCGAATTGGCAAGGCTTTGACAAATATGCAAGTGTCACTGCACGCATGTTTCACTGTACGCATGTGTCACTACACCCGACAGACTTGTCTGGAGTGGTATCGTAGCTGATCATCATGGCTGCCAGTAGATTGGCATAACATGGTGTTTAGCAATGAAGCCAGCTGTAGTCTTGGAACAGATCACCATCGAATCCGTGTGTGAAGGTGTCAGGGCCAGCGGTCCCAACCACCCTTTGTTTTACAGAGGCACACAGCCATTACCCCTAGTGTGATGGTGTAAGGTGCTATCTTATACTACAGCAGGGTGCCCTTAGTCATCCTGCATACAAATTTAACAGCTCAAAGGTATGTTAACGACATCTTGCGGCCATTTGCGTTACTCTTTATGACACGGTAGCCGGGGGACATTTCTCAACATAGTAATGCCAGGCCCCATATGGTTCGCATATCTGTGAGTTGCTTCCTTGCTGTTGTTACTCTTCTTTGGCAGAAAATATCACCAGATCCTTCGATAATCAAACGTACATGGGACGTGGTAGGCCTCCAGATTCGAGCACCGCAAAATGGTGCAGATCTGAAGCAAAAAATTAGAAATGCCTTTCAGAATGCGTCGCAGGATGACATTAGGAATCTTTATCACTCCTTATCTAGACGTATAGAAGCATGCATCGCGGCCGGGAGTAGGGGGGAGTTTCACCAACTATTGATTTGAACATTTAATGTGCAATTCCTAGCCATTGATGGGTCCTACAGCCTTGAATTTTTTATCATTTCCTTACCTGCGCATTTCTTAAAATTTCTTTTACGTAGTCGTATTGATAAAAATTGTATAAATATGAAATTTATTTGTTGTCAGTATCTAGTAAAAGAATTAGTTTTCCATCTATGATAAACTCTTTCAGGTATTAAGTTTGTGGATTTTTTTTACGCATGGTCCACAACTAATTAATATTCGAATAGCTAATAACTGTACTGGTTTCCCAACTAATGGAAACTTGTGAAATATTCGTAAATAATACACGTTACGTTTTATTATATGCACTGAAATTAATGGAATATAATTTTGTCCTTTTAGACCCAGAATTTAATTTGTAGTTAGAGTGCAAATTGCAAAATAAAAAATAATGGAATATATCAGCACATTTACCGAATTGAATTTTTGCAGAAATCACAAAAAGGTAGTGCAATTTTGAGGGAAACCTTAATAACGTCCTTGTAAGTTTAATACTTTTGTTTCAAAAATTAAAATTTAGAAATGCTGATCTGGATTAATATTTATGTCATTGAAGCTCTATCACATATTTCAACGCGTAATATTTAAAAGCGAGTGAAAATCTCAACGTATTCAGATCACGCTACGCTGGTCTCTCACAATTGCTGAAAGTTAAGGCGGTCTTTCAAATTATTAAATTAAATTTAGGTAAGCGAAATAGACTTAACTGACATGGCGGCAGAAATTTAAGGAAAGGTGACGAGGTTTTTGCGTTGCCAGCATTTTTTTATTTTACTTTTTTTAAATTGAAAAGAAAAAACGAAAGTGAATTTATCGGCTTTTTCAAAGAGATTCTAAAGGTGAAAGGCTTAAAACCTTTGTCAGAAGAACATGTTCCACATCCTGACAACACCCTCCGTGGAAGCACTTATATTTTCTTACTTTGAAAATCAATAGTAGTATCGAAACTTTCCTAAAAATCAATAAGGAGGAAATAACGGCGATTTTCTAAGTCCGGATAAAACTTACCTCTATCCCATTACTTTCTTTCTTGAATAAAAATGGCTAAAGCGGATATTTTAACCAGACAGCAAAGCTTCTTTGTTTCCTTGTCTCCATAATGGGCGTCCGAAGACACAATTATAGCCGTCCGTTGAAAATAATGCGATTTATTTTAAAAGCGAACGTTATTTTCTTAGAGCTAAACTACTAGGTTTAGTTTAAAACTACCATGTGGATTTTAAAGAAATCGCTGAACTTAACTTGAATTTCATCAAGTGTTACTTGTAAAGCTAAAGAAATATACATTCTGTTCGCAGAAAATTTTCAAAATTATAATCTCCGCAGTTCATTGTATATTTATATATTTGGCACAATGTAGATTTTTGAAAGGTGTGATGATGATCGCAATCTTTTCATAAACATATCTTCTTTATAAACTTGGATTTAGTTTTTTCTTTCCATATTTTTTACATGTCTTATACGATGCGAAAAATAAAATGTTTTCATTTGAATGAATTCTATTTTCTGAAAAGAATGTCCTGATTTTTTTTTCTGAAATGAATTTTCCGTATCTACGACTTTCACACATTTTTAATTATACTTATCTGAAAAACTCCCAATTTATCGTATGGCAATTTTGAAGCATACACCATCGAATTTTCTGTGACATGTACTTTGTTGCTTTTTTGTTCCATAATATAATCAATTTATGTTATAAAATAAATTCAGAGATATAAAATAGCTTGTACTTCAAAACTTGTTCGATTGTGATGAAAAGATATTCGAGTAATCATGAGGCAAAAATAGAGAAAGGTATCGTGAACAGTTATTCACGATATGACAGTGGGAAGCGATAAAATGGAAATGAATACAGAAATAAAATTCATGTTAAAGGAATCTTGGATAAAAATGACCGTTGGATGCTGGAGGATGAATCAGGCTTGGGTATAGGGACTAGGATGGTGGTGAAGGTCAGCTTGCGGTCCAGACAGATGCTATCGCGAAAAGGGCGACAGGAAAAATGTTGTTGAACAATAAATTGGCAATATAAATGTCGGAAGTGCGCAGGAGTCATATATCGTTAGGCCGTAAAAATCGAAGAGGAAATTTAAGGCAGGCGGGACGAAGAAGGAGGCTCCGTAAGGTCGAACGGGCAAATGAAACCGCAGGTCGAGTGGTCGGTGAGATAGGAGGAAAGGACGTGATTGGAAGAGATCATTGATAAAATCTGAGCTTGGCTAGAAATAGGTTGATGGACATGAAGGTCGTTTATGGATGAGGAAGGTGATGGGAGATTTTTAGAGAGGATAAGAGATCTGATCCCTATTGAGAAAGGTCAGAGGGAGAAGAGGGTCTGATCTCCATTAGAGGTGGTCGGAAAAGGAGCGGATCTGCACTTCGAGGTGAAGGGTCGTGATAGAAGCCGTTGATGAGAGAGAATTGGTCGGTTACGAGTAAGATTGTTTAAACGAGCGAGGGCCCTAAAGTCGCAGTTAGAAGTGGGGAAACGTTGTTCCCAGACCCAGCGTACGAAGGTTTGTGCATATTTGTCTTTGGCTGCCAAAGCTGGAGCAGTAGCATCCGAGCCGTTTTTTCCGGCGCATAAGAGCGAGCAGACGATTGCCTAGAGTCACATTTGCCGGACCAATTTCTGAGACGATTTCCTGGAGTCACATTTGCTGGACCAGCCCGAGGCTATTTTTTCCGGAGCCACATCTTCTCGGACCGGTCACCTGCATGTTTTCCTTGAGCGTCAGACGGACATAGATGGATGGTGGACGGAACACGTATAACGTGAGTTTGTTTCTTTCTTTACCCTTGATATGAGGTGCACCGCTGTTCTGTAGGAAAGGGATAGTTTGTAGAGTCAGGCCTCGAGTAAGATAAGCGCGAATCAGGGAAGATAGTGTTAGAGTTTTTTTTTTAAATAGTACAGAAAACCCTTTTATTTGTGTAAATATTTGTATTGCATTTTGATATTGCAACAATATGGCATATATCCATTAGGTGAAATTGGTGTTTTACAGTAGGTGTTTATCTTAACTGTATCGATTTTAACGAGCAATCACGGCTCAAACCCATAACAACGGTGCTGCCATGCAATGAGCGTGAAAGCCTTCGTATGTTGTAATTACAGCTCCTGCTACATTGAATATATCAGACTCAGTTTCTTATTGCCGTCCCAACGTTTATTTGTATACTATACGATCATGCTGGCCTTTCAATAGTAAGATTACGTTAAAGATTGTTATTGTTTTCAAGTAGCCTTATGTCTATCTTAGCGCCTGGTTATTCACTGGTTGTTTACAGGTAAAACGCCAGCTAATAGTATAATCGTTTATACCACAGTCGTTTAATGACTAGAGTGAACTAGTCATTCGCGATAAAGGATTAAAATTGGAAAGAATTTAATATGCATATTTAGCAAATATAGATTCCAATGTCTTTACATACCATTGTGTTCTACAGCATCAATATGCAGCAAGATTGTAGTAGTATGAAGATACTAGGTTCTAAGTGTGTTTATACAAATATCAACTGTGCCTTGCGATATTCCCTGCTATATGCTCTGTAGTGATTCCCCTTGTATATCGCTATATCACAATGATCGGAACTGGTGTTATCAAATGTATAGAAGATCGTGATATTACGTATATTTTTTTGATATTACGTAGATATTCCAGGGATAACTTTATCTTCTACGACAGAGTATCTTGCTAAAATACGGCTTTGGAAAGGCCACGGTATTGGCAGTGCCGGGGATGTACTGTAGTGTAACGCATTCGAAGCAAATTTTTAGAGTTTAAGTATCGAAATATATTAAAAGGATTTGAAGCTCAAAAAGCTATCAATGTAAATTGTATTTTACTTTTATATATTAACTTTGAAATGGAAATAAACAATATGAAAATACAATTTATGACAAAAGAGATGATTTTAAAATTCTGAAGTAGTTCTTTTTTCTAATTATAATTTAAATGTGAGTACTAGAATTTTTGGAAATACAATATTTCAAATTTTTGGAGTTAATTGATTGATTTTGTAAGAGGCCGATGGATGTCTACTATGTACTGAAAATGCTTTATTAAAAAATGGTATGCCAATCAAAATGTTCAGAGTATTTCTAAAGAATTTGAGCGTGTTTTAAGCTTAAATATTTAATTAATACCTAAGGATTACCTTAAAAATGTATGGTCATTGGCTTGTTTGGAAGTTTTATAAAAACTGTCATCTTAAGTGCGAGGAAGTGGGTATAAACCAACTTCTGACTAGGAGCTTTGTCCCTAAGGTGATGACGTCAAAGGTGGCGATTGGGAAGAATCACGGTTTCTACAATATGACAACCGTCACCTTTCTTTTGACCTGAATCTTCTTTTCGGCAGATCATTTATTTATTTGAAATGTGCCATTACCCTGTGAAGTACAGAGTGTGGGTTCTAGATAAGGAAAGCAGCACGTGTCGAGTATTTTAACAAAAGATGCAACAATATTATGTAGTGTTACAAAAAACATAAAAATAATAATTTATTTATCTAAATGTATTTCTCCTTGAAACGTATCGCATTTCCGTAACGTATATCATAGTCAAGATTAACAATTCGATCTCAGACCATCCTATTACCAAGTGTTATCTTCTCTATAAATCATTTTTATCTCTTTAAATGTACGCACTTTTTATATGCTTACAACATTCTTGAGACAAGTAGAAATAACAACACATTTAGTCGTATATTTCTTCACATTTTATACTATTTTTATTCCATTTATCAAAACGCAGATTACTGAAAGACCGCAGTCGTGCGAGAGTTTCTTCAAAAGGGAATTTATTTACTTCATCTAAATGTAAGTGCACAATGACATTGACAGAAAAATTTTTCTGTTAAAGGAATTCAATCAACTTTACTTTTGACCAAAATTCAAAGTTTAATCTGAAAAATAATTTTGAGCTGAAAGAATTTTGTGCAAGAATGGAAATCCGGGTTACATGCCTCACTTTTTTTAAAATCGATATTCTGAGACCCATGGCGCACAAACATGAAATTTACTTAGTCATAATAATCGATACACTTTTAAGAAGCATATATATTAGTAAAATATAATTTACAAAAAATTCAATAAGCCGCTATAATTTATTTTTTAACACCCTTCGTTGCGGCATCTCTCCCAAGTGTGTCGGGTGTTACGCCGCACCATGAGGCTTGCCGCGCTTCGTATAGTAAATGAATTTACTTCCTATCAAATACGTTTCTTCAAAAACTATGTTATGAAAAAATAGAATAACTGAAATTGCGATTTTATAAAACATAAAAATTGAATAAATTTAAAAAACATCTGCTGTTTTTATTTTGAACTCATTTTCAGAATCGGAACAAACATGGACAAAATAATGACATAAATGAATTACTTTTTTTTTCAAATAGGCTGGACTAATTTTTTAATCTATTCTCTCTCCCACAGTCGGCACAAAACTCATCGAAAATCGTACATTCTGCATGAAGCCATCGCTTACTTACATATAGCACAACGTAACCATTCGCATCTTCAGTTGTGTGATAATAATTTTCTTCATATTCATTGCATGTATTCACATCCAAAGTTTGTGATGACCCAGCTTCACTTTCCTTTCTTTTACGCATCTCATTAGGATTACCTCTGACTTTCTCTATTGCAATGGAATCAAACCCAGAAACATCATCTACTTCAGAACTAGTACTATGACTATTTGATTCATAATCTAACCACCTTCTTTAGTTATTTCTATTTCTTTCTTTTCCAACTTTCTTCTCCAATCTTTCTTTTAACGGTCTTCTGTTTTCTGCAATGGTTAAGACAAGTGCCTATTTCTTCATTGCCTTTCCTTTTTTCTTTATTTAGTTTTGAAATTGGAGATATTGCATGCAAATATTTCGATGGAATTGTAATATTCTTTTCAGGCAAATCTTGACTGATGTATGGCTGTGAATCTACAAAGTCTTGTGTTATCGGCGAATGTTTATTCGATGTTCCTAGCCGCAATAGTGATGGAAAAAAAAAGAATTTGGAGAGCTTTTTTATGAATTTGGCGGATTTTTTGAAAACTTTGGTGATATTTTTACGAATTTGCAAGTAAAGAAAATTATAATTAAATTGGAGACATTTGACTAGGATTTGCGATTATATTTAACGGCATTTGGCGCAAAATAACAAAAAATTCTAAAAATTAAAATTAACATCCGAAAGAATACGCGCGGCATATGTCCCTGATTTTAACTGCGGCATGTATACCAATTTGTAAGGTATAGATGCCTCACCCCACGCCTTCCTGATCTTGAATTCAAACATGGCGAAATAACAATGAAACCTCTCTATACTAAGACTATGCTTCGCTCAAACAGGGAATCCACTGACATCGTTAAAGTCTTAGCTGTAATATACAAAATAGGATAGCACACGAAAATATTTCATAACAAAACTCTATAACTCACCGTATATATTTGTTAATTTAAAAACAAAAAGGCACAGGAACACGATGTTTTTACCGAACACGCTTCAAATACTAAATGGCGCACATTTGGTATTTTTTGCAGTGTCATCCCACAGCCCGCTTCAAAACTAGGGGGTGCGCAATCTATATCGCATGTGGCATGTAACCCGGATTTACCCTATTTGGATATAAATTTTGTCTAAAGAATTTTTTTGAGCGCTATGAAAGCCTCATTGACATAGAATTCACTTTTAAATATTTTTGATCAGGCATATAAAGACATGCAGGGTGTCTACAGGGCTTCTAAGTCAATTTAGTGACTTTTGGGGGACCCTCAAAAATAATTCCTGACCTCGAGTAGTTCCTAATAAACAATATTAGAAGTGCCGACACTGCCTTACGTCATTATGTTTTATGTCAAAAAATATCATCCGGAAATCAGTTTTTGGGTGATAGTACAGATGAACCCTAAGCTTTGTCGCCAAAACTCGTGCTTGAATTGGACTTTCGAGCGTATCTCTGCCCCTTTCATGTGCGCCCAGCATATGCACGTTCGTTGCGAAGCGGGTTAGTGTAGTGTCTTTGTCATAATTTTTTATGCTGGAGGTTATTTTGGGGCGTATTTCGTGTGCTGTAGCGTTTGAAAATGGGTGAACAGGTGAAGTTTTTTGTTTAATAAAGAAATTCCTTCGGCAAATAACACTATTTTGATTCATACTTTGCAGAGTTAATGTGGAGACGGCGTCATGCCGATAAGCCGGAGAGCATGTTTTCAGCTTTCTTAACGGCCATTAAGACGACCTTCCCACCCCATACTTCCGACGCCGAAACGTAGATTAGTACTTTAAAAAACATTTTTTTTTTAATAAAGAATGGACGAATTGAAAAATTTTCGCGATTCATTAAAGAGATAGGTCTCTCGCTAACGCTGGGGTGCTTTGTAATTATTTTTTTCCATGCAAGCAGAAACTTCTGTGGTTATTTTCTTATGCGAGCCCCAGACAAGCAAACACAATAGGAAGTCCGTTTGTAAACAGTCATGGCGACCGAAAATGAAGCAAGCGCACAAAGCGACGAATCATGACGTAATCCGAAAAGAAGGTTGACGACAAAGCAAGCATGTGATACATCTGTACTATGGCCAGTTTTTGAAACATTAACAAACAATTTTCAGCTTTAATAAACTATTTTCTAAATTAAAATTTCACTCTGCAAACAAATCACGAGTCTTATCCTACGCACATTAAATGCTGCTTATCATCTGTTTTTGTTTTTGTTTTTTTAATTCCTAATATATTAATAAGAATAAGAAATAAATTTATTCAACCTATAAACAGTTATTGTTTAAAATTAAAAAATAACTTTTAAGCAACGTTAAATTTGCGTATAAAATTAAATTTGATTACAATGTACATATCCACCAGGCTTGGCTGGTCTTCTTCAGGAAACTGTAAACAAAGTTGTGTTGCTAATTCTTGGAAGCATTTTTACCTGCCCGGGACGTCTGTTGATGTCAATACGTGATAGGTGGCCATAGCTGGTAATAGGGTGGACCAGGCCCGGCTAAAACACGGCGTACTATTTTGATTATTCACAAGGTTAAAATTCTTAGCTTTTATGTGAAATGCTGCAATAAAATCTAGTTCAAGTGGAGATTTTGGCTGAGAAATGGTGGTAGGCTCCAGTACATTAAATTTGTAGTCATTTCTCCCAGCAGTGAACGACTATTCGCGACGCCAGCCCTTCGATACGCCATCTGGCGGTCATTAAAGCAAACTCCACCATCCGTACTCTGAAATAAATTAGTTATTTTGCATCTGTTAAACAGGGTAAGCGAAGTGGAAAAAAAAGCATATACAATTTATGAAAGAACGAGTAAAAACAACAAATTATCGCAGTTAAAATTATTTAATAACACTGTTGATAGCAATTTCCGTGGATGATCCGCCACCATCCTCAGAAAAATTGCCAACACACAAGTTGCACGTTAGGTGTGGCGTCTCTTGCTGTGGAAAGGAGAAAATTTTTCCAAATCGATGAAAGCGTATTGAAAGGATGCTGCTCATTCACAGAATTGACTGCATTGGTAAAGATGTGATAAGCTTCAAAGAAATTGAGGTCAAAAGTTTATTAACTGTGCTTTGGAAAAAAGACATTTGTGGCCAGCTTCTCATGAATGTTTTGCCAACGCAGATTTGTGGAATTCTTGTTTAGGAACGTATGTCTCATGTTCTTTTAATCGAAAACGTAAGACCCGACATGTTTGGCCGATGTATATCATGTCACACTGACGCGGGACAGAGTAAATTTACCAATTATCATTGTCCGGAATGCTATCTTTCAATTTTGAAAAACCCAACTTATTGATCGGGGTGAAACAACAAGAAAATTGAATTTATGTAGGATAGAAGAGATTTTGAATGCGATTTTTGGAATGAAGGGGATGCGCACAGTATTGATAATAGGAGAAGAGCTATTGGAGAGAGTAGTGACCAATTTGAGTCTATTTAGTTTAGAAAAAATCTTGTTGACAATAGACGGGTCGTAACCACGTTCCGACGCAATGTACTATATGATATTGAGTTTAATATCCAAAGCTTCACTAGTAGATGAAAAAAATTTTAACGCGCCAGAGATAAGATAATGAAATGAACTCATTTTTTGGAATTGTGGATGCGCAGATAATGAGTGCGGTGGGAGAGCTACAGCGAAGGGTTTTCTGTGCACACTGGTTTGGAAAGTAGACGGGGTTCTTTCGATGCAGACATCCAAAAACGGCAATGAGCTATTGACTTCTTCATCTTCGAAAGTAAACGAAATATGTGGATCTATCGAATTCAGTACATCTATGATATGCGAAAGATCAGAGGCATCGTTAGAAAGGATTGCAAAAGTGTCGTCCACATATCTTGTCCAAAACTTAAAAGGAACACGTTTCAGGATCTCAATTTCTACCTGACGGAACGTGGATGACACTTTTGCAATCTTTTCTAACGATGTCTCTGATCTTTCGCATATTATAGATGTGCTTAATTCTATGGATCCACATATTTTGTTTACTTTCGAAGAAGAAGTCAATAGCTCAATGCCGTTTTTTAATATCTACGTCAAAAGAACCATAAATTATCGTTATAGACAGATTTTACTGTATAAATTCAACTCAATAATGGAAACGCATTGCAATGAAAATTGGAAATTAAGTTAATTAAACTAAATTGATAATTTCTTCAAATCGTTTCAATCAGTGACGTAGGAAATGGAGCTTTATGGCTCAAACCTTCCATAATTTTTTAATTGCTTCATCTACTATTTCAGCCTTTTACTTTAACGATAACGTCCCCTACGCCTGTTTGCTCTCCCACCCGAGTGTTCCTTTTTCGGTCTCCCCTGGTTATTCCAAGCATACACCTCTCCCTGCTCCTTTGGGTTTTCTGTAACTTCCGTATTGCTGCAATTGTTTGACGCCATGTCCCTGATCTGTAAGAGAGGACTGGCATTACACACTGGTTGAAGACATTTCTTTTTAGACACAAAAGCAATTTTCCCTTCAGGATAAAATTGTTTCTTCCGAATGTACTCCAGCCAAGTTTAATACACATGTGGAGTTCTTTCATAATGTTCTTAATGTAAATTTCTAAGTCAATGTTGCCAACCTGAATTCCTGTTTTCTCTACGAAATTATTGAACATGATTTTAGTTTTGTGTAGGTTCATCTTGAGTCCAACTTCTCTACATCTAGTTGAAAGTTCCTGTACTACGTCCTGGGGTTTTGATGGGTCCATTGAAAATATGACGATGTCATCAGCCAACCACAGATGATTAAATGTTCACCATTTATTTTTATTCCTTTGTTATTCCAGTTTAGCAGCTGAAAAATCATCTGTAAAGCTGAAGTAAAAAGTTTTGGAGAAATGGTATCTCCCTGCCTCACACCTTTACCAATTTTGATAGTTTTGGTATCTTTATGTAACCGAAATTTTGCACTTGCATTTTTATACACACATTTCACCATGTCAATGTACACATCCTCGATGTCTGTTAATCTTAAAAAGTTGATGACTGGTAATGTTTTAACAGAATAGAAAGGCCTTCTCATAGTTAATAAACTCCGCACATAATGGAAGTTCATATTCATTTGTTCTTTCAATCAGTTCTCTTAATACTTGAATATGGTCTACTGCACCACTTGTCCACTTCGAAATCCAGTTTGTTCTCATGGTTGAGCTGCATCTGAATTTTTTCTGCAGGCGATGTATTAGTACTTTTGTGAAGATTTTATAAATAGCAGGTAACAAGCTAATTGGTCGGTAATTTTTTAAATCCGGTTTAACCCTTTTTTTATGCAAAAGAATTACTGTTGCAGAATTGCAGACAGGAGAGCTATTTCAGTGTCTTCGTTTAATCCACTGTTTCCTTCATACAACCCTTGGAAAAAGGTTTGGAATCAACACCTATAGTCTACAAAATTTCACAAAAATTGATAAGTATTTTAAAGAAAATAAATTTATTAAACCGAATTGGTGTATTTCCAAATCTATACATCGTTTCTGAAATTTGTATGTAAAAAGGTCATTTAAATTAGCAGTATTTTTTAAATTATTTAATTTTAACTCACAACACCGTGAGAAAAAAGTATGGAATCATTTGAAGTATGGGGAAAAAAGTATGAAATCAAAGGCTTGTTTATGCAAATTCTAAGTGAGAAGATTACGTTGTGATTACATAATACGCATGCTTAAATTTCGAGCGGAGGTATATAAAGAAAACTAGCATCACTTGCTTTTGTTTGTTTGGATTTTTCTGGTGCAAGAGCATCTGGGCTATGCTGCGTCAAACTGCTTCCATATCGTTAGCCAGCAAAGAAAAATGGCACCGATGAAAGAGCTCAATGTTCAAGTTCAGAACAAAATAATTAAATGGTTAGCAGAAGGAAAAACTGAGCGAAAAGTTGCAAAAACGTTTTCTTGTTCTTAATCCGCCATTTCAAAAATTTAAACAAAGTGTAAATAAAGAAACGAAAAACGTAATGAACATCGTTTTGGCAGGCCTCGTGCAACTTCTGCTCGTCAAGATCAAACTCTGAGGAAATTATGTAAAGGTATAATATTTTCGACGTCAAAACCAATAAATGATCAATGGAAAAAAATATCTAAAGCTAACGTTTTTGATAAAACAGATAGGAAAACGCCTATGGGGTATGGGTTTTCGCTTCTGTAAGGCCAAGGCTAAACCTAAACTTAAGAACCAAATATAAACGAGCTAGATTAAAATGGGGGAAAACGAAGGAAAAATTCGACTGGTCTGGTCTGGAGCGCAGTGATATTTAGTAATGAGTCAAGAATATGCATTGCTAGTGGTGATGACAGTGGAACATTTGTTTGGCGTCTAAAAAGGGAAACCATGAATAAAGATTGTATGAAGTTCCGCAAAAAGTTTCCTACATCTTTTGTGATCTTTGGAGTGGGGGAGTATGTCGTCCGAAGGTCCAAGTAATTTATGTATAGTAAGTGGAACTACGAATTCGGAAGCCTGCATCGAGATTTTAAACGCCTTTCCCATTCCAACAGTCGAGTATCGGTTTGAGTATGAGGAAGTTACCTTAATGGACGACAATGCCTCATGTCATAGGTCTCGTTTTGTTAAAAATTACTTTTCGGAGACAAACTACAAGACATTGGACTGGCAGGCTTGCAGTCCGAATTTAAACCTAATTGAAAATCTGCGGTGGAAACTTAACCCTTTGACTCCTTACGGGTATGGAAAAAATATGTATTCCTACTGGAAAAAAATTTAAAATAAAAAAATTAAAAAGAATATTAAAATTAGGAATTAAAAATCCAAAATTTTAAAATTCGTAGTCAAAGATTAAATAACTTGTCATAAAGTAGAAAGCCAACAAATAAAGAAACAATAAAAATTGCTATTATTAAAATTATTATGCTTTAAAGTATATTAAAATGTATTAAACTTAATATTGTCATTATTAAACTTCCATTCTTAACTGTAATCGTTGTAAATAAAGCGGGCTTTCTTATTTGCGCTTTGCAAACTCGTGTTGATTTCATTATCATTATTACGTAACATTGCTCAATTTGGTAACGCTTGTATTAGTTTGAATAACAAATACAAAAAGTGCCATATTTTTGGCTTTTATACGAGCCTTAAAAGTGCAATTATGGTGATGGCATATTTAAGTATGGCCTACTTGAGCCTAATGAAGAACCGGTAAAGTAGTGCCTTCATTCCGGCCAGTTAGTAAAGTTCTGGAATGGGACCTTTAGGGGCAATTGTGGCCAACCTCCTGGCACTCTTGAGGCGCTTTACGGCAATAGCGGTCAGCCCACAGTGGTCCTTTAAAAATATTCCATGTGGGGCCTACTGTCGGTTGGAGGGACACTTTGTTAACGTGTACTTAAGGGATCAGTGATGGAGGCCCTTCGCAGGCAATTGGGGCCAGCCGCTTTGAACCTCGTATGGGCTTGTGTTTATTGGGACGATAGAACCGAGAAATAATAGTGTTATTCGTATGGGGGAAATTCTGGGGCCAAAAATGGCAAACGATATATGCGGGAAAATGATAGAAACGAGAAAGATGCATCGAGGTTTCACTGTATACTTGTTAATAGAAGAGTGTAAAAAGAAATTTGTTGAAGAAATATTTTATTATAAATTTAAACTTCTATTTTCTATTGACTAAAGATGTTGATGAAATAAGGGGGATAAGATTTAAAGTTTAGGCACAAAGTGTCTCAATTCGCTCTTCCTTTTTTAGGCAAGCTGGTATTTCAGCTATTTGGAGTACACAGAATTCTGACTGCAGTCGATCAATTTTTACATGAAATCATTTCCCCTTCAAGAATATGGGAAATTTTTCTTTAAAAAATTTCACAGTGGAAAATGCAACATTTTCAATGTTTTGGTAGTCGTATACCTCCAACAGACCTTGAAATGGAAATTTATTAATGTAATTTATTAATGGAAATTTATTAAAATTTTCTGACACTTGTAAAAGGCAGTTCTTTTTCTTTTTATTCCAATTCTTGCACGATGTTATTAGTACCTTCACCAATAAGTAAATCATCATCCTTATGGGTAAGGTTAGAAATTAGGAGCAGAAAGTTAGGTGTCAATGGCATTTAAATGGCCGTTTACATATATCGTGTTATGTTATTTTACGCTTTGTCTGATAGGACAAATCCTATCACGTAAAATGAAATATGTAAACAGCAAAACGTTTGTTTTATCGGATAGGAATGAAGTCCAAGGTAAGATGGGAGAACTAAAGAGATAATCATTTTCCGATCATTGATAGAACTCTTGGCACTTTTCAGCTATTTTTTGGCTCAATTCGCTTCGAACTCAATCTCTGTTCGAGTCCCCTCCCCCCACTTTTTTTTTTTCAAATTTTGTTTGTCGTGTCATCGGACTTGCGGCAATACTCCCGCGAATTCCTTGAAGAAGCGGGGTTCGTTGAATTCTACAAGAGTTTACGCTGTTTGTGGCAAGCGCACAATAAAGAGTACAGTGATCAGAATAAAAAGTACCTCGCGTATGACCATGTACCATATCAAGATAGTTAGAGTATCAAGATAGCTCTGTTCTACTTACCTTGGTACCATATACCTTCCTCCATGTTGGGACACATTAAATATTGGACAACTTAAATTAATTATTGTTGTTAAGGTATTATTACCCTCCGCAGGGATAACACAATTGCCAAATATGGTCAACACAAGAAAGCCTCCGGGGCGAGAATTTTGTGAGTTTTCGTGGGGGAATTTATTATACTATAATTTTTGCCACCCACGTTTTAATTACAGCTCAAACTAGAGCTTATGTAATTTTGGAGAAAAAGAGACGCTTTCCCCATCCTGGATTCGAACCAGGGTCCCTCCGTTTAGCCCGGAGTGTCTTGGACCGCTAGACGAATGAGGACAGGAAACAACGCTCTCTTTCTCCGTATGTAAAGGTGTTAAGGTATTATTACCCTCCGCAGGGATAACACAATTGCCAAATATGGTCAACACAAGAAAGCCTCCGGGGCGAGATTTTTGTGAGTTTTTTTTCGTCTAGCGGTCCAAGACACTCCGGGCTAAACGGAGGGACCCTGGTTCGAATCCAGGATGGGGAAAGAGTCTCTTTTTCTCCAAAACGAATAAAGCTCTAGTTTGAGTTATAATCAATACGTGGGTGGCAAAATTACAGTATAATAAACTTCTAATGTAAAATTACTTTTAAAGGTGTCTGATTTCTTGAGCATTAAAAATTTATATCCCTAGCATATATTATATAAATACTGTTATCAGGAAGTTAAGTATTTAATATATATGGTGCAAAAATTTTATGTATATCATTTAAATACTTTTTTTATGTTCACTTTTAAAAAAGTGTGCATTTTGTCTTTATTTTCAGTGTTTTAAAACCACTGAGTTGTAATGAATAACATGCTGAATTCGATTTCTAATTGAAGCACTCTGATGACAGTTACCCACCAGGTTCGCTATTCTAAGCCGGGCATCTGTTTTGACTGGTCGTAAACAACTCCATGTTCATAGTTTTATCAATCATCATAAAAGAATAGGCGTCGATCGATTTAAATTAAGATAATGGCTTTATCGAACGTCTTTGACACGAAAGATGTTTTCGTTGTAGAAACAGGAAACATTTCGTAAAGACTTTTGTCGCTTATATAAATATTCATCACTCATTCTCTTATTATGAATGAGTAAATGGATCCATAATGGGATAATGAAAATTGTACTTCACTTGCTGGACGAGTGTTACATGGACGCTACTTATCAACTACTGGGAAGCCATGTATTAGAGCTGAAGTTCAGCTAGAAGGTTCTTCCTGCAGATTACTGCAATTATAAAGTGAACCATATGAAAAATGCATGAAATTATTTCAAATATATAATGGCGTTGTAAGAGTATTGTAATCGTATTATAGGTGTAGAAGCCACATTGACTAAATAAAATTTGTGCATTGCCTGTGAACTGTTGAAACAAAAAAGTAAGTTCAAACGCATCAGTGTTACGGAAGTACTTGCGTTTTCAAATCACATTTCTGCAATGATCTTAAATAGAAATCATACTTCAAGTCGTTGAAGTCATTTAGTATGCATCTCATATTAGGAACTGAAAGCTTGTAGTTGAATTAAATGAATAATATTTAACGAAATTTTCTCCCGAACGCTTGAAGTATTTCTGAACATTTATAAATCTAATCGTTAAAGTTGAAGTATATAAATGGATCCAATTGCATCACATGTAAAACTTTTTCTTGAGCTTTTTAAATGCTGTGGACTCTTTTATATAGACACTGAAAAGAGTGATAAAGTTGTACTGAAAAAATGGAGATTAATTTTCGGTTATTTTATGGTATTCCTCATGCACTTGATAACCTTTTATAATTTAACTCTTTGGGTTTATTACATTACAATAGAACGTATGACTTATTCAATGTGGATCAATGCTTTGGCAAAAATGCTGTCTTATGTTCTGATTCTCGGCTTATGGTACACTCTCAGAAGGAAGCAAAGAGAAATATCTGATCTACTGAAAAGATTTATAGTTACCTTTAACAATAGTAAATATATTACTTCCATACCAGATGTGAAGATACTCCTTACTGTAGTAGTATGTTTTGCCTTAATTTTTCCATTTGCTGCAGGTGTTGTAATCTCCTACCTAGAAACGTCAGCAATCGCCATAAAAATACACACATTTGGAATCCTCGAACAGGCGGATTCTGTACCTGGTCAGCTGATATTCTACATCGCAATAGTGTTATGCATATTCTTTTTTTGGGTATTACCCTGGTATTTTGTTCTTCTGTATGCATATCTTTGTTTTTTGATAAGCCATCTGTTACAAAACTGCCATTATCTGGTTAATAACTTTAAACATTCTACTAGAATGGTGTCTAGAATGTCGGCTTGGCGGCTTAACCACTTATATTATGAAACTGTACTCCTGACGCGAGATTTGGAAAAGCTGATGAGTTTCCCATGTTTTATAAGTATGATAGAAAATTTTATACTTATGTTTGGTGCGGTTTGGACGCTACTTGAATCTAAAAGGGCTGAAGGGAATTTTATTCATATGTACTTATACTTGTTTTCTTCGGCTTTTGCAAAATTTGTATGTTTCCTTTGTGTTTCAAGCTTTGCTGCTGAAGTCAACGAAAGAGATAAAGGTTTGCGAGCGGAAATTCAATCCACGTCTTTAAAGATAACTCTCAGTCCTGATGGACAAAAAGCAAAGTCCAGTTTAATTCATGCTTTGGGCTATAGTATTGAACCCTTACAATTATCAGCATGGGGCGTTTTTAAGTTAGACAGATCTTTTATAGCATCCGCCCTTGGTGGCATTCTCACTTACAGTTTACTTATTTTGCAAGTTGATAGAAATTAAACTTACAGATAGTTCATGTAATTAAAAGTGCTGCTAGATGAAGCAAGAGCTTATTTAATAAACTGGAAAGTATAAAGTATTTAAATCCTGCAATTTGTTGTCATACGCACGATTTGTTGTTATTTGTTGAAATAAAGTCATGGCAATGTTGTTTATAAAAGGAGGCTCCGTATCTCCAATGTACGATTTTGTTTCAAACTAATGTCTTTTAACTCTTGAATCGGTAAAAATAATAACCATACGCCTAAGCAGCACAAAGATGTCAAAGCAACATTCAATAAACAGTTATCTGGCTCTTTAACATGGTGTAGATATGGTGGTGTATTCTCAAATGTTATACAAGTTTTTGAACATTTGTCAAAAATTTTACCTATCAAATTTCAAAAGTTGTGCGTTTGAAAACATTGTGGAATACGGAAGTTCTTATTTAAAATCAGAACTCTCAATTCAAATCAGCAAGGAATTTTTTTCCATTGCGTCTTCTAATTTGCTATTTACAAGTTTTTATAATAATCATAGGTCAGGAAGCAGGAAAGAAGTAAGAGTATTGTTTATTATACAAGTGTACCAGCATATATGTTCACCACTATCGTGTGTCTTTATGATAAAGAGTAGTTGAAAGTCTCGAAGCTGAATAATCACAGGCAAACGCAATAATATGGCACCATGAATCATGTATTCGAGTAATCATTCAATTCGAAGTAATCAATTTGAGTAATCGTACAATTCGAGTATTCATAATCATTGTGTCGAGAAAACTGGTCTTCGATCCATAAAGACAATTCTCAGAAGAGAGAACTTCAATCCATCAACGGGATGATGTGGACAGAAAAATATATGACGGGCCGAACTTGTCGATATGTGGTTCACTTTGCAAACAGGAGCAGAAGAACTCGCATATCAACTAGTTGTCAAGCTAACTATGACACGCGTCAAATACTTCTTTTCTTCAGGGAAGAAAATTTGTAGAGGCTTCACGAAAAAAGCCTACCCAAACGTCTGTTAGTTTATATCCATTATTTCCGCAGATTCCCAGAAAGTGCTTCTCAATTGTCCTTTTTATGTGTCCTGCGTCCCTCATACACGGACTACTATTATGGTCTCGCAGGAATCGCGATTCAGCCTGACGTCAGATTCCAGTACTCAGAGATGGAGTAAACATATACTACTACATCTTTCCAATATTGCCGAAACGTATATCTTTAATGGCGGTAGCTTGCTGCTGTGAGGTACAATCACGATGGATGGGTGTCCTCAGCTTTGTGTGTCTTTCAGTATGTAGTGCAGAGGCTATTAATTATGGAGAGTAATGTGCAATTGATCCGGGGAATAGTGGTACCCGGTTCTTTGTTTATGGATGACAACTCCCACTTTGACATGACTCAATTTCTTGTTAACTATTTACGATAGGAGAGTGGTTTTTTATAAATAAGAAGTCCTTTAAGTCCGAGGTGAAGTGGAAGTTCTTCTAAACTGTTTCCTTTCAAGCACGCCAAAACGCTGTTAGGCAGGTATAGTTGCCAAGAGAGACTATACCAACTATATTTGCAGTGCACACCTCATCATTTATAGTTAAGCTGGCTGCTTTTTTTTGTCATTATTTTATAATTTCAGATGAATTCTTTCTCATTTGCATATTATTTAAGCATTGTGTTGGGAATTGTTTATATGTTAACGATATTTTAATTACTTCACTCATTAAACATACCATATATTCTGTTTTCTAACTTAAATTTTATCAACTTATATGTATTATGTATATACACACGCGCGCACACACACACAGTCGAACTTTATTAATACGAGAAGGTAAGGCAAGAGTACGCAAAATTCGTCTTATTAGCTGTTACTCATAAAACCTGTGAAAGGAATGAATATTTCAAAATACATACAATTTTCAAACCAGCACAACAAAGCTTTGTTAATGTCTTCTTTTTTGAACTTTTTAATTTTTTAATGTTCACAAGATTTTTTTTTTCAAAAGCAGATGGAAAGAATGGCTTCTCTATTTTTCTAAAGTGTCCATACTATAGATGAGGACAGTCCATATTTTTTGCATACTGCCGAATTTTTCCCTCCACGCTGCAACTCATGAACGATGACTACTTTTTCCCTAACTGATAATTCTTTTCTTTTTGTTCTTGTCATTATAAATTTGAAGAAGAAAAAAGTTTCATTTATAGATTTTCCGAAAGATTTTTTTTTCACTCAGGTAGTAAAGAACTAAAGCCAAAGCGCAGTGTTAAAACCAAAGCTTCTAAAGAACTGATTCAACTGACTCTTCCTCGAATCGTTGACAGCTGCACCACGAGCTGTACCCACTAGCCCTGCAATGGGTTCGCTTCGTGGGGTAAGGAGCTGCCTGAGGCGGACATTACTGTCGGACAATGTGGCAGCAACAATTACTAGTTTAACATTTCTTTTTTTCCCGTTTTCGTCGGAAAATTGTATGTAAAAGTGAGAAAAATTGCATTAAAATGCATAGATTCTCCTTTTGTGTTCGTAAAAAGCATGAAACTCTTAATGTAGTTAAATATTGAACCAAACTTAACGTGCAGATTGCTCGTTTTAGCCGTGCTCGTATTGAGTTCGACTGTATATATATACCCAAATATACCGTTGACTTTGAATATCTATAACTCAATTTACTTAATTTTATCGCGTTATAAAAGGCTGGAATTGAATGTAGGGCAATTAAATACTCGATGTTAAAAGGGCAAAACACTCAATGCTGTAAAGACATTTTAGTTTTATTAATTAATAAGAAATAAGAAATTCACATATCTCGTTTGCAGTTTTCAACCTTCTAATGTACAATCTTCAGGGATGGTATAAGAGTTTGGTATGTTTTTAAAGAATATTAATGTGTTTTAAGCAAGACTTGGATTTTACTACCAGAAATTTGAATGCCTCTCTATCTAACTAAAAAAATCACCTTTTGAAATGTACCTTAGCCGATTGGCTAGGTTTGCCTTATGGAAGGGCCGGCTCTGCACGTTCTTCAAAATAATGGATCTAAACACGACCAGTACAAAAACGCAGTGAAAATAAAATATACGTGGACACCTTATTTGTATACACGGTCTCTCTGTCCATTATACAAAGTCAAAACCTCGTTTAAGGAGCGTAAATTTCCTAGAAGTGAATTTTAATAAAATGTGGATTTGTAATTCATGAGACATGAAACACCTTACATTGCAGAATAAAACCGGAACGCAGATTTTTATCCTCGCCTAGGTCCTCATGTAAACCTTACGTCGGTCCTGTTTATGTTATTTTATTCATTCCAATTCTTTTCCAACTGGTTTAAAATCAATCAATATCTTAACTCTGTTCAGGTCAAAACCGAAAAAACGTCTTTTGACTGGTTGATTGTGCTCCAGTGCGTATGCCGTTTTCTCACTTCGGCATTTTGCAATGTTGTATCGCCTTTACGTCCATTTACATGTGTCCTTCTTATTATTATTGCGTCATCAATATATTATGTTATTCATATATCTATATGTATGCACTTGTTTTTTATTACTATGTCATTAATGTGTTGTGCCATGCATCCATCTGTACAGTTTTATCATCTTTGGTGATGAGAACTGCGTTCACACACGTGTGTGCCTTTATTCTCATTACCAACACCTTGGCATCATTCTCAATGTTATTATTTGTAGACTATGGTATTTCCTTTTTTTTCTTGGATGATGCCCAGGAATGAAACTGATTTGATTTAAATCTTTATATGCTAACGTCTGGATGACTATTTCCAAAATACTTATGAATATCTTTAAAATACATGCGATTCTAAAGAGCTAGATGTAATTGAGATATTGGGAATGTTGATCATGTGTGTTATTCTCACCATGCTAGATAGGTTGGTGACGCCTAACTTTTCTGCCCATAATTTAGGTGTAAGAACTATTTTAGAGACCGACAATTTCAACTAACTCTAATTTGGAAGTGGAGCGGAACTCCAACTTCCTTTTGCAATTGGTTCCGTACATATTTAATGACGTTCAATATGTGGATCATCCAGATTGTCATACTCAAATTTAACCATGTACTAGTTTTTTAAATCACAGAAGCAATAAACAGAAGATGTGCACTTCGCCGCGGCATTCCTATGCCTCAAGAAATGTGCTCCTTGTCTTAAAAGAAAACAAATTGTAGCTCCTAAAGTTTTCTTATAAGTTTTGAGACTTCATAATTTTTCCTATTTCTAGTTTTTTACGGGGAAAACTCAAGAATTTGCTTTATTTTCCCTTTGGTGTGGAAATTTTTTTCCTGCTTTGGTAATGTTTATTTCCGCGATAAGAAATAGTTGAAATCATTACCTTTATACATTAAAAATTGAATAGTTTTAAGATTAATTTAAGTGTTAAATTAAGTACATAATTATTTATTCAGACCTGAAACTTTTTTATATAATAAATAGGTATTGCCGAATGTAAAGGTTTTTGCAAAAAAAAAAAGAATCCATATACGTTCTGAGATCTTCATGTAATTGTTTATATTATTAGTATTTTAATTAATCAAATGTGTGAAACATTTTTATAAAATACGTTTTACTCCCTTTTGTATTTCATTAAGAGGACTCGGTGGTTTTAAACCTTCGAGAAAAAATTTCTTATTAATTTTCTATTTAAAAGTATGGACATTTTTAAATATTTTAAAATCAACAGATAGGTGCTAGCGCAATTGGAAGCTGAGATAAGGGCAAAACAGCAAACGCTGTTTATATGATTTTAGGATTTAAAGGGACTCAGTTGAGGTGCCTTGTGTTTAAATTCCAATGTGTATACATGTTTTTCAAATTTTGTGTAATAATGATTGATTTTTTGTAATAATGATTAGATAGGTATCAGGCATCAATACACACACAACAGCCGAAGGGAAGTAGATAACTTTCATCTCCTTTCGCTGTTACATTTTGTTTATTCGTATAGTTTATTGTTTATTATCTATAGTCGTATTATTTATTCGTATAGTTACTGTCTACCAAAAGGACTAAAATAATTATTATAATAACTAACTTGACAAAATAGGATCCATAAAATAGTTCGAAAAATCATGAATTAACACATTTTTTTTTTAATTTCATAATTCAAAAATTCATTTTTTAAAAATTGATATGATGCTAGTCGAATTTATAGATGCAACTATTATACTTCCTTTAAGCACAAAGATATACTGTATTGATTTAGTGAATTTTAAAGGTGTAGAACTAGTTGTTTTTTAAATTATCTATGAACTAAACTTTAAACACGAGTTTCTCAAAATGTAAAAATTACATCTCCCGCGCGCAATATTTTATGAACTATTTTTAGTAACTTAATAAAAAAAGTTTCATTTATGCTCTCACTCTATACAAAATGAACTGAAATTGTTGTTATAGTACTTAAATTGACGAAGTTGTACTCATAAAACAGTTGAAAAAGTCACGAACATTTGCATTTTTGCAAATTCCATAATTTAAAAATTCATATTTTCAAAATTGGTTGAAATTTTTATAAGATGCTAGTTCAATTTATAGATGCAACTATTGTACTTTCTTTAAAATAGTTTTTGCTGTACTGCTTGTCTTTTAAATGAAGATATCATGCGCAGCATAAACTTCTAATGCAAAATTACTTTTAAAGGTGTCTGGTTTTTTGGACATTAAAAATTTATATCCCTATTATAATGTATATAAATACTATTATCAGGAAGTTAAGTATTTAATACATCTGTCTTAAAAATTTTCTGTATATCATTCAAATACTTTTTTTATGTTCACTTTTAAAAAAGTGTGCATTTTGTCTTTATTTTCAGTGTTTTAAAACCACTGAGTTGTAATGAATAACATGCTGAATTCGATTTCCAATTGAAGCACTCTGGTGATAGTTACCCATCAGGTTTGCTATTCTAAGCCGGGCATCTGTTTTGACTGGTCGTAAACAACTCCATGTTCATAGTTTTATCAATCATCATAAAAGAATAGGCGTCGATCGATTTAAATTAAGATAATGGCTTTATCGAACGTCTTTGACACGAAAGATGTTTTCGTTGTAGAAACAGGAAACATTTCGTAAAGACTTTTGTCGCTTATATAAATATTCATCACTCATTCTCTTATTATGAATGAGTAAATGGATCAATAAAGTACTATGTGTAAAATGGGATAATGAAATTTTACTTCACTTGCTGGACTAGTGTTACATGGATGCTACTTACCAACTACTACTGGGAAGCCATGTATTAGAGCTGAAGTTCAGCTAGAAGGTTCTTCCTGCAGATTACTGCAATTATAAAGTGAACCATATGAAAAATGCATGAAATTATTTCAAATATATAATGGCGTTGTAAGAGTATTGTAATCGTATTACAGGTGTAGAAGCCACATTGACTAAATAAAATTTGTGCATTGCCTGTGAACTGTTGAAACAAAAAAGTAAGTTCAAACGTATCAGTGTTACGGAAGTACTTGCGTTTTCAAGTCACATTTCTGCAATGATCTTAAATGGAAATCATACTTCAAGTCGTTGAAGTCATTTAGTATGCAACTCATATTAGGAACTGAAAGCTTGTAGTTGAATTAAGTGAATAATATTTAACGAAATTTTCTCCCGAACGCTTGAAGTATTTCTGAACATTTATAAATCTAATCGTTAAAGTTGAAGTATATAAATGGATCCAATTGCATCACA
>QLNU02015003.1:56547989-56570461 GCA_006491805.2 Dysdera silvatica
TGGGAACACCGCTGTGTGGTTATAATCCGAGGGCTACTGAACACCTTGTACACAACTTTGATTTAAGCCTTTCTTATTAATGCTTAACTACTTAACATTCGTCGTAAACGTAGAGTTTTAATAAGCACGTTAAGAAAAATAGAAGCAAAAATGTGCTTATTTAAGGACAATTAATAATTTTACATATGTACTGGCTATCAAATGGTCATTACTTTTTTTTAAATATTTAAGTTAGTAAAGAGAAAAGAATGAAGCTGCGAAAGAAGAAAAGCACAGAAAGAAGAGAAAAAGAATGGAAGATATGAAAATGTAAAGTTGTGATTGAGAGTATGCGCCTATATAATGCTAAGAAAGGCTTAAATAAAAGAAATAACCTGCATATAAATAAAGCAACTTAAATTCAATTATAATTATTTAAAAAACGTTTTAAATCAATATTAAAACATATAGTTCCAAAAGCATTACCCTGTGTGTTATTTTATTACATACCGTACAGTGAGTAGCTCTGCGTCCATTCAAATTCAAATGTTAGTACATTACTTTTATCCATTTAAATGCTATCATTCCAGCATTAAATAAATAATAATGAACCACAATAGATATTCCTTATAAAATTTCAGTGTTCGCTGTTCAGCCTAGTGCATTTTAAGGAATTTTGTGCAAGCATATGCTTCTTGTCTGTCAAAAACTTAGTAAAACCTTTTGTTTTATCGCCAGTCTTTCGGCTTCCTTAAACCTGGTGAAAAATAGCAGTTTAATTCTCTCTGACAATCCAGTCTACCATATTTCAGAAAACACTGTGAGATTTACACATCAAGCAGTCTTTGTTCGGAAGGCGTTGACGGCATTTCAAAAGCATTAGATTCAGCCGGTTTTATTTCGAACGGAAGGGATCAAGGCGGAAAGAAATCTGGAGTTGCAGAGAGGACATCGGTCTCATTTTCCAGGTTAATCCATCATCGAGAGAGAAATGGGAGATGAGAACCCAAAGGTCTAAACCCCCGTCCGGTACTTCATTTTTTCTTTCTATGGTTGTGTACGAGTTGGTGTCTTCTCTGAGAACCTTCGTGGCTTTCTCGTGGAGCGCCGCTAGGTTAAGGGCAAAACAAGCGGACGGTAATTACACTTTGGGAGATCTTAAGAAACCCCAAAGGAAATATTTTTTCTTCTCCTCTTGCTTCAAGGAGAAAGAACCGAGCAAAAGAGCTTATTACCGGAATCTGTGCTGGGCAGAAACTTCGGGTTTATTTCGTTATGGGACTTCGTTTATTATTTAGAAGTTCTCTCACATTTTATTCTCTTGTCAGATTGCGAAAAAAGAGGCCGAGTAGATTTTACGCTGTTGTCTAGGATGACCGAAAACAGATTATTGCCCTATATTGGCTCTGCGGCAACGCGTCCGCCTGTAGTATTGTTGTCCCTGGTTTGACTTCCAACTGCGCAAAAAAAAATCTCTGTATTCCGCGGGTTGATTCCCTAGGCCCTAAGAGGTTCGGATACCTCGGGAAGCTTCAGGTCCCGGCGCAAAATGAGCCTTGTTTTCCTTGAGTCGTAAAAATTAAACAATCAAAGTAGATTATTGCTTTAAGATTTTATGAGCTTATTCATTTCATTTTGCTGTTTAAGCCACAATCTAACCCATCTATAGAAAGAATTATAATTTGTTTCACATTTAGATTAAAATTATATTTTTTTTAGATTGAAATTAGGTGTTTCGTTTAGAATAAAATTTTTTGCTGAATATATTTATTTGAGTTAGTTTTGTTTTCTTTATCTTTTGGTTGAGTAAGTTATGATTTGGCCTGCACACAGGTGTGTATATATAATTCTTCTTTTCATGGTATGAATATCAGTATAATATGTCGTAAATATTTCAGATTATATTTTAAAAATATGTTTTCATATTATTTTATTATCTTCAATTTAATTTAAATTAATAAAATATTTTAAAATTTACGTATATATAATTAACAGGAGTTTGATAATTAAAATAACCAAATTTAAGAAAAATGTTATAATACGAAATTTTACATACAAACTACAAAAAGGGCAAAATTACATTAATTACCAGTTTCAGTAACTGTAATATTATGAGGAATGAGTTTATAACCTTTTTTAACTAGCATTAAATACTGTACAGTACCAATATATATTCACATGCAGTATCATTCACTAATATATATTCACATGTCCCCTTTATAAAATACGTAACATTTTCTAATTAGGATATTTACAGCGAATGTTTTGAAACCACAAGCTATTTAGCTCAAACTAGTGTTGTGTATGCGCGTGTATGATGTCATGGCAAGATTTGATGGGTCATATAGGATAAAAAAGACATCGTTCCGAGCTACAACACATTAACTCGGTATGAACTGGTTTCTCTTATCAACTAAACTACATAGAGCAGGGAGATAATCATACTGCTATATATATATTTATTTATTTATTTACTTATTTATTTGTTTGTTTGTTTATATTTGAAATTATTACCTTTCTCAGGAATAGAACAACTCCCCGTAACTCTGTTAGGAGTATCCCTGTCACTGGTAATAACAATTTGTAAAACATAGGGCCTATATACCTCAACGGAAGATAATTTTTATAAAAGTTATTAACACTGCTATAATGATATATATTCATTCTTAATAAGACAATTTCAAAAAATGATGTAAAATTCGCTGAAATAAAATATCGGCTCTTCGTACTCTTTCTATTAGTAAAACACACTCTTCATTTTACAAGATAACGATACATTATAAAATGTTTATAAATAGGCTGGTGGTTGCCTGAAGGGAAGTTTCGTGTCAAGAGAAAAAAGTAATGGCAATGAGAGTGTGAAGAGTGCAAACCTTTTCAATCCCTGCCTTCGACTTCAATGCATTGGGCGTCAGGGTTCAAATCAGGAAGTCACCTTTATACAGCTTCCTCGTCAAGTTTCCAGTCAGCGGCATTTAATAACAGTTCCGAACGTGGCATTCGCAATATACTTTTTGTAATTGTTTTAGTTTTGTATTTCTTTAGTTACAGTTCATGTTTCTAATCTAAAAGAGAGAGTACTGGAATTACACATGATCGGAAAACCTTCTCTTCATTTAGAAAGATTATATATATTTCAGATAACACTATATTTTCCAAATATACTGCTCGGTTTATTGCGTCTGTAAAATTCCCTCATTGTGTGGCCTTTTATTGACATTAGTTGGATAAGACAAATACCCTCCTGTAACTTCTACCTGAATGTTGTCGATGTCTCAACAGATTTTTCTCTATGAAGTTATTAAACATTATTTTAGATTTTATAGGCTCATTTTGAGTCCAAAAGTTCTTACCTTTGATGCAAATTCTTACCTGAAGTACAAAAGAATTTATTGTAAAAATAAGAATGTCATTTGCGGAAAGTACAAGATTTTAAAAGTTTGAAATTTCTTTTAAATAATTTTCTGAACCAGTTAACTAATTGAAGAACTTCTTGAATTTTCGATTACACGAGAAACTATATAATAGTAATATTATATGAGTATTATATATGAGGTACTACTACATAAGGGACTATCTAATAGTATTATTTTAATAGTATCAGATTATATTTACTACATTCATCCATTCAGTCAACTGTATTTTAGGCGAAATATACATTTTCTTTGTTTTTGTATACGATATAATAATAATTCTAATAATTTTATTCAGCCTGATACACAATATTTAGTAATACATAGATTGAATAGTATAAAAGTTATGTGAGCACTGTAAGGGAAAATATGTGTTAAATTGTTTTAAGATTTATGTTAGAAATTGAAAAGAATACAAAGCCATGTCTTGTTACAAGATTCTCTTCCAGAATGCGGTGTTGTTGGCAAGAAAAAGTCGATTTTCATGATTTAGAAATTATGTTCTTTTTTTAAAGAGTATAGTTGACGTATATCTTTGACTGAAGCATGTAGAAACCTCGCAATACTTTAAAAAACAAAAACAAATTGAACGTCTCGTTTTCATATAAAGGCATGTGCTTAATTCGCTGAGATGCGGCAAGAAAATACTTACCGGCTTGATTAAGCCCATGCTACTGGGGAAGCGATTGTAGTTTTAAAAAACCTAATTGTATAATGTATATAATAAGCTATATGTAAATCAATAGGATGATCTTGGGATCCTTTTTACGGATGACTTGAACTTTTTACCACACTGCCTCCGACTGGTGTCAAGGGCCAACCAACGCTCTTTTTCACTTATGAAAGCTTTCTCCAAATGCAGTACAACTACTTTTGTACTTACCTTTAAAATCTTTGTCCTCCCTGCTCTGGAATATGCTTCCTCGGTGTGGAACCGTTATGAGAAACGAGATGTCTATTTGCCGGAGACGCAGCTTTGGAGATTTACTAGGCATAGTAGGTCCCTTCATCATCTTTCTTATCAGATCGTCTTGCAGAAATCGGTGTCCATTCTATGGAGTGGCATCGCCTGTAGATTGACCTTAAACTTTTTTATAAATTAATACGTGGTAGTTTCTACCTGGACAGTCAATATCCCACGATCCAATTGTTGGAGCACCAGACCACCAAAGGACACACCTTGCGGGTTGAGATTCCCATTTCTAGAAAAAACTCTTGCTTTTTTTTTTTTCACACTCCGAATTGGCCGAGTCTGGAATGCATTGCCACAGAAACTTGTGACTTTGCCTTCTCTTTCGGCCTGTTGTCGGGCTCTGGAGGTCTTTGATCTGTCATGTTTTTTTCCTTATTAGTTTATGCCCTATGAATTTATTTATATGTGTTACCTATATTCTTATTGACGATCTTGTAATTTTGTGTTTTACTCCCAATGTAAGAGTATTTGTAACCTGTTGGATTTTGATAAATTTATTATTATTATTATTATTATATTTTACTTGAGACATAGTTACTTTTAACCGAATTTTAATTTTTATATAAATTGAATACTACGCAGGAACGCATTTCTTTTATTTCGAACGTTTCACCATCTAATCACGCCATAACATCGGCGCTGGTATCACTACGCCAATAAACGTTGATTAATATTGTTGTTTAGAATTTTGTTTATTAAACGAGTTATTATTGAATCATATTATAAAAGTTTATAATTTCTCATTTTCCAAACTTTGAAGACTTTAAATTTAGCAATCAGATTTTATTTGTACATTTTAATTAATATTTAAAAAATGGTTTTTATTTTTATATAAGTAACAATCATATAAAAAATATTTCTACTTAATATAAAATACTTTTTAATTTTCAGAATAACTTTACCATATACGAACATTCACTATATTTATTTGCAGCAGACTGACTTCGGGTTATAGTTGCATTTTTTAAAATGATCATTTAACTACTTTTCATTCGGTAATAGGTCAAATATATATGAAAAACTATTTCTTGTGACCCTTACATTTTTATTGCGAAAGAGACAGAAATCTTTTTATCACGTAACATTTTGTCACGTCACGGCAGTTTTATTAGTTCTATCGATCTCGTCAGTTGTACCACGAAATATCAGTAATGTACAAAATAACTGCATGAGTACGTGGTATTCATGAGAGTCCGTACATTTCCGCTCACGAATGTTGCTTTGTGTTTAAGTTGGACCGGAGTTAAGAAAGGATCATTCAAATATTGGAAAATTACTTCTATTGAACTTACAAAATTAACATATGAATTGCTAAATATGAGACTTCTTTGAGCTCTGGATTAAGACAAGCAGACACGGATTTAGGTAATTAGATACAGCAGAATTCCGATTTTACATTCCCTCATGGTTAATTTTTCCCATAACAGACGTCTTTTTTTCAAAATTCAAAAAGGTGAAATAAATTATAAATTAAATAGAAGGTTATACTTTTTCGTGGGTTTCTCCATATCGTACGTCTTTATCCTTGCCGGCATCCAAAAAGACGCAAACTGGTGTTTCAATCAGGGCCAGCTCGAGGCCCTTCGGTGCCCGCCTGCAAAGTAAATTTGAGCGTCCCCTCCCAAAACGAAAAATAAAAAATATTATCGAAATTTATGCTGGCCATATTTTAGTGAGCTATGAAAATAATCAGATTGAATGAGTAAATGAATGAATCAATTAATCAATGAGAAAATTTATTGGGTTTGAGCTTTATTTATAAAAGTATCTTTTTTGCTTTCATATTTACAAAATTATCTTTCTTGCTTTCATATTTACAAAATCACAGTTCTCGCTTTCTTATTTAAAAATGATCTTTCTTATTTTCATATTTACAAAATCAAAAATAACACTTGTAAGATCTATTTCAGCACGTACATCATATTTTATTGATACCAGTGAAAGATTTACAAGTCGTTTTTCTGAAATGTTCGCTTTTAAATATGTTTTAATTAATTTCAATTTTGAAAATAAACCATCACTACTTGTTACTTTTACAGGGATGGATAATAATATTCCAAATAGAGTTGTTAAATTAAGAAAGGGTAAACCATTAGATGCAATAAACTGAAGACCCCTAAGTATTCTTAAATTCTATTTTAACTTCACTCTTTAAAAGTGTCTTTAAAAGCACATACCTCAAAATAGAGCTCTATAACATTTATACATTTTGTCATCACATAGTTAAAGGATTTCTAAATAATATCAATTTTTACGTAGGATTGGATTATCAGTATTTGATAAATTATTCAAAAAGGAAACAAAACCTGAAGCGATCTCTATTGTGTTTCATTTGTTCGAAATGTTCATCCAAAGATGATCGGCAGTATTCAAGATAGTGCAAAAAAATTTATTCTAAACAGATGGATTTTGTGGAAATTCGTTAGGACGGTCATATTGAAATTGATGCGCCCTTTTCCTTCAACTGATGATTTAAATTGTGTTTCTTCATCAACATATTCGCTTAGTGTCTTTTTTTTCTATTTCCAGAACATTCTTATAATTTGATTCTGTGCGATATTCTGATATGGTTTTTTTTAAACTGTTAATGGACTATAAAGCAAATGAAATATCAAATATTTTCTCTTGTAGTTGTTCCTGACAGAATTTATTCTATAATGTGCATCATGCCAAATGCCCAAGGTGCAAATAAGTGTTTTATTTTACCCCACTGTTTTTTACTTTCTGTAGAGTTTCTTCGTTGAAATTGTCATTATCAATAATTTCAAAGAGCGCATCATAAATTTCTCCCAGCTGATATCGTAGAGGTTGAATTGCTTCGATGTTACTTTTCCATCAGGTGGCAGAATGTTGCTTTAATGTTAAATTTGAACTGTTTTTTAAAAGAATTTTCCATCGTTTTGGGGAAGACGAAAGAAAGAATCTAATTCCTTCTCAGTACCAAAAAACTTGCTGTGGCTTCAGAGGAATGACCACTTACTTTGGTTGGCACCCGCCCTTCGCCGCACGTCTTGCATGCCCACTAGAATGCCTTGGTTTCCTTGTATATAGAAATAATTGTTTCGAAAATGACCAGTGTCGCAATATGCAAACTATTTTCTCCTGTTTTAACAAAACTCTTGAAAAAAACAGACAAGTAAGTTAAACCTGCGTACACTTTATAATTCATGATTTTTTTTTTCAAAACGCGAATGCAGAAATGAAGATATTCTATTATATTTTCTTTAAATGTTAATACCTCAGGAAATAAATTATTCCTTATTAGAAGATATATAAAGTTATAAAAGTTAACAATTGATTTTAAATGCAGTTATATAATATATTTTATAACGCAGTTGAAGAGAGCTATGGTAATATTACGTATACTTAAAATTTGATGAATCTAAACCTGGTTGTTGAGGGATACAAAATTCAAGAAATATATCCCAGTTCGGTATAAGTAGATCATTATCATCATCATATTCAACCATTATCTATCCACTGCTAGATGAGAGTCTCTCCAAATTCTTTATACACAAGTCTATCCTGAGCAATTTGCTTCCACGTCACCCCAACCTGTTTTCTTATTCCATTCACCCATCTAGTTTGAGGAAGTTCTCTAGATCTTCGGTGATCTCTTGGAATCCAGATGAGAATTTCAGTTGTCCATTGTGGATGCGTTTTTCTTGCTGTATGCCCAGCGTATCGCCATTTCAGCCCTTTTACTTTAACAATGATGTCCTCTACTCTAGTTTGCTCACTTACCCAAGTGTTTATTTTTCGATTTCTCCTAGTTATTCTAAGCATGCACCTCTCCATGCTCCTTTGGGTTGTCTGTAACTTCCGTATTGCTGCAATTGTTAGACTCCATATCTCTGATCTTCGAGAGAGGACTGGCAATACAAACTGGTTGAAGATTTTCTTTTTAGATACAACCGAAATTTTGTCTTCAGGATAAAACTCTTTCTTCCGCATGCACTCCAGCCACGTTTGTGGGTGCTAAATAAGTAGGTACGACTGTATATTTGATTTTTATATAAACCTATAAATTTTCTTCGGCTAAGGATAATATTATATATGTTTAATAAATTGCAGCTGAATTGTCCTTTCAAGCATTTTTCTATATCTCCAGTTTAAATGTACCTCTTGTCCCTCTTTACAATTCGTAGAACGAGAGCGTGTTCTGGATATACAGCACTTAGTGTTTGTCGACGAAGAAAAGGAGATTTCCAGGACAACATTACAAATATTTTCTTATGAAGTCAAACGGGCATAAGCACACACACACACATCATTACTGCAAAAACAACATAAGTGCATAAATCAATAAGCTTAGGAAAAATTTTTTATATTTGAAATGTAGTCTAAACCTGCATAATTGCATATCTATAGCTGCATAGAACCGTATAAGCGCGCTATTTTTATTTCAAACTGATGGTATATAATATTTTTTATTATTATAAATGTCAGACGTTTGATTATTTAGTCAGTAATCTTCGAGCTTTCCAATATTTTCTAAGAATATCTTGAGGAGTTTTTAGTGCACTGCACACGTTAAGGTAATCTGATGTCATTGAATGGTTGCTGTTTTACAGCTTGCCATCAGGGGTCTCAGTCAGACTAAAGCTGAACAAGTATACCTGCAGACAATCGTGCACATGCAACAATCAATACATACATACAATCGATTAACATGCGAAATTTTGCCACGGTGGCAGTTCTAGGAATATCCGAAATAAGTTGTTTAGAATAGAGTAGCCTGACTTTATTTAAAGCCTTATTTGCGATCTTCGGATCATTACTTTTACTAAAATAATGACGTATAAATAATTTCGATGAGTGAAATGTCATGGCCCCTTGTGGTTTTTGCAAGATAGTTGTGCCTTTCTTGGCCAGCTGATCAGCCATTTCGTTTCCCACCAAACCAATATGTGCAGGGACCCATTGTAGTCTGATCTTGTCCTTCAAATCTTTCAATAAGGATTTACAGCCATAAATACCGTTGCAAGAGTGTTTGTTATTGTTGGAAATGGCTTCAAGTGTCGCTTTGGAATCAGAGATAACGACAGCATTATCGAAGGTGATTTTTCGGGAAAGGAGTTGATTAAGTGCAGCAAATGTAGCTTTAAGCCATCAAAATGAGAAGTAAAAATCCTACAGGAATATAAAATGAGAAAAGATTAGAGAAAAACTCCAGGTATCTACTGTGGATAGTTTCCAGAGCAATAGCATGAATCTGTGAGCAAGGCATCCCCTTTTTTATCAATTTCTGTGACGAAGTCCAAATTGATATCAGTCTCAATATAGGAAAGAGGGCAAACAGGGATCTCGATAACCGAAATATTGTGATTTAGATTTAGATCATCTGCAACTCTGGCCCCATATTGTATAAAACTGAACTGGGTTTTTAAATTTCTTAAACGTTTAATGTTGTAGTCCCTTCAGTAGCTATTATCTGGAAGTCTTCTCAATTTCTCAAACAAAGTAACTGCATTTTAATGGTATATAATGCAATTTCTATGACAGTAGTTCTCAAAAGAATGTCGGAATGTCCAAGAAATGACGTCTATGCTTTCACAGAAATGTTAATGAGACGCACTTATGCACCGAAAGTATGTGACTCGAGCATCTCTGTTGGAATTCCGTGCATCGCATGGACAAGTGTGTCTCATGATTCTATTAAATCTAAATTTCCCACAATTTCGTTCATTTGCATAAAGTGGTAGATTAAGAAATATCCTTGTTTATTAAGCAAGTTTTTAAATTTATGGCTATAGTAAGTTTACTTTAGTTATATGAGAAAGTAAGAAAGAGAAAACTCTCTTGTTTAAAAAGTTTTCAGTAAAAGTTGGAGAGTTTAAGTTATTCAAAATGAAACGTATGCGCTAATGCATTTCTTTCTCTTCTCTCTTTCTCTCTCTCCCTCTTCTCTCTCTCTCTCTTTCTCTCTTGTCTTCATGAATCAAATTAGAATACTAATACTTTTATTAAAACAAATAATGTACAATTTTTATAAACCTTGAAATAGGAAAATGTAATTTAATATCGTTGATAAAATACCACAACTATTTATCGGGAAAATGTGCTGCGTGTAGTATTTTAAAAACATTCGCTTAAGTACATAGACCACTTAAATGCATGGAATTTCATTGCTATATCGATATGCACTTACGCAGTTTCGGCTGCACATTAAGCAATTTTTTTCCGTGAAAGCCGAAAATGAAAACGCATAATCATTATTGAGAATCCAGGGTCCTCAAAACGTAAGATGTTCGGAAGAAAGGACTACACAAAAAGAACATTTCTAAAGGCATATAAATGGTCCTATTAAATTCTATTATTTATAGTACGGCTATCTATCTAATAACTTATATTTTGCGGAAACAAAAAATTCAGATATTATTCTTGCATCCAAGAAGTGAGTTCTAATACCATACGATCTTTCCGTAAGATGGAGCCATCCATCATAAAGTTTTCATGCATCTTTTTAATAAATATTTGATTGATTTCACTCATAGGTATTGTAGAATTTAATAATAGTTCTATAGAGTTGATTAGTTGTTTTGTTGAGTTGGTTATCTGTTTCGTTGAATTAATTAGTTGTCTTGTTGAGTTGATTATTAGTTTTGCAGTTAATTAGTTGCCTTTTAGTATTAGTTAGTGTCGCAAGTAATCTCGTAGTATTAGAATTATAATTGTATTAGTATTAAAAATAATATTAATATTTATATTATAATAGTGTTAGTATTATAATATTATTAAAAGTAATCTTGTATTAATATTAGTTTTATTATTAGATTATAGTATTAAAATAGACTTGTAGTATTAGTATTAAAAGTAGTATTAGATTACAGTATCAAAAGTAGTGTTGTATTATTAGCATTATAAGTAGTATTAAAAATAACCTTGTAGAGATAATTTGCCACATCTTATTCGTGGCTTTGTAGAGTCATAGCTTACCCGATACGTTATAATGTAACACAATTTGTTTTTACCGCATGTTGTTAGAATACGAGTACTAGGACTGGAGGCGTGGGGGAGAATAAAGCTAATTATTAATAATATATATTTAAATAAATATCAATAACAATTATCACCAGATGTTAAACACGCACACACACACACACACACACACACATATATATATATATATATATATATTAAGATGATTTAATGATTATTACTATTCAATTATTTTCAGGAAATATTTCAGAAATTTTCAGGTTAAACAAAATACGTATTTGGAAAAGATATAATTGTTGTTAATATAAATGTTTTGTGATACATATGTTGCAATATCCTTTGATTTTAACTTCAAAACTTAAAATTTCAAAATCCTGAGATATAAATAGAAATGCTGTAAAAATAATAGATATATACAGAACAATCAGAGATAATCCTTTTTACATATTGAATATACTTTAGTTTTTTTTTCCTTCACCAGTCACGGAAAAATTAACATTGCAAAGAGTTGACAAAATATACGCCCGATTTAAAATGATGTTACGTACTTTAAATTCTCAAGAAAGTAAATATTGAGGTCATTGCAATATTTTAAAATATGTGTAAAGCAAATTTTTGCTTAAGTTGGTTTAAATCGGAGAAAAGTAGTATACATTTATAACAAGTATAGTGTTTTATAAAAGGCTCCTTTATGTATCACAGGAGGTAAATTGTGCATAAATTATACATCATAGGAGTAAATTTTGCGGTTAAACAGAGAATTGTTTTTAAAGGCGATTGTTATGAGTTAACACCAGTATCTACATAAATGAAGCTACTGCGAAAGACGTCTATGCTAAAGACAGATTTTACATTATTTATTCCCTACCATTCACGAACCGTACGCCTCTTCTAATATAGATATAAAAAACATATGAATTTGACTATAATTTTGTGTAATACAGAGAAATTTGCGTAATAATAAATATGTTGCAAAGAATAAGATTTCTGTCGTAAATGCTCATATTTTATTTAATAAAATGCATAAGTACAGAAAGGATACTGATTTTAGTACTATCACAATAATCTATTTACATACCTGGACTGAATTTTTTTGCTCTAAAATACATACTTCAAGAATTTTAACACCCAGCAGCCACGCCAACGAGTTTTTTACTTTACTTTTAAGAATCAATGTAATGCGTAAACACGAGCGTTACGAACCACGGGTAAGAACCCTTATTGGCTACTGGCAAAGAATGAACGAGGTGGCGTTCAGGAGTTTGTTTAACTCTAAAAGTTACAGTGCAAATTCAGTCCCCACAGGCAAGGCATTTCACAGTAGAAGACAAAGAAATCACGACTACAGATGAATAGATCTGTGTTAATTCTCTCCCGAGTAGCTTGCCTCGACGTAATGGGAAGTTATACGGAACGTTAATTCATTAACTCAAATTTATAAAGGTATGAATCAGAACAATATCATAACATAAATCAATAAACTCAAATATCCTTAACCTAGATTAGTCAGTTCATAACTAAATTTCTTAAAATAGCATGTTAAATAGAACAGCTCCAACTTTTTCGTTTCCACCCGAAACCCGGCCTTGGTTTTCCCCGTGCTTGACTTCGAACCACTCAAGGTCTGCTCATTAAAGGTGAGTGAAGCCAGACGTGACCGCTAGTTATCAACAGTTCTCTGTACAATCTAGGGTTAACAAGTTATAGATTAACATTAACAATCAACATTCCCAGAATACTAATATAACATACACTCGAAAAGGCTGGAGTGTGATTCTCTGCTTTACAGCTTAGCATTACATTTATTTCTAATTCCAACGTTCTTAGCTAGTAACAGAACTTAAATACATAACGTAGCTTAGCAAAACCGTCTATTAATTAAATTACCTAAACACTTAATTACTATCAGATCCAATATACTCAACTAAACTTAAACATTACTAACAGTCATCGTTAAAGAGCACATCACCACGGAACTCCTACGCCGGTAGACCACGCTGGAATGCTCATAGGAAGAAGTAACAGTCCGAACCCAAAACTCAGTACACTCGGTCCATAGTTCCTACAGGTCCCCTGAGTGCACTTGGTAGGAGAACAGGTTACATCATTTGGACGACAGATAGTCACTGGCTTTCTTCTATTTTTCGATTCAACTTTAGGAGCAAGGGCTGGGATTACGGTGCCGCCTTCGGAGGCCACCCTTCCCAATTCTCCCATGCACAATCACTCACGAGCAAGGGCCTAATTCCATCCTTCTGGTTCAATATCGGCGTGCCAGGTTGTCCGCTCGGAGGCAGCAAGGGCGGATACCGGAGGGAGATCACAGGGGTCATGACTCACCCCGAAAATATATTTTTTCACTGTAAAAAATTCCAACTTTTATGAAAAATGAAGGGTGTTATTCCAAGACCATGGCAAATTCTGTCCTTGAACCCCTCAAAATGAAAGTCTGTATCCGCCCTTGGGAAGTACTTCCCCTATTTCCAGCGCGTGAGCCGCGTAACGAGCGTTCTCATAACTTTATGAGTTAATGTGTCCTTTGCCAGATCTAACATGTTTTAAATAACTGGACAGATACTTAATCGAAATATGCATTCATTGAGGTGACGTCACGCAGACCTCGTGGCGTCTTCCCAAATTAACAAACATATTGTAATCGTGTTAGTGCGAATTTTTGCAATCAATTCTCAGAGGAGTACATAACATTCTTTTATATAATATACTTAGAAATTTTAACGATCTAAGATGGAAAATACATTTGCAGTTTGTTTTACCATATAACCGTTTTCCGATTGTGCTGACAGCAACATTTCTATGCGAAACTTTTTGTTTATCAATAACTTTTTTTTCATTTTAGTGGGTATGGATTTTATTTCAAAAACGTGGCGTTGTTTAAAGAAAAATCGATATTTATATGTAATCATTATGTTTAGTGACTTCATCGCACTATCTAACTATTAACATGTTTTTAACTATTAACTTGTTTTTAAATACCGGTGGGTTTGTTTTGTTGGATCCCCACTAAATATCTATGCGGGTCTATGGATAAGTAATGAACTTGTGCAGAGAGCGTTTACACATATTTATAACGGCATGATATTTAATTTAAAAAAACTAACAGCAACTCGGAAAAAATCTGGCAACACGCTATTACATGTAAAGTAAAGAATCGTTTGCGACTAAAAATTTAGTTTGTGCTGTGAAATGGCGTACAAAAGGAAGTTGTGGATTGAAGACTACATACTTGCTCTTCCAGAAGAGGATTATTCATATTCAATAATTAAAAAGCGATGCAAGAAGCATGGTTTTCATGTTTCAAAATATAAAATAAGCGATATTATTAATGTAAAATGAAAAAATAGTCAAGCTTTAGAGGAAACACACAAACAAAAGAAATATCCCCAAAAAGTTCGTACTATTTCTAATATTTCTAAAGTGCAGTCTATGGTTTTACAAGAAATCCAAAACCTCAAAGAACAGTTACAAAAGCTGTGCACACATCAGCATCAACTATACATAAAATATTAGTTAAAGATTTGAATTTAATTAAAACAAAAAAAGTGCAGTTTATCGTCTGCTACCTCAGCATGTTGCTGAGCGGAAGACTAGATACGGATTATTATATAAAAGTAATTTGGCAAAATAAAAGATGGAAAAATGTTGGAATTGATGGAACATGGATTTGTTTAAATGCTTGTAACAAAAAAAATCGATTTATTACCAAAAAGAGGCCTGAGAGACTCAAAAGTTTGGTTCAAAGAGAGGAAAAAAAATTTCTATAAATGATTTATGGTTATCGCTGGCATTTCTTGTAACGGAAAATAAAAAATAAGAAAAGTTGAAAAAATCCAAAACTCAACTCTATATATTATCAAAATAATGTTTCGACTCCTATTTTTAAAGAAGATATTCCAAAACTGTATCCTACTGACTTTCAAAGTGTGGAACTCCATCAGGACAAACCGAGAAGCCACGCTTCAAAATGTATGACTACATTTCTGGAAAATATGAGGCAAGAAACTGGAGTCAAGTCAATAACAATGAACCATATTCCTACCAAGTCGCCAGATATAGCACAGATGGATTACTGTGCATTTGGGCTTTTAAAACAAGCTTTTCCTAAACGCCGACCCACTATTTGGATTGGCTGTGGAAATCTGTGGTCGAGGAATGGGGCAAAATTCCGCTTGTGGCTTTATATAAAGCCCTATTGTCGTGAAAGTCTAGATGTAATATCATAGTTCGAAGACAAGGCTGTCAGATTGAACACATTAGAAAATATATTTTTTTAAATGCATTTTATTTACGCTGTCAAAGTCGTTATAAATACGTTCAAATAACTTTTGTATTACTGATAACTATTTTTACATTCATTAATGTACAATCTTTTAATGTCAATAAAAAAAAATTCACTAATTTTGAATTTCTATAAGATTCAAAATCTATCGAACCTATGTCAATCGCTATGGATATTGTGTTGAGTAGTACTCCAAAACTATCATTCGTTTTCTTACAAACCTTTTACATTCTTGGAAGAATCGGAGCTAAGCACGAAATTCCAGCATTAGAATATAAAATCGAAGGGGTAAAATATTTAAGAGTTAAACTATGCTGACTGATTATTTTTAACACTACGTAAATCACGTTACAAATATTGCCATGGAAATTATTTTAGGTATGAAAAATAAGCAAAAGAATACCTTTCAAAATGGAGATCAAATTTTTAACATTTAGCAATTTGTATACTGCCATAAAATGCAATGATTTTGCATTACTTACTTTCACGTGAACTATGTATCTCTAAATATCTGTAACATCATATACCCTTTCTATATGATTGATGGCGGAATATGTATTTATTTCACATTTGAATGAGATTCGTACAATATACTGAGCATATTCTCACAAAAAGGAATATTTTGCATTCTAGATATAATGCCGTACTATTTACAACGAACGCTGTAATATTAATGGAGGAGAAGATAGCTTACATGAGATTTTGCTTCAATAAAATTTTATAGCTCTATGTAAAATATTTCGAAAACAGCGGTTTAAGTTATATTCTAAGCGTGTGTATGAAATTCAACGTGGGTACGTGAAATGTGGAAACCGGAAATCTCAAAGAAGTTTAAACATTTCGGATTTCGCAATTGGGAACCTCTTTTAGAATACGAAACCTTTGTATCGTGATCTAATCAATCGCGCAGTCAGTCCTTTTAAAGCAATCCGGAAAGTGCAATTTCCAAATTTCTTTGCAGGCAACTCAGCGCAATATCGCCTAGAGAATCAAAAGGCCCTGATGGCTGAGAAGCATTCTGTTTTAAATAATTGCATGAGCGACACTCCACCGGAGATAAATGTTTTGATAATTACTTTCTGGAATGCTTTCTGAAAATTCGAGAACAAAAGTGTCAAAAATGCAGAGTTAGTTTTGGAGTAACTTATGGCAGATGACTTTTCCTTTTAACCTTAGCTTTATGCAAGTTGACAGTATAGCTGCGCTTTGCATGACGAGACTAATTGGCGTCGAGAAAAGCTCTCAGGTTAATTTAAATAGACATTCTCGTTTACTAAGATAATAATCCTTTGAATTCAGAAGCGGCTACTTGAGATTTAGTCTATTTGTTTTGTTTTCTTTTTTAGCTCACGAGGCTCTGATTGTAATTGAACTGGTTGATGGCAACAATGACACCCAAAACGACTGCATATATTCCTGACACCTTTCTCCAATATTTGCAGCCTATTCTAGGGTTAGAAAGTTGTGGATTGCTATCGCCAGATAGGAAATGTAAAAGGAAAACCTCTGATGATACATTTATTTGTGTACAAATTTCTGTAACTAATTAAATATTTCTGGATTTCTAACTTTAAAATTGCACACAGCACATCATTAAAACGGCGCAGATCACTTTTGCCGCTGCTATATCGACTACATATTTATTTTTAGAGGAACGTGGGGGGAACACAAGGCGCACATAGACAAAGTGCTGGGATGGGTAGGAGCGCGGGGTTAACTGTAAAACCCGAAAAATGCAAAATAGCAGTGTCAGAAATCGATATTCTCAGGTATCGTGGGAAGGAGAGGAATTGCTCCGTAGAGGGCAAAGGTCGAAGCAATTAGGAATTGGCCCATCCTCACCACCAAGAAGCAAACAAAGGTATTTTTAGGTACGGCGTCGTACTATCGTAGGCACATACCGGACTTGTGAACCGGACTTGAACTGGAAACTGGGAGATCAGATCGGGACATCGGAGAATAAGGTGGACTAGGGCGAACGAGGGATCAGTTCGGAACCATGGAGACCAAGGTGCTCTCTGACACACGGGAGCAGAGGTTGCGCCCCGCCACGAACTAAGAAGCGATGTATAGCCGAACTATAATCAAGGAAATCCAATAAATGTATCATGGTATTCCCACGTTTGATTCACAGTGCCACCTCATAGCCTCGTCACCCGAGCTATTAATCACTGGACAGAACTCACGTACGAGAAGGCACAAAACCGGACGATGACGTTGTTCCGGTGGGCAATCGAGGGCTCCTGTAGCAACCAGTAAACGAAGCCATCGTTCCGGATATTTCATCTTCCGACATTTATCTATGTAGTATCATAAATGGTCAAAGGCGAAAACGCATTTATCGTTACATATCTGATAACATCTTTATTCATTAATTTTGAAATTCTAGTTTTAGAAGAAAAATATAATGATTTAAAAAAAAATAATTTCCATTCTTCTATTTTCGTCATTTCGTCTGTGCTGTACTTCGCCTTTTCCATTTGCATATTTTTTTTATTCTGGGGTGAATTGTTCATTGTTGTTTTACTGGGCAAAGGCAATTGAGTCCTGTGCCAGGTCCTGAAATTCTACTAGAAATCCAATCCTCTGGTGTCTAGGAAACCAAACCTGTTATCCAGGAGACCAAACTTATTTTGTCTAGCAAAATAAAACATCTGTTGTCTAGGAAACTAAACCCCTGTTTTTTAGGAAATCAGATATCTGTTTTCCAGGAAACCAATCCACTTTTTTCTAGGAAAGTAAACCTCTGTTGTCTAGGGAACCAAACATATGTTGTCTAGGACACCAAACCTCTATTGTCTAGGATATTAAACCCCAGAGAAAAGAAAAAAAAACACGTCCTGTGATAACATGGAAATTGAACCTCGTTTAGCGATACGATGGACGAACGCGTTACTGGAATAATGTCCAGTTCATTGTGAACCAAACCAAATCACAAAAGTTGTGATATTCTACGTCCAGCCATGATTGGTCAGGAAAGGCGTGGGTGGAACTCGAAGTGCTGCCATCTCCCCTGGTGAGTTGTGGGTCATTTTCCCTTTCACTGAATGTGGAATGCAAACGGGCGAAGAGCTGCACAGCAATAGTTAATCAAACAGTCTACTTAACCTATTTTTCTGAAGTCATGAACGCTTCTACGGTGTTTTGTTTTTTTCACAATTTTGGCCAATTTTCGTCCTAATGCGACCCCCTGCCAGCTCCCTTTGGAGGTATTTTCGTCCATAACATTACTATTTCCCATTGACTAGTTTCTAATTACTGTCACGATTGTAGGTTCATGATAATCCAACCAATGTAAGGCAATTTTCAAAATTGTCTAAGAAAGGTCAATTTATGGCTAATTTCTCAAATTTTGGGGGTCATGCGCGACCTAAAGATATTATCCGATTCCTAAACTTCTTTTTTCACTGTGTTTATCTCGACAAGCAGCAACGTTAGAGCACTATTATGTTTCATTTTGAGGAACTTTTAAAAATTCGACCCACCCTACTCTGGATGATGTTCAAGCACAGTAATAGCCTTTAAAATTACTACACCGTGAATGTGGCATGTAACAAAGGCGAAATTTGAGTGAAAAGTATAACATTCAGGGATGTGTAGGAAGTGATTAACATTTGAACCCATTCTCCCAAAACAAATAGGTGCAACGCCACCGACACTCGGTATAAAAGGGAGGAAGTCTCTTAAATCGGATTTCTCATGCGCAAAACGCATTCGCACGTTGGCTGCTTGTGTAAGAAATGACCCGTGTAAGAAAAAGGAACGCCTGCCAGTACGTGTCAGATTTTGATCGCCACAAAATCGAAGGCTATCAAGACTGCGGTTTATCATTCCGAGTCAGTTCTGCCGGAGTGGACGGATAACACATGACTGTCTCGAAACACTGAATCGATAGGTCCAGAAGGGCCATATAGAACGGCGTGCGAGGTCTCAGCGGCCACTAGTTAATAACACCCGAGATAACAGTCAGGTTATCCGCATGGCCTTGCGCGGTCGTATAGTCACTACAGGTATCCAATCAGAAACTTGGGTCGCTTTCGAGACAACAAATATCTGGGAGGATAGTGGACGACATTTGCAGCACCACGGACTGTCGGAACGTCGGCGGCGGCTATGGTTGCAGCTTTCCTTGACGCAACAGCAAATACAGGCGCGTCTACAATGGTGCATTTGGACGCATTTGTGACATTACGTCGTAATTTAAGCCGAATCCCCGTTTTGCGCACAGAATCATGATGGCCATATCCGTGTAACCACCTTGATGGAGGCACTGAGAAAAACGAACATTACCAGTTTGCATTAGCTATGAAAATATGGGACGACCGGAAACTGGAATGACGGTATGTATGCCATGGAGTGCACATCTTGTTCACCACTTGTTCGAATAGACCGTAATTTGAACATCCGTCGTTACATTTTTGATGCGTTAAGACCCGTGTATGTGCCCTGCCTCCGAGGCCTTCGTCACACAACCTTTCGGCAAGAAAATGCCAAAAACCGTATGTTGCCAATGATTTCCTGACCTTCCTCGATATAGAGGGTGTTCGACTGTTGCCCTGGCAAACCTTCTTCAGATCTCTCACCAATTGAGAACGTCCGGTCAATGTATAGATATTGGCACGCCACCACACGTCAGCCAACACGACAGATGGGTTCTACATAAAGTTGAAACTACATGGACTGTTGTACCAGTACCTGCCATCAAAGCTCAGTTGGACTTGATGCACAGCCGTTATTGCTGCCAAAGGTGGCTTCTTTGAATACTGATTTCTGCATGTGCTGTACCTCAAAATTACTTATAACTTTAATTATGTCTTCCTCCCATTATATTGTACGATAAATATTATTCTGAAATACGTTTTTCTGCTTGATGTAAAAATTATGGCCAGCAGTGTATATTATGTAAAAAATATAGTGTAATGTTTAGCTTGTTAAAAATGGCTTAATACAGGGACAACACAAAAATGCATCCGGCTATTTAAAAACTAAAATAAATGCATATTATATAGCATATATAATCACTTATAACTGACTGTTTTAAGGCAATGTCATCATACACATAATAGATATTAATGATGAAGGATAAATTTAGATATTAATGATAGAATAGATATTAATGATGAAGGTTAAATTTTACTAACAAATTGTTTTGAGTCATTACCATAAACATTATTTAATTTCTACATCACTCGTTTTAATTTGGTTTTTAGAACGCATAGGGTTTGCGATTCAATTATTTATAATGAGAAAGAAAATTTTTATTTTTGAAATACGACGTTTAATGCCAAAATGCACCCATTCGTATGTGCAAATGTACTGAATAAAAAGAAATGCTTATATGCTTTTATTTTCGTGAGTAATGGTGCTGCTTGGTTTCGGAAATTTTTAGGCTCTTAAAAGTAAATTATGCCAACAAGGATATCAGCACCAAGTTGTAAATTTTGCGAAATATATAATACCCACTTTATCCTAAAATTCGCGAGGCCACACAAGAAATCTTGTTCGTTCTAATATTTCATTTATGGTTTAAGCGAACAGAAAATAAACAGTGCACGATAATACAGGATTTTAACAAAAGAAATTATTCATTTATATGCTTAGAATGTAGCTTCCTTTAACGTCTTAACCGGAATATGCTACTGGGTGCAAAAAGTAGTCCCTGGTGAGCAAAGCCATTCGGTTTTAATCGCTGTAGCTTCCATAACAACAGAAGGGAAATAAAGATGTAGGTCATGGGAAGAATTACAAAAAAAAGCCAGCAAGAAATACCAAACTACATCAACAATTAACTGCTTCTAATCCTTCACCGTGGATATAATTTTAAAATAATATAAACTCATTTGAAGATGATAAATATTAAAAGGCGGCAATAAAAGATCAATATAGAAGTCAATTCCTGCTTAGTAATAACACTGCTGAAGAAAAAAGCTCTTAAAGGCTAAAATGCTCTATTCCCGAAAGGTTGAAAATCGTGAGAATAAAAAAAAACCTAGCAAGAACTATCAAACTACATCAACAATTAACTGCTTCGAATCTTTCGCCGCGGATATAATTTTAGAATAATATAAACTTAGTAAAAGACGAGAATTATTCAAACATGGATATGGAAGATCCACGTAGAAATCATTTCCTGCTTAGTATCAAAACTGCTGAGGCAAAAATCTCTCAAAGCTTAAAGTACTCTACTTTTAAAAATATGAAAATCGTGACTATTTTTTTTAAAGGATCAATGTTCGCACTATGCTGAGTATCAAATATTTATTTTGGTGTTGGCAAATGAATTAACTATTTTAAAAGACAATATATCATATAATTTATATTTTGCATTATGTGGGCCAAAGATATATATCCATTATATTCGAGTAAATTATGTTGAATCCATTTTTCATTTTTTTTAATCTATGCAAGACAGTTCTTTTTATAAATCAGGTTCGCTTATCAAAACAAATTTTGAAATCCCTTTTAAAAGTCAAAAGACAAGGAACAAACATTTACGGTATAACAACGTCTTAATCATTTTCACCGACCCTTTGTTCCATTGACAACTTATTTGAATATTTCAGGTAACAGCTAAAAAAATTTGTTATTTTGGAAGTATTAAAACGCAAACATGAGCATGATGAAGAGTAAAAACTATTAAAATATTAGAAAATGAGAAAGCGAGACAAGTTTTGATTCTCCCGAGTACCTATTACCCTCATTACAAAACTATGGAAACGAAATTGCTTAGAAACATATCATTGCCCTATAAAATTTCAGACAGTTTCTGTCTGGAAGAATAAGAGCAAAATTTTTGTTTGTCTGTTGCTTAGACGCCAAATCTTTAATTGACTTCGTTTGGACCTGGCAGGAAAAATGGAATAGTGTC
>QLNU02015003.1:56575880-56594411 GCA_006491805.2 Dysdera silvatica
TATATATATATATATATATATATATATATATATATATATATATATATATATATATATATATATATACAGGGTGATTCCATAAGTCCTTATGAGCTGAAATAACTGTTGAACTTAGTCAGATAGACCTATGAATGTTGTGTCTAGGTATAGTGAAATGGCTATGCACTACACGGTGAGATACCTCTCATCGCCCTCTAACAATAAATTCCGGAGTTAGAGTTCGTAGCTCGGAAGCTGTAGGAGAGACGACCAAAAGTTCAATTACAAAGTTATAGAGAATCATAGATTTATCAAGAAAAGCCATATCGTGTACACGGATATGATAAATAGCCGCTTGTAATCAGAGGCGGGCGAGAATTGTATTGAGTGTATGCAAATGAAATTTCATGAAATCAGAAAACGACCGTGTGCAAATATGACGTCAAAACTTTGGCGTAGTACAAGTAAGGAAAATAAAAAGGACCTGAATGTAAGTAATCATCTGATACTATAAACAATAAAATACGTGCATACAGTAAAAAGCAAAATAAATTGAGAAGAAATTTTTTTTTGACAGTCGATATTTATGATTCGTTTGTGGTTTTGTTCGTCGATTGTAATTCGGTTTAAATTTAGTAATGCCGCAATTGAAATGTGTTAGTGGCAACAGTTCATTTCTATTATTGTTAATCGAAAAGCGTAGTGTGTTCTAACGTTTTTGCTTATTTCTCCTTCTGTATGGACTTTAAAGCTAATTCCACGTGTCAATACCGTATTTTTGTGGGGAAAGAGCTACTTTCTCTCATGATCACTATTATTATACGGTCACCTTACCCTTTGTCCGCCTTTGATTACAGGCGACTATTTATCATATCTGTGTGCAAAATATGGCTTTTCTTGATAAATCGATGATCCTCTACAACTTTGTAATTTAACTTTCGGTCGTATCTCCTACAGTTTCCGAGATACGAACTCCAACTCCGGAATCTATCGCTAGGGGGGCGCTGAGAGGTATTTCATCGTGTAGCGCATAGCCATTTCACTATACCTAGACGCCACATTCATGGGTCTACTTGACTCGGTTCAACAGTTATTTCAGCTCATAAGGACTTATGGAATCACCCTGTATATATATAAATACCTAAGTATAACCTGCTCGTGTCCTAAGTACGTAGAAGTTAGAAAGAAAATAAAAAACGAAAATATGCTCTTAAAAAAAAGGAAAGTAACTGTCGAGTAGTTCTAAATATCTATGTACGTTCGCTCCTCCAGTTTGTTTAATAACCAATTCGCTTTGCCCGCTAAAACAGATTTTCTTTCCTTTATATGCTATTATTTAGGTCATTGTATGTCATTACAGATGAGAGGAAGCGTAATTAATTGAATGCATTTTTCCGTCATTAGGTCAATATATCCTGTTGTAATTAGCAACATTGAGAAAACCATTACCATAAAAGGATTGCTATTGGATACTGAAATTTAAGCCGATGATGGTTACGTTTACGGAAATTTGATATTCAATCTCTTGGTATACAGGATAAAATCAATGAGACATCGACTTCTCGTGCAAACTCTTATGGATAGTTATTATTAATGCCTATTCATAATGCGACAATTATACTGATTTTCAAAAGTGCGGAAATTATTTCTTAGCAAAGAATATAACAGGGTAATACGGACAAACGCATGCAAAGCGGAGAGAAATTTTAATCGATAAGTACTCTCATACTCGCTATTTTAATCCGATTAAAAGGGATAAGAGTGCATCAAGGTATATATATAGATATAAGTTATAAACAAGTGAATAAATAGCAAGAGAATTTGACTATTTTAATCACAAGATAAAATTTTGACCGTGTATAGCTTGCTGCTATATTTTATCTACAGAAGACACCGTTTGGAAGAGAGGTGATATATTTGAGCAATTTATTCTAAACAGTTATTCACTCATAACTAATTCACAAAATTTCCTGCAAATGGAACATCAAAGATAAGTGACGTTAGATTTCAAATATTCATGTTCTATTTATTAGTCCTGCCCTCTGGAAATTTTGTTCCATGTAAGTTTCTCCAAGATTGAAATTTTATCACTAATGTTGACCTGCATAAAGTATATTACACTGACTGAAGATCTTGACTGGAACATATAATAAATAAAGTTAGTAAAAAGGTAAGTAAGGGTAACCCATTAATAAAAAAGATTATCATGTTGTGTTTCTAAAAACTTATAATTGATTTTTATTATTAATTCTTATGTCACGATTTGTGTATAGCCATTTGTCTTTATTGCAACTGCATATGGCAATCCGTAGTAAAATAAATATAAAAATGTTGACATTATTTCAAGAAATAACAATCTCTAAAAGAAATATCAGTGACTGGAATAAATCATATGCACAATACAAAATATTGCGAGTGGATTATATAATGCGTAGTGCATGCCAAAACTAATGCAGGAAAAGGAGATTAAACATATTTAGAAAATAATATTTCAATACGGTAATAATAAAAAAAAACGTAAGTAATGAACGACATTTGAAATTTCAAAAGGTATGAAGGGGTTGATTATTGGAACAAATTAAAAAACAAATTTAAGAATGCTAATACTATTGGTTTGTTTAAAAACAAAATTCCTATATAATTGTTGGGGTGGCTGACGGATTCCGAGAGCTCATCCGTCGCAGAAATCGAGCCCGCAAAAATGCCCAATGAACACGTTCACCTTCAGATATTCAATTATTTTCCACATTAAAAGCCCTTGTTTCCAGAGAGATCCGGTCCTTCACCCAACAAAGGTGGTCCGACACTATCAACAACCTTTCAGTACAAGACGGGTCTATTTGGAAATTCCGCAAGATTCTCCTTGGGCGAAAGCCCCAGATCAACAAACTTGTTACCACTCAGGGAACATTCTTCCAACCAGCTGACATGGCGGAGATTCTTGCGGACTCATTCGAAAAACAATTCTCACCACATACACCCCCTCCCCCCCGTCAACTCCGCTTCCACTCAATCATCAGGTCCACCTACAATGAATTTGTCGACAACCAAACTATTCAGGAAACCCCACCCCATACAAACAACACCGAAATAGTTAACGTTATTAAAACCCTCCATAATCGAAAAGCTCCGGGCCTAGACGGCGTCACGAATGCAGCCATTAAACATCTCACCCACCCCCCATTTCCACATTAACGCACATCATAAACAGTATTCTATCCTTACAATATTTCCCAAAATCCTGGAAAATAGCCAAGATCGTTCTCATACTTAAACAGGGCAAAAGCCCACTACAACCCGAGAGTTACCGACCCATATCCTTACTTTCATCCCTATCCAAAATTGCAGAAGCAATCATACTTAACAGATTAAACGAATTTCTGAAACTAATAACATTATCCAACACGAACAATTCGGTTTTCGAAAAGAACACTCCACCACCCACCAAATATCCAGAATTCTACAAAATATTAAACACGCCCTCAGCCATGACCTATCCACAACACTAATCAGCCTTGACATTTCAAAGGCATTCGACGCAGTCTGGCACCAGGGGCTTATCGCGAAACTTCTTCATCTCAATACTCCCCCATACCTAGTCAATCTCATTTCTTCATTCATCAAGGATCGCCGCTTCCAAATTAACCTAAACAATAACACACTTTCTTCCCCCCGTAATATCACAGCAGGTGTCCCGCAGGGGGCTAAACTCTCTCCGACCCTTTTTTCCCTGTTTTTCTACGACTTTCCTAAAGCAACTAACATTTCTCTAGCTCTTTTCGCCGATGATGCAGCCATTTATACTTCAAACCCAGAGCCCCACCTCGCCTTACAAACCCTCCAAAAATATCTTTCCAAACTTACTCGCTGGCTCAATAATTGGAAAATCAAAGTTAATCCCCAAAAAACACAAGCAATTTTCTTCTCAAAACATCGAAATTCACCTTCCAACACACTTTGCATTATCAACACCCCAATCACTTGGTCCACCTCAATCAAATATCTGGGCGTAACAATAGATAGAAAACTATTGTTCGCCAACCACCTAAATATTATAAAAAATAAAGTCAGGACAGCATGTTCCCTTCCAAGCAACTTAATTGCCCCACGCTCCTCCCTCTCCAGTAACAATAAAATCCTTCTATACACTACCGCTATACTCCCTATCCTTACTTACGCTACCCCATCATGGTCTCTTCTTAACAACAAAACCCTAACCTCTCTCCAAAAATTTGAAAATTCCACACTAAGAAAAATTTTCAAAATACCATGGTTCATCCGAAACACCCAAATTTTCAAAGACCTGCAAATACCCACAATCACCCAAACCATCCAAGACCTTTGCATTAATTATTTTGACTACATCCACCTCCACCCCAACCCACTAATCACACAATCCCATATCTTACATAACACAAATCAAAGGAGATTTTTCGGTCCTCTTCAAGCCTTTGTTAACCGCTTTCCCCCCCCCCCATTAACTCTTTCCCCAACATCACACCTTATCCGCCCCCCCCCATTTCCGCACACCACAATGGCCTCCAACACTACCATATGAGAGAATCCGTCGAAGATTATCCAGATTCCACCCACCCAGACCCAGGAATCGAAACTCAAGACCCCACCTTACGTTAACCAACCCACCACTTCGCCGGTTGGCCCCTCGGCCACAACAAACTCATTCCCCTTTCACAGCTCATCAACTAAAGCCAAATCTGCCCTCCCACATCCAATCACATGCAAACACACCTACACCCCCCCAATTATATTTACCATTCCACCAAATTCTACCTACTCCATCACATTACTTTAACCAGCTACAAAATAAATCACAGAAGAAACTATTATATCCCACCTCACCAGAAAATTAATTACCTATCTACTCCTATCAACCCCATAACATTCGTGAGCACCGATTGAAATTAAGCATCGTGTGTTGGCTTGCCCTGTCTTTCCCGCTTCCCTTGCCTCGTCTGTCCACCACATAGTTCTATCACCTCCCCTCCACAGCCACTTCAAAAATAAAAAGAAACCTTAATGTCAAACGTTTCATCGCTCTAATATTTATCGCTAATTCCTGAATACCAATTTTCTTTAATAGTCCGCCTAGATAAATTCCAAACACTTCCCATTAACCAACCATTACTCCTCCCTTTCCACAAATAACCTTCTTCCCACCTCACCCAACATTTTTACCCATTCACTTGAGGATAAACGAAACTCTCGTAGGCGCCCCTTTTTGCATGGTTATCTATGCTAGGCTAGGCTAGGCTAGGCTGACGGATTAATTGATAAAATAAGCGGAAAAGAAAAACCGGTCCTTGGTTTGCTAAACGTCTGTATTTATCCGAGAACCAGTCACGCTATTTACACATGTAATAGCATTCGCAAATGGTAATAAGAAAGAAAGAACAGTATGATTCACATTTTTAACTTATTTAAGGAAGAAATGTGTTTATCAATAATATATAGTTAATATTTAAAACGTTAGGTCGTTATTAGTATGTGCTATTATGTACACCATATTGAAATTTTTGTACATACCCATTTTTTTAAAATTAATTTATTATTTATTTATTTATTTAAAAATAAGCGACATGGACTAAATCTGCATCGATCAGATCGAAGTTGTTAAGGGTAGTATTAATTTATACCACGTGGATTAATAATAATTAAATGAAGAATTCAGATTAAAAAAATTACAAAATAACATGTGAATAAGTAATACTAACCGTACTAGTATTATTATTATTATTATTATTATGTACAGTCGAACCTGGTTAAGACGAACTCCAAGGGAAACAGAAAATCTGTTCGTATTAACAGCAATTCCTATTATCCGTAAAGGGTAAATGAATCGTATTACTAAGATGTTTATCCTATCTCTGGATACCACATACACATTTTGTTATGGCATATATGTTTTTTTCATTTATTGCAGTATTCTATTATATATTTTATCAATATTATTATTTTATTATAGCATGCGCCTTTTTTGTAACGAAAAACGTAGTGCACACATATACGTACCTTTAAATTGGATATTACGTGTATTTCATGGTTTCGAAGAATTCGCGTTTTACTAAATGTACATACTATGGTTTAGTCAATACTTATTTAGTATATATTTATTTTTGCGATTACATACAGTGATAAACCAAAATTTTAAATTGCAGTGGTACACTTAAAAATATTCAGTAATTGCAGATGGTTTTCACTTTGGGTCGGCACAATGTCACCAAAAGCCATTACGTTTGTACACAGTTTTTAGAGAAGCCCCAGAATCTGCCTTTTCCATCAAAAAATGACGCACAGTGAATGCCGCCATCACACTAACGGTGTTTTCGTCTGAAGCGGAGAAGGTGTCGAAGAACAATGATAACTAGATCCCAGATTATACGCATATGTGTATATGTAGGTGCATAATTTATCTTTTTTTAGCGTTAGCGAATATATTTCCAGATAATATGAATTTCCAGAATAAATGCATATTTAACGGTTTCAGTAACTTTAAGCGCCTCATTATTCCTTTATCGTGAAAATCTCACAGACAAAACGCTAATGTTAAACTTCCCTTTTACTCCTCATCTAAGCAGAAAAGCAAAATGATTTGTAAACATCCATGTTCAATTATGTCCTAGGGTACCAAAATTTAATCCAAGCTAAATTATTGTCACCATCCTCATTACAGAAACCTAAGATTTGGTTCTATTCTGGTTACCCTAAGGTGAAATTAAAAAAACACTTTTGCAAGTGGGGGGTAAAATTCTACGTCGTTATATATCAACGATAGACGTGAGTGACAGTACAATCTTCAGAATTTTATCAGTGCTGTCCAATTACCTCTTTAGGTTAAGAATAGAACTTTTTGGCACAGCAGTGCTATTGGATGATAGAAGACAGAGCATAACTGTTGAGAACACCAAGAGACAGAGTTGATATGCCTTAATAAAAATTGCACTATACGAAGTATATCATTTTTGGTATATATGGAAAGTCTCTACTCTTCAGTTAACAATAAATCTATTTGTTTTAAAACGCCGGAAGTAAAATTTTCAAGAAAATTAAAAATATTTAAGTGCATAGTCTTACATTACAAATGCATATTTATTCATATTAAATGAATATAATAAGTGGCATATTTTTAGTGGAAAGCAAAAATTGGATTACTTTAAAAAAAAATAAGTAATTTTGGAGCAGCCAAGCACATGTTCGTCTTGAACGCAATAATACCTAGCGCTGGCCCTGCTTATAAATGCATATTTTGCGGTTTTTAAGTTCATACTTGCATGCAAACTTTGCTGAGTTTTTAGTGCACATAATCTGGGCTCTAATGATTACTATACGCAAAGGCAATATCATGCCGTTAACGACCATAACTATTTGAGCGTCCGTTGAAACACTGCAGGTAATGATGTTATACATTAAGACATAACGTTCAAATTTAATCGCATGTGAACTCCACAAGAAATATTTGTTACTCAATTATGCATGAAATTCTCCACTCTCGCATGTTTAATCTGGTAACTACAGTCTGTTGAAAGTATAAACGAGAAGCTCTGACCTTAAAAAGCGCGTTTTGTTCGTCTTAAGCGTGTTCGTTTTAACAAGGTTCGACAGAATTTGTTTTTGGGAATTTAAAATATATTTGTTTTTGATATTTTATGTAGGCTATTAGTGAACTCATCAACGTGATCTTATATTTATAAAGCTAGTCTATATAAACTAAAAATGTAATTAGACTTAAAAATATTAAGCATATGTGGCTTAAAAAATTAACTTCAGTAAAGATTTTCACGGGAATATCAATTGCCTTCCAATGATGTAGAGGTCATTCTCACGACCTCCCGTGGCCGCTGGATATGGATGGGTTAGCAAGTACGCTTTGTTACACCGGCGTACACAGGGGGTATTGATGGGGTTTATAACACTCAATGCAATGAAATTTTGTATACTTAACATAGGAATATGTGAATTGTATCTCTATAACCATAATTCAGCATATAACCCCTCCCTTATTAATTTTCTGCATACGCCTATGCTTTGATATATATAAATGTATCATGAGCTGATGTCAATCGCAGTCAAGTTGCCCCTGCGGCGAAAGCTTGACAACTTCGGGATTTATTTAATTAACAGTATTGGATATCGAATTCGATCGACGGCGAGTCAGACATCGATATGATCAAATAACCTAAAATGATCTGCATGGGATAAAACCTCCAAGTGTCATTCGATAACGGTGTTCTTAAGAAATTATACTCAATTTTTCGAGGATTGAAGGATTTTTATTTTTCGGAAATGAAAAATGATCTTGCATTCAAATTTGACTAATGCTTCGTTCTATGTACTCTGAACTCTTCTTCACCAAGGTAATTTTAACTTATTTCTCGAACATCAGTAAAATAAAATGAAAAATTTATACCTATATATAACACTTCCATTATTCAAATCGATGGATTGTAATATATTCACACAACCACCCAAGAAAGATAAATTTGCAAATAAATAACTAAATAAATCTTAATTTTATTGCGCTTTCACAGAATTGGTAAGCAATGACTCCCCAGTGAGTCTTCTGTATCAGTCCAGCATCAGAAATCTATTTTTTTTTTAAAACTCCGAGGATATGGCTTTAGTCGATAGAGGAAAGATACATTCGAATTTCCTCTCGAATGACATTTTCCTAAACTATATAGTTTGCTATTCCGAATTCGACGACCTTACAAAACATTAAAATCGTGCAGTGAATAAATAAATTTGATTCAATGAAGAGATCTATCCAAAAGCTCACGATTTAGTTCAGAAAATAAATTACAGATCAGCAAAAGAGAAAGAGAGATGAAATCCAACCAAGGAAAATACCCTAATGCCGTCGCGTATTAAACGTAATATATTCTTAATTCAGGAACCTTACTTTTTGATGAAATGAACTGTTGAAGAGTAATTTGTAGTACAGGAATTTAAATCCTGCTTCTTGATAGTAAAATTCCCCGAGACTCGAGCGGACATTAACTACAGTTGAGGCACATACTAAGTATTATATTATTGTTATATAAAGGTGGTCCATCCCTTCTTCGTAATTTTTTTTAATTTTTAAGTGGATGTTTATAGGGCATACCGTATTAATATTACGCAAAAAAATAATTTGCGCTAACTTTCTTATTATGACAAAAATGTACATGGTGCTGAAAAATAATGTCAACCATATTTTATACTTGTCGTTAAATTTTCCACATTTTTGTCTTTTTAATATTTTATCTTATTAAAAATTAAGTAAAGAAAATCGACCTGATGGATATTTTATATTACATAGAAGCACAGAAATATATTCATTGATATTATAAAAATATCTCGTACTGAAAAGCATAAAACAGTATAAAATGTGCACTTAAAATTAAAATATCAAAATTCTGTTCAGATACTTTATTTATATCAGTAAATATTGTTTGTCTGCCAAATTGCAAGGCAATAACTTTAACACTTTAAAAGCTTTAGCGTTTTGAAATTAAAAAAAATTACAAAATTGAAATTCTGAGTAAATTGAATGTAAAGTTAAAAATGCCCTATTTTTATTATTATATATCGTTAGTAAAAGTTTCTACGTGATGCTGTTCCGCATGACTTCGAAACAAAATTTTGGTCTTATTAGATTTGTACAGATTCATATTTTTTTTAAGCAAATAATTTTTTCAAGTTTGGTCATTTTTGGGGGGACGGACCCCCTAATGAATGCTATTTCTGATTCAACAAATAGATTGATATTTGACAATAAATACAGACAACCTTTCTTTATGTAAATAAATAGTGAAATTTTTAATTCATTTGATTTCTATTAGGTAATATATTACGGAAACGCAAACAATGCAGTAAAAATATTGACTTTTTAGTGTTATTCTGTAGTTACCAAAAATGCGTAAAAATCAAATTTGCTTTTATTTTTGTTTATTTATATCTTATAGGGTAAGGATTACGAAATCATGCTACACTAGAACAGTCAGATTTACGAAAAAAATTTAAATCTCTTTTATTCATAGAATTAAACCATGAATTATGGATCGGAAATAGAATCGTATTTGGAGTACTCAGGTAATAACAGCTCCTGTAACCACGGCCGCATTGTAGGACAATTTCATTTAAACTTCAATCATTTGTCATTGCAACAGAAAACGCGAGGCAATCCTTATTTGTTATATATAATTATTTATTATATAAAACTTAATTAAATGTTAATTTTCATGCTGATTTATTACCTAGTCCTATCCGACGCATAAAGGGAGATTTCTCTTCATTTTCTTTCTACTTAAAAACAATTATGACAAATATAATTGAAATGAAAAATAAATTTCAATTTGCATATTCATTATATATGCTTGAGCTGCGCTATTTCTTAAAATGCGTACATGTTGCAGTTGCGTATATGTCTTTATTCTGAACAGAGCTTATACACGGTGTCGTATTTACGGTTGGGCTAACTAGAGGCCTCAATTACGAGTATCTGTTTGGACCAGGACCCATATTCCCGAACAAATCAAGGGGCTACAAATTGTCAAAATTTATTTAGTATATATTCTATTTTCCTTATTGCAAGAGTCACGGGCTCCGTTAGTGGGGGGGCGGACTGGGGGTCCTTTCCCCCAATATTGGTATTAGGGTTCCATGTCCCCCTCCAATTTCAAACAAAATGCCTTCTACTGGTGTATTGCCCGCCCCCCTCACATTTGTATGCCGTCGGGAGCCGTGGCAAAAATTTGGAAACTTAGAAATTATAATGAAAAAGGGCATCAAAACAGACGATCAAACCAAGGTTCCACGAACTTATTAAGACGCCCTTGCTTATGGATCGTTTATAAACTGTATAATTTGGTTTTAGAAAATCTTATTTACATACAATTTTTGTTATTTACAATAAAATATTAAATTTTATTATTTATATATTATACTATTTACACATAAAAAGTAAATTAACTTTTCACCATGTACACCACTGAAACGATTTCTCCAGACTTTCAGTTTAAAAGGCAGTAAAAATCAAAACATAATATTTTAAATCTCAGGAAGACACTATTCCATTTTTCCTGCCAGGTCCAAACGAAGTCAATTAAAGATTTGGCGTCTAAGCAACAGACAAACAAAAATTTTGCTCTTATTCTTCCAGACAGAAACTGTCTGAAATTTTATAGGGCAATGATATGTTTCTAAGCAATTTCGTTTCCATAGTTTTGTAATGAGGGTAATAGGTACTCGGGAGAATCAAAACTTGTCTCGCTTTCTCATTTTCTAATATTTTAATAGTTTTTACTCTTCATCATGCTCATGTTTGCGTTTTAATACTTCCAAAATAACAAATTTTTTTAGCTGTTACCTGAAATATTCAAATAAGTTGTCAATGGAACAAAGGGTCGGTGAAAATGATTAAGACGTTGTTATACCGTAAATGTTTGTTCCTTGTCTTTTGACTTTTAAAAGGGATTTCAAAAATTGTTTTGATAAGCGAACCTGATTTATAAAAAGAACTGTCTTGCATAGATTAAAAAAAATGAAAAATGGATTCAACATAATTTACTCGAATATAATGGATATATATCTTTGGCCCACATAATGCAAAATATAAATTATATGATATATTGTCTTTTAAAATAGTTAATTCATTTGCCAACACCAAAATAAATATTTGATACTCAGCATAGTGCGAACATTGATCCTTTAAAAAAAATAGTCACGATTTTCATATTTTTAAAAGTAGAGTACTTTAAGCTTTGAGAGATTTTTGCCTCAGCAGTTTTGATACTAAGCAGGAAATGATTTCTACGTGGATCTTCCATATCCATGTTTGAATAATTCTCGTCTTTTACTAAGTTTATATTATTCTAAAATTATATCCGCGGCGAAAGATTCGAAGCAGTTAATTGTTGATGTAGTTTGATAGTTCTTGCTAGGTTTTTTTTTATTCTCACGATTTTCAACCTTTCGGGAATAGAGCATTTTAGCCTTTAAGAGCTTTTTTCTTCAGCAGTGTTATTACTAAGCAGGAATTGACTTCTATATTGATCTTTTATTGCCGCCTTTTAATATTTATCATCTTCAAATGAGTTTATATTATTTTAAAATTATATCCACGGTGAAGGATTAGAAGCAGTTAATTGTTGATGTAGTTTGGTATTTCTTGCTGGCTTTTTTTTGTAATTCTTCCCATGAACTACATCTTTATTTCCCTTCTGTTGTTATGGAAGCTACAGCGATTTAAACCGAATGGCTTTGCTCACCAGGGACTACTTTTTGCACCCAGTAGCATATTCCGGTTAAGACGTTAAAAGAAGCTACATTCTAAGCATATAAACGAATAATTTCTTTTGTTAAAATCCTGTATTATCGTGCACTGTTTATTTTCTGTTCGCTTAAACCATAAATGAAATATTAGAACGAACAAGATTTCTTGTGTGGCCTCGCGAATTTTAGGATAAAGTGGGTATTATATATTTCGCAAAATTTACAACTTTGTGCTGATATCCTTGTTGGCATAATTTACTTTTAAGAGCCTAACATTTCCGAAACCAAGCAGCACCATTACTCACAAAAATAAAAGCATACAAGCATTTCTTTTTATTCAGTACATTTGCTCATACGAATGGGTGCATTTTGGCATTAAACGTCGTATTTCAAAAATAAAAATTTTCTTTCTCATTATAAATAATTGAATCGCAAACCCTATGCGTTCTAAAAACCAAATTAAAACGAGTGATGTAGAAATTAAATAATGTTTATGGTAATGACTCAAAACAATTTGTTAGTAAAATTTAACCTTCATCATTAATATCTATTCTATCATTAATATCTAAATTTATCCTTCATCATTAATATCTATTATGTGTATGATGACATTGCCTTAAAACAGTCAGTTATAAGTGATTATATATGCTATATAATATGCATTTATTTTAGTTTTTAAATAGCCGGATGCATTTTTGTGTTGTCCCTGTATTAAGCCATTTTTAACAAGCTAGAATGATGAAAGCTATTTCATCATTCACTATATTTTTTTACATAATATACACTGCTGGCCATTAAATTTTTACACCAAGCAGAAAAACGTATTTCAGAATAATATTTATCGTACAATATAATGGGAGGAAGACATAATTAAAGTTATAAGTAATTTTGAGGTACATCACATGCAGAATTCAGTATTCAAAGAAGCCACCTTTGGCAGCAATAACGGCTGTGCATCAAGTCCAACAGAGCTTTGATGGCAGGTACTGGTACAACAGTCCATGTAGTTTCAACTTTATGTAGAACCCATCTGTCGTGTTGGCTGACGTGTGGTGGCGTGCCAATATCTATACATTGACCGGACGTTCTCAATTGGTGAGAGATCTGAAGAAGGTTTGCCAGGGCAACAGTCGAACACCCTCTATATCGAGGAAGGTCAGGAAATCATTGGCAACATACGGTTTTTAGCATTTTCTTGCCGAAAGGTTGTGTGACGAAGGCCTCGAAGGCAGGGCACATACACGGGTCTTAACGCATCAAAAATGTAACGACGGATGTTCAAATTACGGTCTATTCGAACAAGTGGTGAACAAGATGTGCACTCCATGGCATACATACCGTTATTCCAGTTTCCGGTCGTCCCGTATTTTCATAGCTAATGCAAACTGGTAATGTTCGTTTTTCTCGGTGCCTCCATCAAGGTGGTTACACGGATATGGCCATAATGATTCTGTGCGCAAAAAGGGGATTCGGCTTAAATTACGACGTAATGTCACAAATGCGTCCATGCTCGTAGTTGAACGCACCATTGTAGACGCGCCTGTATTTGCTGTTGCGTCAAGGAAAGCTGCAACCATAGCCGCCGCCGACGTTCCGACAGTCCGTGCGGATAACCTGACTGTTATCTCGGGTGTTATTAACTAGTGGCCGCTGAGACCTCGCACGCCGTTCTATATGGCCCTTCTGGACCTATCGATTCATTGTTTCGAGACAGTCATGTGTTATCCGTCCACTCCGACAGAACTGACTCGGAATGATAAACCGCAGTCTTGATAGCCTTCGATTTTGTGGCCATCAAAATCTGACACGTACTGGCAGGCGTTTCTTTTTCTTACACGGGTCATTTCTTACACAAGCAACCAACGTGCGAATGCGTTTTGCGCATGAGAAATCCGCTTTAAGAGACCTCCTCCCTTTTACACCGATTGTCGGTGGCGTTACACCTATTTGTTTTGGGAGAATGGGTTCAAATGTTAATCACTTCCTACACATCCCTGAATGTTATACTTTTCACTCAAATTTCGCCTTTGTTACATGCCACATTCACGGTGTAGTAATTTTAAAGACTATTACTGTGCTTGAACATCATCCAGAGTAGGGTGGGTCGAATTTTTAAAAGTTCCTCAAAATGAAACATAATAGTGCTCTAACGTTGCTACTCGTCGGGATAAACCCAGTTAAAAAAGAGGTTTTGGAATCGGATAATATCTTCATGTTGCGCATGACACATGATCCCCAAAGTTTAAGAAATTAGCTATAAATTGACCTTTCTTAGACAATTTTGAAAATTGCCTTACATTGGTTGGATTATCATGAACCTACAATCGTGACAGTAATTAGAAACTAGTCAATGGGAAATAGTAATGTTATGGACGAAAATACCTCCAAATGGAGCTGGCAGTGAGTCGCTTTAAGAGGAAAATTGGCCAAAATAATGAAAAAAACATCGTAGAAGCGTTTCTGATTTCAGAAAAATAGGTTAATCAGATAGTTTGATTAATTAATGCTGTGCAGCTCTTCGCCTGTTTGCATTCCACATTCAGTGAAAGGGAAAATGACCCACAACTCACCAGGGGAGATGGCAGCACTTCGAGTTCCACCCACGCCTTTCCTGACCAATCATGGCTGGACGTAGAATATCACAACTTTTGTGATTTGGTTTGGTTCACAATGAACTGGACATTATTCCAGTAACGCGTTCGTCCATCGTATCGCTAAACGAGGTTCAATTTCCATGTTATCACAGGACGTGTTTTTTTTTCTTTTCTCTGGGGTTTAATATCCTAGACAATAGAGGTTTGGTGTCCTAGACAACATATGTTTGGTTCCCTAGACAACAGAGGTTTACTTTCCTAGAAAAAAGTGGATTGGTTTCCTGGAAAACAGATATCTGATTTCCTAAAAAACAGGGGTTTAGTTTCCTAGACAACAGATGTTTTATTTTGCTAGACAAAATAAGTTTGGTCTCCTGGATAACAGGTTTGGTTTCCTAGACACCAGAGGATTGGATTTCTAGTAGAATTTCAGGACCTGGCACAGGACTCAATTGCCTTTGCCCAGTAAAACAACAATGAACAATTCACCCCAGAATAAAAAAAATATGCAAATGGAAAAGGCGAAGTACAGCACAGACGAAATGACGAAAATAGAAGAATGGAAATTATTTTTTTTTAAATCATTATATTTTTCTTCTAAAACTAGAATTTCAAAATTAATGAATAAAGATGTTATCAGATATGTAACGATAAATGCGTTTTCGCCTTTGACCATTTATGATACTACATAGATAAATGTCGGAAGATGAAATATCCGGAACGATGGCTTCGTTTACTGGTTGCTACAGGAGCCCTCGATTGCCCACCGGAACAACGTCATCGTCCGGTTTTGTGCCTTCTCGTACGTGAGTTCTGTCCAGTGATTAATAGCTCGGGTGACGAGGCTATGAGGTGGCACTGTGAATCAAACGTGGGAATACCATGATACATTTATTGGATTTCCTTGATTATAGTTCGGCTATACATCGCTTCTTAGTTCGTGGCGGGGCGCAACCTCTGCTCCCGTGTGTCAGAGAGCACCTTGGTCTCCATGGTTCCGAACTGATCCCTCGTTCGCCCTAGTCCACCTTATTCTCCGATGTCCCGATCTGATCTCCCAGTTTCCAGTTCAAGTCCGGTTCACAAGTCCGGTATGTGCCTACGATAGTACGACGCCGTACCTAAAAATACCTTTGTTTGCTTCTTGGTGGTGAGGATGGGCCAATTCCTAATTGCTTCGACCTTTGCCCTCTACGGAGCAATTCCTCTCCTTCCCACGATACCTGAGAATATCGATTTCTGACACTGCTATTTTGCATTTTTCGGGTTTTACAGTTAACCCCGCGCTCCTACCCATCCCAGCACTTTGTCTATGTGCGCCTTGTGTTCCCCCCACGTTCCTCTAAAAATAAATATGTAGTCGATATAGCAGCGGCAAAAGTGATCTGCGCCGTTTTAATGATGTGCTGTGTGCAATTTTAAAGTTAGAAATCCAGAAATATTTAATTAGTTACAGAAATTTGTACACAAATAAATGTATCATCAGAGGTTTTCCTTTTACATTTCCTATCTGGCGATAGCAATCCACAACTTTCTAACCCTAGAATAGGCTGCAAATATTGGAGAAAGGTGTCAGGAATATATGCAGTCGTTTTGGGTGTCATTGTTGCCATCAACCAGTTCAATTACAATCAGAGCCTCGTGAGCTAAAAAAGAAAACAAAACAAATAGACTAAATCTCAAGTAGCCGCTTCTGAATTCAAAGGATTATTATCTTAGTAAACGAGAATGTCTATTTAAATTAACCTGAGAGCTTTTCTCGACGCCAATTAGTCTCGTCATGCAAAGCGCAGCTATACTGTCAACTTGCATAAAGCTAAGGTTAAAAGGAAAAGTCATCTGCCATAAGTTACTCCAAAACTAACTCTGCATTTTTGACACTTTTGTTCTCGAATTTTCAGAAAGCATTCCAGAAAGTAATTATCAAAACATTTATCTCCGGTGGAGTGTCGCTCATGCAATTATTTAAAACAGAATGCTTCTCAGCCATCAGGGCCTTTTGATTCTCTAGGCGATATTGCGCTGAGTTGCCTGCAAAGAAATTTGGAAATTGCACTTTCCGGATTGCTTTAAAAGGACTGACTGCGCGATTGATTAGATCACGATACAAAGGTTTCGTATTCTAAAAGAGGTTCCCAATTGCGAAATCCGAAATGTTTAAACTTCTTTGAGATTTCCGGTTTCCACATTTCACGTACCCACGTTGAATTTCATACACACGCTTAGAATATAACTTAAACCGCTGTTTTCGAAATATTTTACATAGAGCTATAAAATTTTATTGAAGCAAAATCTCATGTAAGCTATCTTCTCCTCCATTAATATTACAGCGTTCGTTGTAAATAGTACGGCATTATATCTAGAATGCAAAATATTCCTTTTTGTGAGAATATGCTCAGTATATTGTACGAATCTCATTCAAATGTGAAATAAATACATATTCCGCCATCAATCATATAGAAAGGGTATATGATGTTACAGATATTTAGAGATACATAGTTCACGTGAAAGTAAGTAATGCAAAATCATTGCATTTTATGGCAGTATACAAATTGCTAAATGTTAAAAATTTGATCTCCATTTTGAAAGGTATTCTTTTGCTTATTTTTCATACCTAAAATAATTTCCATGGCAATATTTGTAACGTGATTTACGTAGTGTTAAAAATAATCAGTCAGCATAGTTTAACTCTTAAATATTTTACCCCTTCGATTTTATATTCTAATGCTGGAATTTCGTGCTTAGCTCCGATTCTTCCAAGAATGTAAAAGGTTTGTAAGAAAACGAATGATAGTTTTGGAGTACTACTCAACACAATATCCATAGCGATTGACATAGGTTCGATAGATTTTGAATCTTATAGAAATTCAAAATTAGTGAATTTTTTTTTATTGACATTAAAAGATTGTACATTAATGAATGTAAAAATAGTTATCAGTAATACAAAAGTTATTTGAACGTATTTATAACGACTTTGACAGCGTAAATAAAATGCATTTAAAAAAATATATTTTCTAATGTGTTCAATCTGACAGCCTTGTCTTCGAACTATGATATTACATCTAGACTTTCACGACAATAGGGCTTTATATAAAGCCACAAGCGGAATTTTGCCCCATTCCTCGACCACAGATTTCCACAGCCAATCCAAATAGTGGGTCGGCGTTTAGGAAAAGCTTGTTTTAAAAGCCCAAATGCACAGTAATCCATCTGTGCTATATCTGGCGACTTGGTAGGAATATGGTTCATTGTTATTGACTTGACTCCAGTTTCTTGCCTCATATTTTCCAGAAATGTAGTCATACATTTTGAAGCGTGGCTACTCGCTTTGTCCTGATGGAGTTCCACATTTTAAAAATCAGTAGAATACAATTTTGGAATATCTCCTTTAAAAATAGGAGTCAGAACATTATTTTGATAACACGTAGAGCTGATTTTTGCATTTTTTTAAACTTGCCTTACTTTTAATTTTCCGTTATAAGAGATGCCAGCGATAACCACAAATCCTTTACTAAAAGTTTCTTTGCTCTCTTTGAACCAAAGTTTTGAGTCTCTCAGGCCTCTTTTTGGTAATAAATCGATTTTTTTTGTTACAAGCATTTAAACAAATCCATGTTCCATCAATTCCAACATTTTTCCATCTTTTATTTTGCCAAATTACTTTTATATAATAATCCGTATCTAGTCT
>QLNU02015003.1:56603866-56614224 GCA_006491805.2 Dysdera silvatica
TAATATTTATATATATATAATATATATAATATTTCCCTCTTATTTACTTGTTTTCCCAATAAGCTTCTGCCTTTCTAATTTAGTGTTTAAGTACACTTTACGCCTCACAATTCGATGATCACTTCAGTATTAAATCTGTTCAGTACGCTGCAATCTTCAATAATTGATTCTTGTTTGCCAGGATATAATGAAAATAATGCATTACAGCATTATATAAAAATTTATTGAGGACGTTTATAGGAATTTGTGTATTAATGAAAAAATAGAGTTTGGGGAGATATACTAGGTGATCGCTTGTCGTTATGATGGCCTATATATACTCATGCACACATACAGGGTTGTCCCCAAATGGTACGCGCTGTGTGAGCCCAGTACTCAACAAGAAATTTTGAAAAATACAGGGTACGCACCGCATACTCTCAAGGTCTCAAGAAAGTTTTTGTATTTGCTGGTTTTTTAGGCAACTGTCATCCAAGTTCATGCCTTTTTTCCCCTAGTCATCTACAAACTTCAATGGAAACAAATGAGGAACTGAGGAAAACCCCTGGAGCCGCAAGCTGCAAAATAATATCTTGCGTACGACCAAGGGAGGAATGAAAAACTGATGAAAGTGGCAACTGCACCTTGGACTTGGATAGACGATAGACGACCAGTCAAATGCCAGTCAGCCCTACTCTGTGATGTTACCAAGTCCGATTTCGATTCTCTTTAATTAAGACAGAACCGCATACTCCCAATTATTCTCTTCATTACAGCCCTGCACACATATACTTATCGGCCCATATACTCATTTCATGTTTAACCACTAAAGGTAGGAGAAAATCAGCCTTAATCTGTTTAGTTTCATTTCAGGCATTTGTGAAATGAATTTGGAATGAACAGGTCGCCAATAAAAGTATTTTTTTGAAGCAAAATTGCGCCAAGTGAGCAAATATATAAAACATCGCGTCAGAAATCCAGTTGCCCATTGCATTCATACCCTAATGGTAATTATAAGAGGTACGCACCACAAGGAAGCTTTGAAATTAGACTTTGATTTCTAATTTTTCTGTGAGAATAGTTTGTAAGCTTTGGCTTTTTTAACTGAGAGAGTGCTTAAATAAGTTTTGGAGATTTTTTGAGAGCTCTGAAGTCAAGTTTTGTGGTGGTATTTTTCCCATTGTTTTAATTCATTTTCACTTTCATTTTTAGTTTTTTGTAGTAAAGCGAAGTAAGCTTATATTTCTTATAAATCAAAAAGTCTACATTATGTTCTATACACAAAAAGGAAAAAATTCTTTATTTATCGTCAATACGACATTTAACTTTGGGTTAATTGCTTGTACATTTTTTATCGTGTGGGCTATTAGGAATGAATAGTTCAAAGTCATCACAAGTTAGTACAATATTTTGCCTAGTTTATTCTTATATTTAATATATTTCATTGTCATATTGTACATGATTGTGAGGACTATTAAATACGCTATTAGATGATGTAACATTATAACTGACACGAGTAACTCAAATTTTGATATAAATTTTCTTATCCTTATTTTCGACACGGGAATGCTTTTTCTGCAAACCTGATAAGTGAATATTTTTCAGTAGCGCTTTACTAGATTACTCGGTTAGATCTAGTGCTTTTAAATACACAAGTATTGATGATCTCAGCGAAACAATGGATATTTTTTTAAATTTCATAAAAAATTGCCAAAAGTGGCGAAAAATTAATATTTCATCAAATTTCAATGGCTTCTACCTCTGCTTGAGGATCGATTGGGGCAGATTTTATTTTTTTATATGATTTACAATCATACTAGCTATCTACTGACTAAATATCAAACCGATCCGGGAGAGAGAGAGACACTTGGGGCAGTTCAGTTGTAAATCCTAGATTCAAATTCCTGCACCGTTAAGAGAACTGTCGAATTTGCTGGGATTTCCTCAATCCACTACTGTTCGCAAATAAGCTCGATAGGACCCGCAGATCGCTTGGAAAAATTAGAAAATGACAATGAAGAAACTTACTTGGAACGTACTCCTTTTTCTCAAAAACATCTAGATAACTGGGGACTAAAAACAGATCAGTAATGCGCTCTTCGTCGACTAAATCCCAAAGTGATTTTGTCCGGGAAAATGGAAAGCCTTCATACACAAATAGTGTTGCACCAAGCGACAGCTTGGAGGAAGATATATTCCACGTGGCCCAACCAACCTGCATTAAATAAAACATACGCTTAATATGAGGGTAATGTAATCGCATATAGATGGTGTAATTATCGATTAATTTCATTGGAAAATAAATAAATTTCCATTGATGACAAATGTGATTAAAAAAATGTAGTATATATAAAATTTCTTCAAGCGTATAGATATGACATACTGGGGAAGTGAAGAACTGAACTCCATTTCTTGTGGCATTGCCATGTAGCCAGAAATCCCTATATGTATTGAATAAACACTGAAAAAGAAAAAAAAGAATGTACGTTAAGTACTGCTCATATCTTGGTTTGCACGAAACACAAACATGGGATTTGAGTCAAATTTCTTACCCCAGGCCCATGAAGTAAAACTTTAGGGTCACCAGTTGTACCGGAAGTATAATTGATGAAGACAGGGTGGTTAAAGGGAAGCTGTTGAAACTCCAATTCGGGCACAGTGCCATCAGCTTCAACTCCGTGGGCTAAAAACTCGTCCAAAAAGCAGCTGAAATTTATTAAATGTTAAAATCTTTTATTTGCCTCATTGTCAAAATTCATGTGGTCATATAATTATACTACAGTCACGGTTCTAATTTGTTCTGTATATTAAGTTCCATATATTTTTGCTGTTGAAGATTAGAAAGATTTTACGAGTGATTTACCCATTTGGAATATCAGATATATCTTTATTCAACGAGGAAGCATTCGATGGAACAATTATGATTTTCTTTAAACTTGGCAATGCTGAAACCATAAACAGAATTTAAAATTTTTAATAAAGGAAAGGCGATAAACTATTAATGAAGATTTTTTAACTCTAAATGTCGGTATTGAATTCGATCAATTTTGAAAAGGAGTTACAAGTCACGTCTCGGTCTTATTCGGAAACAAAGCCATTTCTATAAAATCTCACCATTCGAAATTTCTTGCAATTTTTTCAGCATATCATTTTCTTCCCCATTATGCTTGAATCTGTCCACAGTGAAAAGAAATTTCGGCTCCACTTGTTGAAATCTTTTAATAACTACCTAAAAACATAAATCCCGGAGTTTTTACCAATCTATCGCTTTGTAATTATTCATGATTGAAATAATTCCGCATAGATATTAAAATTTTTGTAATGAAATGTATGGATATAACTAAAGGAGGGTTTAGGGCAAGGCGAGACAGGCGACCGCTTAGGGCCTAGCGCCATTGGAAGCCTCGAGTAATCCTTCATTAGTTGCTCTCTAAACTTTGAAAAACTTTTTACGAAAATTTGAATATTTTTTCAATTAAAAAGTAAGTAAAAATAATTTTACCAGTAATAATTTCAAATAGTGGAAAATTTCTATGGTTACAAGAGAGCAGAGAAGTACTACAAAATATTACTAAGGCAACAAATAACGAATTTATATTATAACCTAAATCTGGGAAGGTATTCTGACAGTTAACGTGAAAAGGGAGAAGCAATTTTAAATAGGACGGGCATGTGGTTTAAAATAGAAATTTTAAAGAAATAGTTTACATACGGTCACTAGGATGGGGCTTAGCGATTTTAACATGTTTGAATTGATTTAGTTACTTTTGAATTTCAAAATAACTGCATCGGATTAAAAAGGAGTTATAATAAATATTACTGAGTCCGTTATTAAGACCTACTCATAAACGTAATTTATTTTGAGATCTCGTTAAACCATCGATCCCATCCATAACTAACTAACGCTCTATAGACATATAAAGAAAGCAAATAATATCAAGTATATGCGAAATATTTCAGTTATGAATAAGCTTATGTCGAAGGAGGATATTGTGATTTGAGCAATAATTTATTATGAGGTCAAAGTCAGCCTCCAAAACTAGATCAGTGTTCAAATTAAATATTAATATATTACGTTGCAAACACTTATCATTTATTAAATATGATCGGTTATATATAGAGAGCATATATATATATATATATATATATATATATATATATATATATATATATGGCCTGCAAAAGGGTTGCTGGTATCTAACTGGAAGGAGACCCACACGCTGAACGTATGTGACGATGTGTGGAACCGGCCAGGCCAGTAACCTAGTGTCCTACCCCGCCTTCAAGTGGTGCAGGCTGAGCTTTCTATTTATGTGGCAAATTAATATTTGCTACACGGATAGAAAGGCGGAAGGGGAGGGCTAATTCACCAACCCGTCTAGCCAGCGTGGTGAAATTATGGCTAATTCCTCCATTATGTTGACACACCAGAAACCATGGCCCCTAGTCTCCAGGTGCTGGAGTGCTCCTGATCAAGGCAGCGGTCAGTGTGGCATGAAAGCAGGGGGTGCTAAGAATCACTGGAATGGCCCAGGCTGCCGTTTGTTATTGACCTTGGCTACGTTTAATGGACGATCCCTTGCTTCTGAAGCAAAACTTCAGGAATTGGAAGAAGAACTTGACAAGATCAAATGGGACATTGTAGGACTCAGTGAAGTTAGAAGAAAAGGTGAAGAGTTGGTGGAACTTAAAAGTGGACATTTGTTTTATTATAGAGGAACGGAAACTGGAAGAACAAGTGGTGTTGGCTTCTTAATCAACAAAAGAATTAAAGACTACCTTCTTGAAGTCGAAAGCACGTCAGATCGAGCAGCGAGGCTCGTTGTTCAACTAACCCAGCGATACCAACTTCAAATAGTACAGGTATATGCACCAACATCAAGCCATACCGACGAAGAGGTTGAAGAATTTTATGAAGAAATCAAAGAGTTACACACCAAAGGGAAACAACATATCAAGCTCATCATGGGGGATTTCAATGCAAGAATTGGACAACAGGAACAAGGAGAGACATCGGTTGGTAAATACGGATATGGGGAAAGGAATGAACGTGGCGATCAACTCATCGAATTTGCAGAAGCTGAAAATCTTAGCATCATGAATTCATTTTTTAAGAAGAAACCGCAAAGAAAATGGACATGGAAACACCCAAATGGGGGAACTAGTGAAATTGACTATATCCTGGCAAACAAGAAATCAATTATTGAAGATTGCAGTGTACTGAACAGATTTAATACTGGAAGTGATCATCGAATGGTGAGATGTAAAGTGCACTTAAATACTAAATTAGAACGACAGAAGCTCATTAGGAAACAAGTAAGTAAGAGGGTGGATTTAAAGAAATTAAAAGAAAATACCGAGGCATTCAAGTTGGAATTAAAAAATCGCTTTTCTGCACTGGAAGGACTTATTGATGAAAGTGATATCTCAGAAGCAAATGAAAACATTGTTAAGACAATAGTTGAAACTGCTGGGGAAATTGGTGGTGTAACCTGTAAAAAGCACAATAGCAAATTATCTGAGAAGACGAAACAGCTCATGAAAAGGCGAAGAGATATGAAGGTGGACAATCAAAATACCAGTTCCAGGATTGAGTACATAGAACTTTGTAAAACTCTGCGCAAAAGCATGAAAGAAGACATAAGAAAATTCAACTGTGAGCTAGTAAGGAAAGCCATTGAAAATAACAAGAGCCTTAGGGTTGTTAAAGGAAGTTTATCTGTTGGGAAGAAACACATCATTGCATTAAAAGGAGAGGATGGCACCGTAACAAGAAATAGGGAAGAAATACTTAGAAGAGTTGAAGAATTCTACAAAAATCTATACGAAAGTAACAGTGGATTAAACGAAGACATTGAAATAGTCGAAGGAACAGCTCCTAAAATCTTAAAAGAAGAAGTTTCATTTGCAATAAAAAGTATGAAGAAAGGAAGAGCCCCTGGTGATGATGGTATTACATTAGATATCCTAAAAGAAGCTGGAGAATATGTAGAAGACATACTTGCAAAATTCTTTACCAAATGTCTTAACAGCGGTAACATACCAAACCAATGGGATTCTGCAACAGTAATTCTTTTGCATAAAAAAGGTGATAAAGAGGATTTGAAAAATTACCGACCAATTAGCTTGTTACCTGCTATTTATAAAATCTTCACAAAAGTGCTAACACATCGCCTGCAGAAAAAATTAGATGCAGCTCAACCAAGAGAACAAGCTGGATTTCGAAGTGGATTCAGTACAGTGGACCATATTCAAGTATTAAGAGAATTAATTGAAAGAACACATGAATATGAACTTCCATTGTGTGTGGCATTTATTGACTATGAGAAGGCCTTTGACTCTATTAAAACATCAGCAGTCATCAACTCTTTAAGATCAACAGACATTGAGGATGTGTACATTGACATGGTGAAACGTGTGTATAAAAATGCAAGTGCAAAATTTCGGTTACATAAAGATACCAAAACTATCAAACTTGGCAAAGGGGTGAGGCAGGGAGATACCATTTCTCCAAAACTTTTTACTTCAGCTTTACAGATGATTTTTCAGCAGATAAATTGGAATAACAAGGGAATAAAAATAAATGGTGAATATTTAAATCATTTGCGGTTTGCTGATGACATTGTTATTTTTTCAACGAACCCATTAGAACTCCAAGACATGGTACAGGAGCTCTCAACTAGAAGTAAAGAAGTTGGACTCAAGATGAACCTACAAAAAACTAAGATCATGTTCAATAATTTCGTAGAGGAAACAAAAATACAAGTTGACAACATTGAGCTAGAAATTGCTGATTCATATATTTACCTTGGCCAGCTGATTTCAATGGATGGCAACATTATGAAAGAACTCAACAGACGTATTAAACTTGGCTGGAGTGCATTTGGAAGAAACAGTTTTATCCTGAAGGGGAAATTGCCTTTGTGTCTAAAAAGAAAGGTCTTCAACCAGTGTGTATTGCCAGTCCTCTCTTATGGATCAGAGACATGGAGTCTAACAGTTGGAGCAATACGAAAGTTACAGACAACGCAAAGGAGCATGGAGAGGTGCATGCTTGGAATAACTAGGAGAGATCGAAAAAGAAACACTTGGGTGAGAGAGCAAACTAGAGTAGAGGACATCATTGTTAAAGTAAAAGGGCTGAAATGGCGATGGGCTGGGCATATTGCAAGAAGAACTGATCAACGATGGACAACAGAAATTCTGAACTGGATTCCAAGAGACCACCGAAGACCTAGAAAACGTCCTCAAACTAGATGGGTGGATGAAATAAGAAAACAGGTTGGGGTGACGTGGAAGCGAATTGCTCAGGATAGACTTGTGTGGAAAGCATTTGGAGAGACCTTCATCCAGCAGTGGATAGATAATGGTTGAATATGATGATGATGATGATGATATATATATACTATCTATTTATTTATCTATCATTTATATACTATCTATTTATTTATCTATCATTTATATATTATCTATTTATTTCAAAAATTTATATTCTCGTCTATGTGTATTAAATAATTGCTAATTTTCTCAATTATTTACACTTGCGCATGCATTTTTAATATGCATCGCTCAAGTTTAATTTAGAAACAGCTGAGAACTTATAACCATAACTGCTTTGTCTATACATAATTGCGGATTATTTAATGCAAAATATATCCAATGTGAATTAAATTACCAAAAGGACAATTATAGAGTTTCTTTTCTATTCATGTTTGTTTGCCCCATTATTTGAAATTAAATAAGAAATATTAAAACAGAAAGAAACTGTTGAAAAAAATAAAAGAATGGTGAAATAAAACATCATTTGATTAACTTAAGACCGCCTTTCAGACTAAACTACGTTTCCACGCTAAAAACTCAGACACTTACTTAACACTTGCTCTTTTTCACTTTATAGGATTTAATTTACATAATTTAATTAAGGCATTTTTATGACGCATTAAAGGAAAAATGAGTATTTTACACATGAAGGCTTTGAGTGGGAACTTATTTGGCGGACATATTTCGTTTTGTTCTTATTCAAGGAGCGAACTCTTAATGCAAATGGAGTTTTCTCATGACAGAGAAAAGGATGAAAAAGATTCTAATATTCCAAAGTAGACAAAGCACATATCAAGAATACGACTCACTAACGGCAGTTTTAGCATTTGCAGTGGCACATTTTCCGTCAAAGGATTCAGATTTTTTAAAAAAGATACATTCAATTTTATATACCATTTGAATGCTTATTGATATACTGACATTGTATATGAACTGTATACATTTAAATTAATTTATAACTTACTATAAAAACCTATATGTTATTTATAAATAGATGTAAAAAATGGAAGATTGTAATAATTATCGACCAATAACTATACTATAAATATTTGCAAAAATATTTTAAAAATCATAAACAATAGATTATTAAGTTTTTTGAATAAGTTTAATATAGTAGATGAAAATCAGCATGAATTTATTAAGACAAATACAACAAAAGAAGTGTTCATAAAAATTACAAAAATACATTACAAATTGGAAAAAAATGAACACACAATAGCCATATATTTTGATCTCAGTAAGGCCTTCGACTTAAATAAGAGAGAGAAATTACTAGTAAAAACTGAAAAATATGGCCTAAGAAGGAAAATAGACAACATACTAAAAAGCTATCTAGAGGATAGAAAACAAATTACAATAATTAATAATACAAAATCTGAGGAACTAGAAAATAATAATAGAGTGCCTCAAGAATTAATATTAGGCCCATTACTCTTTATATTAGCATTAATCGACATTCACATAATAAATAAAAATTTATTGATTTATGCTGATAATATATACTGGATAAAAAGGGACAAAAACCTAGACGATCTATGTTAAAAAAGTAAATTATAAATAAAGAATAACGGAGGTTTGGTTTAAAAACAATAATTTTAGTGTAAACATAAACAAAACCAAATATTTATTATTCAAGCGTAAAAACAAAAAAAATGAAATAAAAAAAATAGTCACAAATTATGGTTAGAAAATCAAGAAATAGAACAAAATGGAAATATAAAATTTCTAGTAATAAATATTAAGGATAACCCCAGCCGGAATAAATATATAGATGAAGTAATGAAAATAAGCCTGGGCGTAATACATAGACTAGCAACAATATTAACATGGGAGATAATGCTAAACATATATTTTACATTAATAGAATGCCGTATTAACTGTGGTAATGTTGTTTGGGGAAAACTTAATAAAACAAATGAAAATAAAATAAATAAAATTATATAAAAAGTAATAAAGAAAATAACATTAAAAACAGGTGAATCAATTTCAGTATAGAAAATAAAATAAAAAAATATTAAATTCATAGGAAGTGTATGACATAAAGTTAATTAAAATAATATATGAAAGAGTAAAAACCAAAAATATGAAAATATAATAGAACTCAACAAAAAAATTAACTATAGTTATCGAAATATCAATAAATACATACCAAAAAGAAGTAAAACTAACAAAAGTCAGGAGAATATTAACTACATAGGAATAAAAAAAGTGGAATGAAATTCCAGAAGATATAAAAAACAGCAAAACGATGCATAAATTTACTAAGAAATTAAAAGAATACTATTTACTACAAAATCAATAGCGGTAGGGATTCATATGGAGAAATCTAAATAAAATTCGTGCATAATTGTTCTTATGCAAAAAAACGTCAATTTATAAAATGATAAATGAGAACAAAATCTATTGTCAATCGAGTATCAAAAATTTAGAAGAATTTTATATTTTGTCCTTATCAAATATAATAGGAAATTGATGTATATCATGTCCGTGCAAACAGTGCTCATTAATTTTTTCATGATTAGTATATTTTTTTTTCATATTTTAAAATATGCAATGACACAGTAAATACTTTAAGTATATTTAAAAATATAACTTTTGTTTTTCAATTTTAACAATATTAATGATATTTAAGGATAACACTAAATAATAGAAATAAAATACAGGGTACCAGGGAGGAAATTACATAAAAAGGTTAAACACTGGTAAAATAGCAATGAAAAAGATCACTCAAGCTTTCGGACGCATCAGCAGCAGTCCTTCATCAGGAGTAATGACGATGTTATGTTTCTGTCTCTTTTTTATACTTGAAATTTCTGGAAAACCCTTCATCAGAGTAGTCCCGCAGAATGGGAAAACCCAATGAGAACCAATGGGAGGCCTCCAATAGAATCATGGAAGAACCCCAATAGGGACCAATGAGAAACCCACACTGCGGGTTACCTAATTTGGGGATGTCTCATACATTTCAGAGTAAGAGTTGTTTATAAGTTTCTGGAAGTGGTTGTGATGTATTAATGGCTTTCCCGTGTAGTTTGTAAGTTTCCCAAGATTCTAAGAAG
>QLNU02015003.1:56614324-56646147 GCA_006491805.2 Dysdera silvatica
ACATGAACACATGGAAATTGGTTCGAGATTTTGAATGGCTAACGGTTCAAAATTTCATATAAATACGTATGCAAACATAGGGGGGTTACAGAGCTGCAACTACATGTGTGTATATATACAATATTGTGTATATATACAAAATTTCATTGCAATTGGGTTTATAACCTCCTCCTTGCATAAGCCAGTGCCTGCAACCATTTCTTCATAGGATTCGGCCTATGGGACTCTTACAAGTCCAGTCCTGTGGTCATGTCATTCGTCTTATCTTTTTTACTCGTATGTTTTTATTGCCTTCCCCCCCGTATCTTATGTCTTACACACAGGTTTTCGCCACTTTTTGAGTTCTCTTACATATATATTATTATCTTGCAAATAATCGACGTTCTTGTGATGAGTCCAGCAGCCACAATAGTTTTAGTGCTTTTTGACTGATGCCAAGGTGCCCTTTATCAGCTGCACATTATTACATCACGTTTTGTCTGCTGCTTTGTTCTCTTTTCTTTTTGCTGCGTTTACCCATCTGCTTTCTTCAGTTTGGCCATTTTAATACGACTTCTATTCTTCAACAATACACATCAACTGAAGGACGTCTTCTATCAATTGAAGAATGCTTTCCTTTCACAACATATTATCCTTTCAGACGTTCTGACTTCTTCCGAACCCGGGCAAGCCCTAAAACACTTCTATAACCTTCATCTTTATTAGCAGTTTATGAATGCAGTTCGTTTTTCACCTCGTCACTTATGTGACTTCGTTCCGAACCTTACTGGGAAAGCAAAAATGTTTAGATAAAGTCAGTCTTCCATTTCTCATGGCAAAAAAAAAAAATCTCCTCCTTCTCACTGTTCGAAAAAACTACTTCATTTTTCTTTTTAAAAAATAAATACTTTTTAGCAACCTTTTCTTTTCACGCGCCCTTAACTAATATTAATTTATATTTTGTACGAATTCGATCATATACAGGTTTATTCAAAACAGATGTTACAGCAATTACGTTTGAAACGTTAGTTGTGGGAAAATACTTTTGAAGAGAAAAGGTGTTGAAATGATGTAAGAATATTGAATATGTCATTTATTTTTTAAACAGTTTCGCATTTATAAAAATAGGAAATTTAATTTTTTCACAGAGGCACTCTATCAAAGAATTTTCTTCCTTTACTTATCAAAGGTACCTTATAATTTACATTTATATATTAGTACGATGAATTTTTGTATTTTAAAATGCCATTTACATACTTTATCCTCTAGGGAAAGGTATCCTAAAATTTAAACATAATGTAATATTAATTTATATTTCACCAAATGTTTTTTATAAATTTATATGTAATTATTAATTTATTAAATTACATGGATTGGGGAGTAGCTTCAAGAATGGCAATGCTTTCTTACCAAGCCCATCATCAAGACGATTTCAAATCTAGAATGATTGTAAAATGTCTTGATCCAAAAGTTCTCGTCTATAGCGTCAGAGGCCCAAGAGGCAAAATCTACATCTGATGTATAAGGGATGATGCCACACTGACGATACCAACCTTTAAAGAACAAAGAAAATCTGCGCAAAGAACAGATGACTAATTACGACAACATTCGCCAGTGAAGCAAGTACATGTTCTTTTGGTGATTTAAGCATGCACCTCTCCATGCTCCTTTGCGTTGTCTGTAACTTTCGTATTGCTCCAACTGTTAGACTCCATGTCTCTGATCCATAAGAGAGGACTGGCAATACACACTGGTTGAAGACCTTTCTTTTTAGACACAAAGGCAATTTCCCCTTCAGGATAAAACTGTTTCTTCCAAATGCACTCCAGCCAAGTTTAATACGTCTGTTGAGTTCTTTCATAATGTTGCCATCCATTGAAATCAGCTGGCCAAGGTAAATATATGAATCAGCAATTTCTAGCTCAATGTTGTCAACTTGTATTTTTGTTTCCTCTACGAAATTATTGAACATGATCTTAGTTTTTTGTAGGTTCATCTTGAGTCCAACTTCTTTACTTCTAGTTGAGAGCTCCTGTACCATGTCTTGGAGTTCTGATGGGTTCGTTGAAAAAATAACAATGTCATCAGCAAACCGCAAATGATTTAAATATTCACCATTTATTTTTATTCCCTTGTTATTCCAATTTATCAGCTGAAAAATCATCTGTAAAGCTGAAGTAAAAAGTTTTGGAGAAATGGTATCTCCCTGCCTCACACCTTTACCAATTTTGATAGTTTTGGTATCTTTATGTAACCGAAATTTTGCACTTGCATTTTTATACACACGTTTCACCATGTCAATGTACACATCCTCAATGTCTGTTGATCTTAAAGAGTTGATGACTGCTGATGTTTTAATAGAGTCAAAGGCCTTCTCATAGTCAATAAATGCAACACACAATGGAAGTTCATATTCATGTGTTCTTTCAATTAATTCTCTTAATACTTGAATATGGTCCACTGTACTGAATCCACTTCGAAATCCAGCTTGTTCTCTTGGTTGAGCTGCATCTAATTTTTTCTGCAGGCGATGTGTTAGCACTTTTGTGAAGATTTTATAAATAGCAGGTAACAAGCTAATTGGTCGGTAATTTTTCAAATCCTCTTTATCACCTTTTTTATGCAAAAGAATTACTGTTGCAGAATCCCATTGGTTTGGTATGTTACCGCTGTTAAGACATTTGGTAAAGAATTTTGCAAGTATGTCTTCTACATATTCTCCAGCTTCTTTTAGGATATCTAATGTAATACCATCATCGCCAGGGGCTCTTCCTTTCTTCATACTTTTTATTGCAAATGAAACTTCTTCTTTTAAGATTTTAGGAGCTGTTCCTTCGACTATTTCAGTGTCTTCGTTTAATCCACTGTTACTTTCATATAGTTTTTTGTAGAATTCTTCAACTCTTCTAAGTATTTCTTCCCTATTTCTTGTTACGGTGCCATCCTCTCCTTTTAATGCAATGATGTGTTTCTTCCCAACAGATAAACTTCCTTTAACAACCCTAAGGCTCTTGTTATTTTCAATGGCCTTCCTTACTAACTCACAGTTGAATTTTCTTATGTCTTCTTTCATGCTTTTGCGCAGAGTTTTACAAAGTTCTATGTACTCAATCCTGGAACTGGTATTTCGATTGTCCACCTTCATATCTCTTCGCCTTTTCATGAGCTGTTTCGTCTTCTCAGATAATTTGCTATTGTGCTTTTTACAGGTTACACCACCAATTTCCCCAGCAGTTTCAACTATTGTCTTAACAATGTTTTCATTTGCTTCAATAATTGATTTCTTGTTTGCCAGGATATAGTCAATTTCACTAGTTCCCCCATTTGGGTGTTTCCATGTCCATTTTCTTTGCGGTTTCTTCTTAAAAAATGAATTCATGATGCTAAGGTTTTCAGCTTCTGCAAATTCGATGAGTTGATCGCCACGTTCATTCCTTTCCCCATATCCGTATTTACCAACCGATGTCTCTCCTTGTTCCTGTTGTCCAATTCTTGCATTGAAATCCCCCATGATGAGCTTGATATGTTGTTTCCCTTTGGTGTGTAACTCTTTGATTTCTTCATAAAATTCTTCAACCTCTTCGTCGGTATGGCTTGATGTTGGTATCGCTGGGTTAGTTGAACAACAAGCCTCGCTGCTCGATCTGACGTGCTTTCGACTTCAAGAAGGTAGTCTTTAATTCTTTTGTTGATTAAGAAGCCAACACCACTTGTTCTTCCAGTTTCCGTTCCTCTATAATAAAACAAATGTCCACTTTTAAGTTCCACCAACTCTTCACCTTTTCTTCTAACTTCACTGAGTCCTACAATGTCCCATTTGATCTTGTCAAGTTCTTCTTCCAATTCCTGAAGTTTTGCTTCAGAAGCAAGGGATCGTCCATTATACGTTGCCAAGGTCAATAACAAACGGCAGCCTGGGCCATTCCAGTGATTCTTAGCACCCCCTGCTTTCATGCCACACTGACCGCTGCCTTGATCAGGAGCACTCCAGCACCTGGAGACTAGGGGCCATGGTTTCTGGTGTGTCAACATAATGGAGGAATTAGCCATAATTTCACCACGCTGGCTAGACGGGTTGGTGAATTAGCCCTCCCCTTCCGCCTTTCTATCCGTGCAGCAAATATTAATTTGCCACATAAATAGAAAGCTCAGCCTGCACCACTTGAAGGCGGGGTAGGACACTAGGTTACTGGCCTGGCCGGTTCCACACATCGTCACATACGTTCAGCGTGTGGGTCTCCTTCCAGTTAGATACCAGCAACCCTATATATATATAACATATATTTAAACATTACAGTATAATTGTATTATAGTATGTATATATCTAAATCATTATACTCATGGCCGTGCTTAGGGAATGCTAGTTATGCGGCCGCCCAGGGCCGTCAAGGAGTTTAATATAAAATACAAGTACAAAAAATCAGTTTTTAGCGGCCCCATATACTTTCGACAGAGTATTTGGTCAATTGACCTTTTGTGTGTGACGTCATACTTCCCATAATGCAACTTCTAAATGGTGGTCAAAATAAATACATGTGCTATTAGCAAATGTGTGCCTTAGAATCAGTAGCCTATATACGTTATCATAGTTATTGTGGTAGTCACATGGCGACTATAAAGACTTCTGGTTTCCAACAAACACTTGGCTATACATAAATCTAGAAAAATTACTTTGTAAGTTCTAATAGTATAATAAAAGCAGCTTTGTTCGTTGAGAAACTTTTCATTAATTCGTTATAATTATAATAATTAGAGTAATAATAAATTACAATGATTTGTATTTTAATTAATTTTTATCTCCTATTTTTAATTTAACTTCATTATATTCTCTTTATATAGATTTTTTAACCAGTGAAGAACTTTATTTTGTAATGCTAAACCCTGGTAAATCTTTTTATCGTTGTGTTACGTCGGAACATTTTTGAGAGTCGCTAAAATCTGCTTTACCCAGGGCCGCTAACACCGTGAGCACGTCCCTGATTATACTATACAGGGTGATTCAAAACTAATGGAACAAACTGAAAGGGGTGGTAAAGGACGTCAAATAAGCCATATTTGGCGAAATCAGGTCCGCAAAGGATCCGATTTGGCTGTACAGTGAAAGTATTATTTACATCCACATCGTTGTTGCTTAGGCAATTACATGAACAAAAAAATTTTTTTGACACATAATTTAAGTGATTGACCTAATAATGCAGCAGATTAAAAAAAATTAAAAAATTCCCTTCTCTGGCACTGAGTACTGTTGCCATTTAGTCATCAAAGGTATGGAAAACGATTGTTTTACCATACTGAAGGCAACTGGGAATTATCGAGCATGAGTGATCATGTTTGATAATTGGTTGGGTGAAGGACATCAAAATAAACAACTTGGGTCCGATGAACAAATGTCCGGAAATGAGACGTTCTGGAACCACAGGGATGTTGTTATTTGCATCCACATTAGTTAATCATGTAACAAAATTTAGAAAATTTGCCGTTCTATCCTAGAACAATATTGGGAAAGATTTTACAACTTGATAGTGTCCAAAGCAATTTCTCATGGCCAAATGTATGTAAATATGGAATTTATGGTCCAAATTAACCATACATGACAAAGTTGAAGACATTTTAAAGTGTTAAGGAACTTTTGAGCATCCTTTCTCTTTATTTGATAAACTGGCAGTTTTCAGCCTGAACTTGGCGAACATTTATAATCATAGCCGGATTATTGATGAGAAAATCAACTCATTACGCTGAAGTTGGGACCCCGAAACTATATCTTGGCGGTGTTCAGCCAAAAGTCATTAACTAGCAATTTTTGTCGCAGCAAAATGTCCATATTTTGAGCTCAAACTCTTTGCCAGTCCTGCGACTTTTAGAAATTCTTACAAACCGCAACACGTTTTCTTAGGTAGGTTAATGATCCGTGACAGGAAAGAAAGGGGCTAATAAAAGCAGAGAACTTCAAACACTAGTTCGAGACAAGATAGAAAATGATTTCGGATCAACATTGTCTGTATATGTGTTTGCAATTTATGCTCGTATCGCAAGGTTATAATGTACTCTACAAGAGTCATTTCCAACTTTGGCTGCTAAAGCCTGTGAGGAGTCCATAAACTCGATATATGAGTAGATGTCTGTCTCCACAATTTTAAAAATAGAGATTTTTTCCAAAATAACGCATAATTTTCAAAACTAAACACTTCCACTTTAAATGATTATATTACATTAAACAACAGTTTCGGATCAAAGAAGCATACGGACGATATAATAGAAAAGTTGTTTTCTCCACCTTGATACCAGCTCTTTTATTTTCTTCTGTTCTGGTCGTTTTTGGTTTTACGGCTTAAAGATTACAATGGTCATGCTTCGCTGGGACCTAAAATTTTCAGAGGCATCCGAACCCCTTTAGTCCTAAGAAACCAAACACGGGATTACAGTGAGTAGAGCGATCTTTATGGGATCTCTGAGTAAGCGTTTTTTGCACTGTTGGGAGTCGAACGCGTATTAATAGCGCACTAGGGAAACGCGTCACCACACCGCGTAACCGCAGGGTAAAGTTTTGTTTTCTGCTTGATATAAACACGTACACACACACATATACAGAAACAACTTTTTCTCTTCTCTCTACTTCCACTGCTTTCTAGGATTTTTTTTTTACTTTGTTTAAAAATATGAAGTTCAAATAAATAGCCTTATATATCTTATGATTTTTATATTTTTTGTGACAGTAAGCTAAAGAGAAAACCCTCGTGAATAGTCAAGGCGGTCTGATCTGTGAATGGTTTGGAGTAAAGGTACGCAATATCGTTCACTACCTCGAGTAGTGAACAAATCCTCTATTCTATCTATGACATATTTATAATAATAATACATTTATTGAAACAGCAACAGGTTACAAATACTCTTACATTGGGAGTAAAACACAAAATTTCAAAATCATCAATCGGAATACAGTTACATAAATTTACTTAATTAAATAAACACTTAAATAAATTTATGGAGCACAAACTAATAAGGAAAAAAACTAAAAAAAAAATGCCATATCTAAGACCTCCAGAGCCCGACAAAAAGCCGAGAGGGAAGGCAAGGTCAGAAGTTCCTGTGGCAATACCTTTAAGACTCGGCCAGTTCGGAGTGTGAAAAAAAAGAAGGGAGGATTTTTTCTGGCGATGCGAATCCCAACCCCAAGGAGTGTCTCCTGGTAGTCTGGTGCTCCAACAATTGGATCATAGGATATTGACTGTCCAGGTAGAAACTATCATGTGTTCATTTATAAAAAAGTTCAAGATCAATTTGCATGCGACGCCATTCCATAGAATGGACACCGATTTCTGCGAGTCGATCCTGATAAGAAAGATAATGAAGGGACCTAATATGCCTAGTAAATCTCCAAAGCGGCGTCTTCAGCAAATAGACATCTCGTTTCTTGTAAGGGTTCCACACCGATGAATCATTTTCCATCATATTCCATAGTAGAGAGGACAAAGGTTTTAAAGGTAAGTACAAGAGTGGCTGTGTCGCATTTTGAGAAGGGTTTCATAAGTAAAAAGAGCGTTGGTTGGCCCTTGACACCAGTCGGCGGCACTATGGTGAAAAGTTCAAGTCATCCGTAAAAAGGATCCCAAGATCGTCCTGTTGATTTACATCAAACAAAAAGGAATCCCCAATAGTATATGAATAATGGGTATTGGAGTATCCCAGGTGGAAACAGCTGGATTTAGTCTTCGAAATAACGAGTCGGTAGTCGTGACACCATAAGCACAAATCGTCGCAAACGCGGTGGAGAGAATAACAAGATTCGAAAGTAGATATTGAGGTATAAATCCTCAGGTCTTCAGCAAACATACATAATCGAATTGGTCTCAAGATGCGTCGAACATAACATCATAATTCAATATAAGAAAAGGAAAAGAGCCTAAATTCAGCCCTGAAAAACTCCACTTGGCACAGGAGAATATGGTGGATAAGTACTTCCCACACGAACACACTGTATACAGTTTAAATGAAATGCTGCGATGATACGTATGAGCCTGGGTTGTAAGCCAATCTCGAAAAGCCTATGGATTAATACTGTACCGCTTATCCTATAAAATTGTATAACCTGGTTCAAATTGACCCGGTGTGTTATATTTTGCGCTATATTTGCGACCGATTATTTTCCAAATACACACTTGATTTTCACTGACATCTCAGATTATACATTTTGTAAGCCATCTCCATAGTTTTTATTTTGTCATTTTTTTATTATTTTTTTATTGAAAATTTCATACCACTACCCCATTATTGCATAACCTGGGTCAAATTGACCCTATAAATTATTTTGCATATGACGTCGCAATTTTAAATTAAAAAAAAATCAGTTTTCATTCTTCGGGTCAATTTGACCAAGGTTATGCATCAGTGTAAAAATTTTAGCTTATGCACATAAGGGTTAGAACGCAATCAAACGAAAACAATACATATTCCAATTAAAAAAAAAAATCCTAAACGTTATCGAATTCACATGAGAGAAGCTGGTGTTTTTGAAAGCACCAGAAAAAAAATTTCATTTATTTTAATTTCTTAGGGGAGGCACACTTAATTATATGGCTTAAAGAAAAGCAAAAAAAAAAAGGAAAAACTAAATTTACATTTTTATTGCGGTGAGACCTTAACCCCAGGACCCCATGAAGCGAAGAAAAATGGATGGGCGATGGCCTGTGTTTTGAAGTTTCAAGCAGCAAACTCTCTCGCGTCTTTTCTGGTCTGAACAGGTCAATAATATATTTCGGTCATATTGTGGATTGGCCAGGTCCAAGGACTGCGAGAATTTTAGGTCGTCAAGGAAAAAATCCCAACTTCCATTTGGCCCATGTTAAATTGTCGTCATGTCAGACGCCCGGTTTGAAATTGGCAGCCCCGAACATAGCCCTGACCTGGTTTTTGCAGATAACAGATGTCGAGATGTGTTGTTTACGATGTCTAAATTTAACTCAAAGTTTACACTTTGTGATGAATTTAACTTCCATGGTTTAAAAGGCGCCAACACTGATCAAAATTAAACACCCTGCAGAGAGAGAAATTATAAAGTTTTAGATACTCCAATAGACCAAAATTATTTTATTTCTAAGTTAAAAGTATGTCTTAAAGGCTAAATGTAATAGGTAGAATAAAATCAAAATGGGTAGATGTAAAGTTATTCCACCCAAAGTAACGACTGAATAAGAAATGACCGTGGTTCGATCAATCTTGAGATCATATCTGCAGGTCTCCAGTTCCCATGTGCAGCCCTGTATAATACTTTCTGACTTACTTGGAACTGCGACGATTTCCTACAACCGCGGTCTCTGTATACCTTTCCTTTAGACCTGAGGTTGGTGAGGGATGAATGAACGTCCTTCACTACTTTAGGAAGTAATGAGTTAGCGGTTGTGGGCAGTATTCCTTTTGTACTCCTATAATATAGTAGTTGTGCTGGAGACCCTTAAATTTCCGAGGGGAGTGTTGCATGCATTTATCAGTGCCAGGTAGATATCCGACTTATCGGTTTTATATTTCCGGAGTAGATTCTTGGCTTCTTGCACATAACGTTCTGCTAATCCATTAGACCTTTTATATTGCGGATTTGAAGTTTTGACAAGAAAGTTAACTTCTTCAGCAAATGCTTGGAATTCAGAAGATGTTAACTGAGTGACTTCATATGAACGAAGTAGCGCGGGAATTCCGTGTGTAGCGAACACTTCTTTAAGTGAACGGATCACTTTCGAGGATGTGGGTTGGAAAGTTCTTTAACTTCGAAAAGTCCGGAGTAGCTGTCGGCGATTATGAAGCAATTTTCTTGATTTAATGTAAATATATCCATGCCGACTATCTGCCAAGCTCGTTCAGGTATGCCATTAAGAAATATAGGTTCTTCAGGCTTATCTCTTTGATGTCTTTCGCAAACTCTACAGTTAATAAAGTATTGTTCACCGTCTTCGTTCATCTTATGCCAAAACACGTTCTGACCAGCTCTGGAGAGTGATTTCTAAATTCCTAAGTGCCCTCTATGTATCTCCTTTAGAGTGTTTTCACGCAATTCCGGTGGTATTACTATCCGATCGTTATAAAGTATTATACCTTCATATATTGCTAATTCGTCACGATACGGCCAGTATGTTTTACTTCTGAGGGTACCTCTTTGACAACTGGTGGCCAACCATCTAGAATAGTACATTTGGGTGCAGTTATTTCTTCATTCTCCCTAGTAGTTACATTTCTATAATAGATGGGCTTTGTAGCTGACATCGGAACTATCACATGCACTTCTAATTGCAATTCTTGCATCTCTTCTTTCTTCAGTTTACAGTCTCTACTAAGGGCATCTACTATGAACGTTCCAATTCCTTTCTTATAAATAATATTAGGTCAATACGCTAACATGTCCATCATCAATCGCTGTAATCTAGTGCGGGGTATTATGCAATGGCTTCTTCGCTATGGAAGTGACGGGCTTATGGTCAATCTCGACCGCAAGTTCTTTGTTTCCCCACACGTATTGATGGAATTTGATAATTCCAAATTTTATAGCAAGAGCTAACTTTTCTATATGCGAATAGTTGCTCTGCGTTTTATCCAATGCCCGTGCTGCGTACGCTATCGGTCCGTCTTCTTGAAGTAAAGCTGCTCCCAAAGAGTGCTGACTTGCATCTGCGGGAAGTGTTACTGGCTTATTTACATCAAAGCATTTTAGCGTAGGTGGGCTTTTCAGAGTACTCCTTAGCTTTAAAAATGCTTCTCTTTGCTCTGTTTATTATACCCATTCGACGTCTTTTTAACACAAATTCCTAGGCGAAACTGTACGTTCTGACAAGTTGGGTATAAATTTTGCAAGGTATGTGCCCATGTCCAAGAATCGTTGCAGCATTGGTAACATTGTTCAGCTCCTTTATGCTGTTTATGACCTCTATCTCAGAAAGGTTGGCTTTTAGTCCTTGTGTAACTAGGTGATCAAGAAATTTGATTTCATTGGATGCGTAAACACACTTACTCGAATTTAGTATTAGAACTGCTTCTTTTAATATTTGAACAACCCGCTTGGTAATTTTAGTTACTTCACTTCTTGAGTGAGAGTGGATCAATATGTCGTCTATTGCGCATTCAACTCCTTCCACTTCTTTAAGCAAGTTCTCCATTATTTATTGAAACATTTCAGGGGCGGAAGATATACCTAGCGACATTCTTAAATATTTATACCTACCCCAAGGATTCGCCATCGTAAGTAGTTTACTAGTACGTTCTGTAAGACCAATTTGCCAAAACCCTCTTTTGCAATCTAACAATGGAAACCACTTTGACCCGTTAATTCTAGAAGTTAATACTTCTAGGGTCATTAAAGGATATTGCCTTGTTTTAATATTTTTATTCACACTTGAGGGGTAGATACAAATCCTGAGCTAGCTGCCTATTTTAATTACTATTTATACCACAGGGGAAACTGCTAGAGTTGTGACCGTCACTGGGTCTATAAAGCCAAACTACTGCATTCGATTCAGTTCTTTTCTTTACCTCATTTCTCAGCGAGTACGGGATTCGTCTTGCGGGAACGATATCCAAGTATGGTTTGGGCGTTAAATCTACGGCATATTCAAAGCCTTTGAGACGACCTATCTTATCTCCATTAGTGTCTGTGGTAATAAGTTGCTCTGATATTGTGCAATTCTGTACACGCTTAACTAAACCCAGTTCTACGCACGTATTTTTACCTTAAATTGGTTGAACGTTGCCACAGACAATCAAAAACTCAATAATGTGGGTATTAAATCAAACAACAATGTCAATCAATCAACGTTTATTGGCGTAGTGATACCAACGCCGATGGTATGGCGTGATTAGATGGTGAAACGTTCGAAAGAAAATAAATATTTCTGCCTTCGGTGGGACCTGAACCCACGACCTTCCACTTGCCGGGCGGAGGCTCTACCCACTGAGCTACGAAGGACAATATATAATCTCTTTACGAACGTATATATATTGTTGCCAGTTATTTCGCAGAATGGTGTAGTACATAGACTACTATTTAAACCAAATTGCAAAGAGACTGGTATTAAATTGATCGAAATGCACGTTGCAGCATAATATGAGTATTGCCTTTTAATTTAAATTTTGGACGAATTTCACCTAATATATCAATTTTATGATTCAAAAACGACAACAATGATTATACGTTCGATGAGATTACCTTCAATCTTGCTTTCTTCGCAAGATCAATTATAAGTACATTACATTGTGCTCCCGTATCTAGTTTGAAATTTATTAGTAGGCTATTGTTGCATTTCAACTTTTCGAACCAGTCTATATTTGATTTTCCATTGTTTACTCTATTCAGCTCGTTTATTAAAAATTCGAAGGATGCGTTTTCTACTCCAGTACTTTGACTTTGAGTTTTGCTGCTGCAGTCGTTTGCTCGAGTCACCTGAGCTATATTCCTAGTTTTACAAAACTTCGCGAAGTGATTAAAACCATGACACGCATAAAACTCTTTATGAAATGATGGGCATTCGTTCTTTTTTGTGAATTTTAGCGTTGCCTCATCTATAACACCTTTTGAGTGCATTACGCTTATCGAATTTGTTCTTTTCTGGTTTATTGTGTCTCCACCTTTGGTATGCCGATTGTGGGTTGGGTTTATTTTTACTTTTATGCCCTTTTTCTGCTTCTACCTTGAGTTTATTTTTCATACTACTAATTCGGGATGTAGCAATTTCGCTACCTTTACAGATTTGGATCCCTTTATCTAATGTAAAGTTATCTACTGCTAAAAGCTTCTTTGGATCAACATCATTGTACACGAATTTTACTATCCTGTCTCTTACCAGGCTGTCATGCAGTGCGTAAAATTCACACGATTTACTTTTACTGAGTAATCTTGTCACAAAGTCACCGAATATAACTCCTTCAGCTTGCACTATCTTATTACAAAGGAATCTTTCGCGTGTTACACTGACTTTCGGCGTAAAATACTCTTTAAACGCATTTATTAACCTCGACAACGATGACTTCGATTCACTAGGAAATGTATTATATATACTCGCTGCTTCATGACCTATACTTGACAAGAGAAGTGCTACTTGAACCGGTGATGTCTTGGTTTAACCTATTGATGTTGCGTACCACTGAAAGCTTTGTAGCCAAGTACTCCTGGACTTCGGAAAGTACGATGAATCTGGTCCTGGTGGAGACGGTGGTAGTACGTTCAAGTGATCATTTGATATAACTTGTCCTTGACGTAGAGGCACACCCTCTTGCTGCATCTCTTCGTTAACTGCTTCCATTATGGAATACGTGGTTCGGCATCATGTAACGTTATTCAACTCGTTATAACGTAGAAAACAGATCCCAAGCTTTTAACTTTTCAATTAGAAAAAGGGGGACGTTATGTTATGTTTATCTTTACTTAACCATAGCTCACAGCCATTATTTACATAGCATATAGCTTGTAAGCTCTGTCTTGAGTTGCTCTCGGTTTTGCTTGGTTTTATAATTATGAGTTTCGAATAAAGCTTGGGTTCTGTTCTCTACGTTATTACAAGTAGAATAACGTTACAGTGGGTGTGTATGTAAAGGGGTTCTGCGTTTAAAAAGAAAATAAATTTAATTGTAGGTGGATTATTTATATATAGAAATTTTAAGGGATAACATTTTTCCTAATAAAAATCAAATTAGTTTAAAATTCAAGAATTTGATAATTAAATAAACATTTTCTACAACCAAATTCGTTAATCACATAATTAAATATAATGTTCTTAAAAAATATTGAGGCAAGTTCAAAGTTCTTTTATTTTGATGCATGTTGCCTCATCGTTGGATGGAAACTTGATGAGTGGAGTCGTCTAGAAATGCAAGCAGCTTGAAGTAGTCACCTTTGAATGGAACATATTGAAACAGCACATCTTGACACGGGTTCTCGTATGGACTTGAAACGCTATTGCAGAGGAATATTTCCCAATCTTTTACATGGTAAAAAAACTTGTTATGAGGTATACAATCTTACCTGAAATATTCAAAACAACAGCGGAAGAATATCGAAAAATCAAATATATTTTTATCAAACATAAATATATATACAGTGAGAGAGAGTATGCTATTTATTATTATTTATTTATATGCTCCTGTGTGTTTAGATATAATTTGTTTATTTATTTTAAAAAGAGAATTTTCAAATTTCATTCTAACATAAAGAAATGGCTCCGATTTTCATGTTCACATATTTTTCTTAGCCAAGACGATTCGGAATCTGAAACTAAAGTATTATATTGGAGGGCAAATTCGTTGTATTCCCACTCATTGTAATCAGAAGGTTATGCTCAGTATGTCCTCCGGGCCTGGAGTTTTCATTAACAAAGCTGTTAAGCCTACGATGTACAGTAGGGCGTCAGGCTCCTCGATCCGGAATTAATTTGATACATTTTTGACTTGTATCATCAAACACCGCCAGGATATGTTCCAAATTACAGGGTGGATCATACTAAGGTCAGTTACATAGCCGAGAGTACGTCTGACAACTGTTCGTAATTTGCTCCTGGAAAATCGGGGCCAGGAAATTGAGTTTGTTTTCCTATAGTGTGTGGAAAAAAAGTAGAAATCGGGACGGCTGATGGCATATCACTTAAAGAAAACAGGTCGAAAGGACGGATTCCAAACACCGGTGCGACATAGTTCACAAAGAGTAGGTCAAGGTAGTTTTCTCCACGAGTTGGAAAATGCATAGCCTGATTTAAACCATAACATTCCATGGCATGGACGAAACCACTGTGACCCATAGACTCCGAAAATTCACAATCTTTCCATTGACAAATACTTAAGTTAAAGCGTCCGGCTAAAATAATTGGTGTTCTCCTGCAAGCAAGACGTCCCAAATCCCGCGAAACGATCTCCAGCTATTCTGTGCAGCAGGCCTACCTCGGGGGTATATGAGTACAAATCATTCTTATTCTGCTTTCTCTAACAAAGACATCAATACATACAGTCTCATGTCAATCAAAATTGGAGTCCAGAAAATGTGGGTGGCAAAAATTATTGTATAATAAATTCCCCCACGAAAAACTCACAAAAATCTCGCCCCGGAGGCTTTTCTGTGTTGACCATTATTTGGCAATTGTGTTATCCCTGTGAAGGGTAATAATATCTTACATTATGAATTAAGGCACCGATATCCGAAACCAGAGTGACTGGGTGAAAATGGTTTACAAGCATACAGCTATGCTTTCGAGGGGGGGGGACAACCCGAATATATGAAGAAGTGCGGAGGCCCATTACAGCTGGAGCACGCTGAGGAACAGGTCCCCGTCTTTGAACAGCATGCGAAGTAAGGGCCCGAAAAACCACATGGGCAACCTGCCCTGATATGGTTTTATTCGAGGTATGATTACTTGACAATATCACAGATGCGTAAGAAAGGTGCCGAGTCAAAACATCCGAACTCGAAGAGAAGATCTCTCCAGGAGCACTAGGTCCCAAAGGAACTGGTTTCGGTGTATTCTGATCTGAGATCCCGTCCTCAAGTGTCGCCATTTTTTCAGAGAAGCATGCCTCATTACCATCTAGCTTCTCAGGAAGACTATTAATTGAGGCGACAACACCAGAGCCTAAATTTGGTTCGATTTCAAGCACAGAAGAAACAGCAAGACTAAGGAGAGGTGCCATTGACACTGGAATTTGCTGCTCAAAGAGGGCAATAGCGCATGCACGACCTTCGTTAAACAATATGGTTTCGTGCTGGCAAGATTGCTTTTTTCTCAGCACCTGTATTAAAAGTTCATTCATACTGTCCACCTGTAACACAAAATCGCTATACAGATCAGACGATGAGTTACGACACGGTGTTGCAAGTCGATCGTCAGGCCGCATCTCTAACACAGGTTCAATCTGCAACTCAAAATTCAGGAACTAGAACATTAATTAGCTAGCTCTACTAGAAGCTGCTGAGTTCAGGCCTCACAACAGGCCCAAAAACCCGCTAATATCACAACAGACAAAATGGCGACTGATTTGCGATGGAGCAAATCGACGAAAAGTTCGATAATTCAAAAATTACCGGCCGAATTCAATAAACATTGCACATCCAAGAATCGGAAACTTAACTTTATCTTTAAGTAGTGGTTTGGTGTCCGATTCGTGACCAAATGACAGACAAATTATAAATTACTCAGGAGATCGCAACACGCACAACGGCCAACTACAAATCATCCAATTTATTATTATTTAATTATTATTTCATCTAAAGTAGACGAAGAGAATCAGTTGACTGATACAATTAGACAACGACACCTCCAGTTTAAAATAGTTGCTTTAGAACAACAATCATCAACCTTTTTTTTCCCCCATACCCTTCAATTAAGTCTTTTATTTATGAGTACACTCTCCAGTCATGACCACCCACCCACCCATTCCTCCAACCAAAAAAATTGTTTTTGTCACGTAGTAATGATCTTTAATTATATAAATAATTGAACTACTAAAATTAACCACATTTTTAATTTTTATACTTTATTTTCCATTTTATAATTTATTTCAATTTTTTTATAATAACAGCCTAACTCCAGGGCAAGTAAAGGCATCATTAAAGTGATTCTTAAATACATTAACTTATGATGAAAGTTTATAACTCTTATCCGTCTTGGTACGTAAGTTTTCAAATGTGATTCTTAATAATTTCAATAAGATCCTTGAGATTGTTTCATAGAACTAAGTTCTTTTGCGAGTATCTCGTTAAAGCCACTTCATTTCTGTGTGGAAAAATGACGCGGTAGATGTTGGATTATTTAAATCCTAATTAACTGTTCTTGAAGTACGTTAATGCAAACAACTAATTAGGTAAGGTAGTAAACACTTGCCTTTTTATCCAGTTATCTTCTGGTAGTGCGGGTTAATTCTTCTTTAGAGTTCCGCTTATTAAATTGAGACGATGGGCATATGAACTAGCAACAATATTTAAAATACATTTAATATTATCTTGGATACATTTTGAGGTTAATTTCTGCTATAAATGGAAGTAGGAGAAAACATGTTAATACTAAGGAGCTTCACAAACGACTGACGGACAAAAGTATAATGAACTGAAGAGAGAGTTTTAGGGTTGTAAGGATTGGCGTAGTTTTCTCCATGTACGGTGATAGTCACATATTTCCAACACCCCTACTTGACTGAAACCGTACTTAGGTCCATTTTGTCTCTGAGTTTATTAAATTGTGGTCGTCCGAGTGGTTTCGTCAGGATGTCTGCAGGCATTTCGTTACTCTTGCAGTAGTCCAATTCTAGTAGTTTCCTTTCTTGAAGGTCTCGAAGGTAGTGGTACTTTATATCAATGTGTTTGGTTCTTGGGTTATTTTTATGGGCTTGTGAGAGTATGATACAGGATTTATTATCTTCAAAGAGGGTTATAGGTAGTTTTTGTTTTAGTCCCAAGTCATCTGTGAGTGTAATCAACCACTGAGCTTCTTGCGCTGCGTTGGCTGCTGCGATGTATTCGGCCTCCGTAGATGACAACGCAATGCAGTTCTGTTTTCTAGAGTTCCAGGATATTGTACTCCCTCCGATTTGGAATACGTAGCCGCTGGTGGATTTTCGTGGGATTTCGTCATTAACTCAGTCTGCGTCACTAAATGCCTTGAGAGTTGGATCATGATTTTTGCGAATGAGGAGTTTTAAGTCTTTTGTTGTCATTAAGTATCGAATCACTTTTTCGACGGCTGTCCAATCTCTTTGTCTGGTTTTTCGTTTCTTCTACTTAGTAGGTTAACGGAGCATGCTATATCAGGTCTTGTTACTGTGGCAATGTATAGTAAGGCCCTACTGCCTTTCTGTAATTCGTATTGTCTTGCAAGATATCATCTTCTCCTTCCATTTTGTGGTAATCTGTGTTCATAGGTCTATAAGTTGGTTTTGAATTCTGAAGAGAGAATTTTTCAACGATGTCTTCAATTTTATTCTTCTGTGATAACGCAAAATCCCCAGTACTTGATCTATCAATGTTAACTCCCAGGTAGTAACTGACTTTTCCTAAGTCTTTGAGTTCGAATTCTTTGTTTAGGGTTTCGATAACATTTTGAATTTTTCTTTCATTTACACAGGAAATAAGGAAATCATCAACATACAGTATGATATATACAGGTTGTTCATCTTTTATGAAGAGACAGGGGTCTGCTTTACTTTGTTTGAAGAGATTTTCTTGAAGCTTTTCTCCGATTTTTGTGTTCCAAGCTCTTGCTGCTAGTTTCAGTCCATATATGGCTTTATTTAATATATGGACATACTTTGTTCTTTTGAAATTTATTATATCCAGGTGGCCGATCCATGTAGATTTCTTGTCCTAATTCACCATGGAGAAATGCTGTTTTAACATCAACGTGATGAACTTTCATTTCTTTATGCACTGCCGCTGCTAAAAATGTTCTTATTGTTGTATGCTTTACTACGGGTGCCAAGGTTTCGTCGTAGTCCGTCCCAAATTTTTGATTGAAGCCTTTAGCGACCAGTCTTGCTTTATACCGTTCATTTTTTCCATTTGCACTTGCTTTTGCCTTGAATGTCCATTTACATACTATGGTTTTTCTTCCCTTTGGTAAATCAACCAAGTCCCATGTGTCGTTTTCTTCTAGTGATTTTATTTCTTCTTCAGTGGCCTTCAACCATTTCTTTCTTTCATTAGAGTTTAGAGATTGCACTTCTTTCCAGTCCTTTGGTTCGATGTTTCTTGTTGTTTCAGCTTGGTAGCCTAATCGTTGTTCTGGAGGTTGTCCCTTTGTGGTTCTTTCTGATTTTCTTAGTTTCACAGTATCAGGTTCATCAATTTCTCTATGTATTGACACGTCCATTATTGGAGTAGGTTTCTCAGTTTTCGTTTCTTCGATAAATTTCACCGTTCTGCTACTAATTACATTATTTTCGCCAATCTTGATGCGATATCCTTTGCTTCTATTGTCATATCCAACGAAAATCCCTTCGATGGCTTTATGGTCGAGTTTTCAACGTTTCGTCTTGTTTACGTAGGCAAAAGCTTTACACCCAAATATTTTGATGTGTGAAAGATCTGGTTTTCTCCCAGTCCAAATTTCGTAAGGTGTTTTATCAGTGGATTTTGTGGGTAGGCGATTCTGTAGATATGTTGCTGTATGAACGGCTTCACCCCAATAATTTTGTGGGAGTTCTGCTTCTAACAACAAGCAACGTGTCATTTCCATCAAACTACGATTTCTGCGTTCACTTAATCCATTTTGCGATGGTGAGTGGGGTACAGTGAGCTGATGATGTATGCCCTGATCCCTGAGATAGTCCTCAATTTCATTACTGATATACTCTCCTCCGTTGTCGGATCGCAGCGTGCCGATATTCCTTCCAAATTTATTGCGAGTCATTGCTACGTATTCCTTGAGTTTTTTTAAATACTTCGCTTTTCTTTGAAAGGAGAAATATCATGGTAAAACGGCTGAAGTCATCGATGAACGTAAGAAAGTACAATTTTCCGCCGATAGAGGGATACGTCTATCATACGTCTATACGTCATAGCATACGTCTATACGTCATAGCATACGTCTAAATGGACTAATTCTAGCGGTATTCTACTCCTATATGTACTTTCTTTGGGATAGGGCTTTTCAGATAATTTTCCTTTAATGCAATTGTTACACTCATTACCGTGTTTACAATTGTCAAGTTTAATGCCGCTGGCTAATTTTTCTGAAATTAATTGCCTTATGGCTTCATTACTTCTATGACCAAGTCGTCTATGCCATATTTCGATGCAGTTTTTGTTTTTCCATTGTAGAGCGAATTGTTTGGAAGTGTCTAAATTACTGAGCGTTTCTGTTATAATTTCATGCAGGCTGTCGTAGGTATTTGATTCTACGCAAATTTGTTGATCTTTCATTATTATGCATTTATTTTTCTCGAAGACAACTGTGTAATCGTTTTCAGTTGCTGTTTTTACCGATAACAGATTGTTTTTTAAGTCGGGAACATACAATACGTTTTGTAACCGTATGTTTCTTATAGAACCATTATTTAGTTTAGTCGAAATTACGCATTCGCCGGAGCCATGTGCGAGCAGTTCATTGCCGTTTGCAACTATTATCGCGCTTCTTTCCTTTTCGCTTATCTGGGTAAAGATATGTGGGTCATTACACATGTGTGAAGTAGAACCAGAATCTATAATCCAGCTAGTTGTTTTCTTGTTAGCATTTCCGAATGAAGCAAAAGTGAAATCGTTTTGTTGGATTTCGGAGCTTATTAATGTTTCCGGTGAAGTTTGATAACGAATTGGCGTCTCTCAGTCGCGCGCTTTTTCGCAGTCGATTTGTAAACAGAAAGAGGATTTTTGGTTTGGCCTGTTATCGCCTTTTGAAAAACGTTTTGGCGCGTTAGAATTTTTATTCTTTAAATGCCAGCATTCCGATTTATAGTGATTGTTTTTTTTGAGTATGTACAGAATTTATTTCCCTTATTTTTGCAATGATGGGTTTTGTATGCTTTAGATGTTTCATCTATTGTGTTTTCAATTCTTCGATTAAACTCATCTAATAATTTACCTCTTATAAAGTCCGGAGTTAATTCCTCTTCTGGTCTCGCTTTTAGGGCGGTTATGAGTCCGTCGTAACTTCTCGGTACAGAGCATAATAGGAGGGCGGATATATGGGAGTTATTTATCTCTTCTCCGATAGCGCATAACTTATCTATTAATTCTAACATATTTGTAACATGAGTGTTCATATTTTCCCCTTCTTCCAGCTTTGTGCTGTAGAGTTTTCGAAGTCAAAATAGTTTACTTGTTAGATTTTCTCTTTCGTGAATTTTTCTTAGTGTCTCCCATGTCGATTTAGCAGTTTTTTCATATTTAACATACATAATTTGATTATCTTCTATATTTAAATTTATTATTACCCGCGCCTGTTGGTCGCGTTTTTGCCATCTGGCAGTAACTGGATTCGGAGGTTCGTCTTGTATTGTTTCATACAGGTCCTCCTTTATGAGTAACATTTCCAGTTTGAATTTCCAAATGGCATAGTTATTAGAGTCCAGTTTCATTATATGGATATTGCTGTCTTTGAGAATGCCATTTTTGTCTTAACTAATTACGAATGCTCAAAAAGAGAATTATTTACACTTACTCAGTCTCATAATCTGTTGGATTATTTAAATCCTAATTAACTGTTCTTGAAGTACGTTAATACAAACAACTAATTAGGTAAGGTAGTAAACACTTACTTTTTTTTATCCGGTTATCCTCGAATAGTGCGAGTTATTCTTCTTTAGAGTTTCGCTTATTAAATTGAGACGATGAGCATATGAACTAGCAACGATATTTAAAATACATTTAATATTATCTTGAATACGTTTTGAGGTTAATTTCTGCTATAAATGGAAGTAGGAAAAAGACACGTTAATACTAAGAAGCTTTAAGAACGACTGACGGACAACAGTACAATGAATTGGAGAGAGAGTTTTAGGGTTGCACGGATTGGCTTAGTTTTCCGATGTACGGTGATAGTCACATATTTCCAACAGTAGATAAGCTGTCCATGTCTTCATACAAAGATTTAAATAGACAGTTTCTTGTTGAATTGGCCCTAATAAAATTTACAACCACCATAGCTGGATTGAGCAGTTCTTTCAGAGAAAGGGTCCCTGATTTCCCGAGTAGGCTATTGGTCTTTCACGTAAGCCTCTCTTCGTAAAGCGAAATTCTATAATTTTATTTCTGTGTTTTCACGTTAACCTTCTATTTTGGTGTTTTCCGCAATAACCCATACCATTTTAATGCATTCTCAACCTGTCAGTCGCGCACCCCCAGGAATCCACGTACCCCAGGTTGAGAAGCTTTTCTTTAGAACAGCGCTCCTAAAAGTGTATTCCGTAACGACCCTCCAGGGCGTCTGCCAGAAATTTTTTAAACAACGCCAACAACAAATCCTATAATTTTTTCCCATGACATATACTTGGGGTTAACTAGCCATCCGGCAACAACAGAAAAGTCTTACAGCGGAACCTGGTAATTTGACGATCTTGGTAAATTGACCACCTGCATAATGTGACCACTTTTCATAAGAGAGAAAACTGGCAGAGACCTAGTAATGTGTATACCAAAATTTGTCGTGTAAAGTGACGGTCTGTCAATGGTGGCCATTGCAGTCCAGTGTCGAAGGCGGTCACTTTAGACAGGTTTTACTGTACATAAATCACCTCCAGTAACTGCGTTCTAATTGATAACTAACCATTTCTGTTTAATGGCGTTTTATGTTCCTTTTATACGGATATGTAGGCGATCATTCTTATGTTTATGTCCAAGATAAAAAATTATATATATAACAGTTTTTCAGATTCTGGTTAAATATTTAAAGAGGAGTTAGATGGCTAGGCATGCGATAAGAAAAGAGCTTCGTGGGTAAATATTTTGGGAATCACTGCTCTGGCATAACTGTTTCCAGGCTTGTACTTTTTTGTAAATGCTTTATTAGCCAAAAAAACCCATTCCTTTAATATTAAGAACATATTCTTAAATAATATTGTTACTGCCTTTTAAAAATTATAAATTATTAAAAAACAAGGCAGTGAAGGAAAATTGCCTAAGGTCGATATTTAAATTTAGCGGGTTTCAATTAACACCAATTCACAACTTTTCAATCCGCAACTTTCTAATTCAAAACTCTCTTATTGGCAGCACTCGATCCGCAGCTCTCTAATTCGCAACTCTCTAATCCACAACTCTCTAATCCGCAACTATCTAATTCTCAAGTAACTCGGTAGGTTTTCAACGTTAACAATAACCATCATTATTGCATTTACGGAAGACCTTTACCTTACCCTTTTTATTGCGTACAGACAGGCAGACAGAAAAACCAAAAGCAATAGCGGGTTCAATATCTATTGAAACCCGCTAACGAAAGGGTCGTTAAAGTAAATAAAATAATGTAATATAAAGGTAAACACAACTAGTACATCCACCATTGTATTAACAAAGCCAGAAATTACAGTAAGATGTAACAAGCATTATTTGTTATTATTATGATTATTAACAATGAAAACGTTGTTTTTTGGAAGTGAAATCACATCTCATTGACTAGACGAGTGGTTCTTTAACTTTCCTAGACCGAAGACCTCCTTTTGAGATCACCCGCCTTCGCGGGCCACAAGAATTAACTCAAAGCCCAGAATTTCTATCATATATACATATTTATTTCTAGTGTTTCATCACTGATTTTCACTATTTAAGGAAGGAATTTTTCGTCCCCTCATAATTTATTCTTAGCATTAAAGAGTAAATATTTTTGTCTTAGCATTTTTTTTTTAAATTTGCGGAACACTGGGAGGGTCTCGCGGACCCTCAGAGTTACGGGGACCATAGTTGAAGAACCGCTGGAATAGAAAATAAATTTGCAGTACGATCATCATGTTTGCAGACGTATATATTCAGGCAATCAAACATAAATGATGTAAGATCTAGACATATATAAATTCGCATCTGCTTTCAGTTTCCCACAATATCAGCTATTTACAAAAACGGCCGTTCTCAATTGTTTCCGCGCATTCCTAAGTACACGCCTATCTCAATTTGAGAAATATTGTGTTAAAGGATTACAATGTATCTATGGATATTTAATTTATGCTAGCAAATATTTTCAAATTTAAAATTTAAAAACTAGAAGAGGAATAAATTATTAATCGGTATAATTTTTGTGAGCTTATACTACCTAATTAATTCTGTTTAAATCACATAATAAACGGATCAAATGCGATTATGTTGGTTTAATTTCAAGGCGTTGAATCTCGCCAAATAATTTATGTGATTTCGAAATATCCACGCTAGAAAAAAATGTCTTAAATCTTTATGTGCAGTTCTAATCTCATTTCAATGACTTTGTCTCGAAAGTTAGTTTTCAGTATTTCTCGTTCTTTATCTAGCTTTTGAACTGGAGTATAATGGCCCCTTTTAGAAACTCTTTTCAGTATTAAATGAATTTCTAAAGAATTTCTTTCCAAGCGAAGTATTTTTTCGCGTCAGTGTTGATTACGAGTTATTTTTGATTGGACTTGAAAACCCTTTTTCGACTGGAGCAGGAAGAACTGCATTAAGAATTCGTAAATGTTTAGTTTAGGAGCGAAATTGCTACTTTTCTCTCTTTCGAGCGAAATCCCTCATTATTATCGCCACTCACACAAAGACTTTCTTAACAGTATTCCAAAAACATGATATTAATATGATTGTTCAAATCCATGTGTAGTAAATGAAAGAAAATTCTTGGATGTATACATATAGAGTTTTCAAAAATTTTGCAATTCTTCTATCTGTTCAAATTTAAATTTAAATTAAAATCTATTCATTATATGTGGTTTTTATTCTGTACATACAAGGAAACCTGTGTTAGGCGGAAACTCACGGGACCGGAAAAAAATTCCGTAGTATGCAGGTTTCCGCCTTATGGAGGTTACATGTAAAATATATACATAGTTAAATTCAGTGGTAAGAGATGACTGCATGTGATATTTTTTTCTCTTTTGTCTTATCTTGCGAACTTTAAGACAATATTTGTTTTCTTTCCTTTTGATAAAAATATTTATTTTATCACTGCATTTTATTTTTATTAATTTTAATTTTTGCACTATTTTGTGGGTTTAGTAGTTACGATCAATATGATGCAAAATTTCATGCAAACTATACATGCCAATTTCATACAAAAAGTCTATTACGTAAGCTTAAATTGTAACGATAAAGTACCTCCCTTGTAAAGGTAATGATTCCCTTGTATAAAGATACTCTCCCTTGCGGTGGGTTTATCCATGAATTGATAAAGTGGATATGAGTGACTTTTCGTTCTGGTTAATAATGAACGTTTTTATTTAAGAAGTGGGTGGCACTGGCATACGCAAGAGGGGTCGATTATGATTGTAACCCCCATTGCGATGAAATTGTGTATAGTATACATGTAAATATAATGGAGTTGTAGCTCTGTAACCCTCCCCTTATGAACTTTCTGGGTATGCCTATGGTGGGCGGTGGTGTGCAAAATGGTGGTCGGACAAGCATAGGCGTAGGCAGAAAGTTCATAAAGGGGGTTATAGGCTTAATGGGTGGGGTTACAGTGCTACAACTCATATATTCCTATGTTAAATATACAAAATTTCATTGCAATGGGGGGTTACAACCCACAAAACCGTCCCCTGGCTACGCCTATGTGGACAAGGGCATTCTATATCTGTAAAATGTCTTTTGTTCGTCATCCCCCACTTTGCTATTTGCATTGTATTACAACCCTCTTTCCTTTTTCTGCTGAGAAAATTTTCTTCCTGCCAGCGATTTTCCGCTTTATGCAGGTTTTTCTCTTTGACGGGATTAAATAGTGCTTTCCGTTTCCGCGTTAGACAGTTTCCGTAGCTAATGTTAACTACCATTGACTTTTGAAGGGATTGCAAAAAAATTCCGTGTTGAGCAAGTTTCCGCTTTATGTAGGTTCCGCCTAAGACAGTTTTCACTGTAGTCGTATTCTTGATAGCAAATATAGTAAACATTTTACATTTTAGACAATAGAAGCCAATTTCCAGTTTTAAACGTAATTTGTAATTTTGGTTGTACCTGCGAGGTAGTTTATAATCACGCAGTCGATCTTACTTCATCCTTATGAATTTTATAAAAGATTAAAGATTGTCTCTCCCCCTCTTCCCATTTATGTCAGTATATAATTAAAAATACAAAACGTGGGCACTTTTTTTTACATTTACAGTCTCTAGTAATTTATGCTAAAGTAAAACGATGAGATCCTAGACTGGACAGTACAACGGATTTTAATTAATTATCAGGGTATGGATTAAAGCTGTGCTAAATAGCTCTTTTTTAGCAGTTGGCATATTAACGCTGTATAATATTTAGGAGTTGACTCTTTTGAACAACTCAGTTTCTCACTTAGTATTTAATAGCTGAATAGGAAAATACACTTATGAAGAGTTGATGTACAACGGACCTTTTACTTCCGCTCTTCTGTAAAATATTGTAACTTTCTGTACCCTTTGAAATGGTAGTACATATTAAAATAATTATTAAAAGCAAAAAAAGTAAACAAATTTTCTTAGCACAACTGGGAAATGAGAAAATTAAATAAATTATATAATTTGTCCTTATAATATTTCTATTTTTTAAAAAAATCTTTTTTAAATGAAATAAAATACGTGTGATATATACAATTTATTTGAATAAAAATATTTAATATCTTATAATTTAATGAATTATCAATTCAGGCGTGGCAGTTTCACATTTACTGTTATGAGCGCTTCTCTGATATTTTTGGCTGAAATCCATCGAACAACGTTTTAACCTTAATTAAAATTGGTAATAGTTCTGCTTATTGTGTTTACCATCACACTATTTCTCCTTTCAGTGAATCATTAGTATATAACCCCAGCCACCTTGCTACGTGAACTCTACTAAGTGACTCACTTCTAATACTTTCCGCATCGCTATTGTGGACTGACTAGTTTCCAGTTCTGTATTTGTAAACAATGGCAGGTCATATTGATCTATCTCTAAACGTAAGTATTAAAAAAAATATTTTTATTAAACATGAATTTTTATTAAGCATAAATTTCTATTAAGTATAACTATTGTAAACCGTTTAAAAATGAAACATTCTGCGTATTCAATTGCTGTTTTATAAAACGAATAAGGAGAAAAAAAATCCTGAATTAATACACAATAGCGTTGGTAAAAAAATTTATATAGAAAGGAGTAATGCCTTAAGACCTTCGCAAATTATTGAATAAATTGTTTCATGATTGCATTAAAAGTTTAGAGTCAGCGTTATGGAAGAATCTGAAGTACAAGCAGATGCCAGAATAGATAACAAATAGCCTTAAGCTATAGTTAATTAGTGAATATTTGTTTAAATGCATAATAAAATTCTTTGTTGGCACACTTAAACAAAAGCCATTAATGGAAATAAAACGTAAATAATGCGTCATGAATTAGAAGTCATTTCAAAATAAAAATAGATTTCTCAAAATGATTATTTACTTAAAGAGAATATAATGTTTATAAAAATGTATTTAATATTTGTAGACAATAACTTTCTGATAAAGAGAATGTATATTTTTCGGTTTATGAATGTGCAAGATTTAAAAAATAACATTTAATTATCTAAAGATGAATCATTAATGTTTAAAACCTTACAAATAATTGCCTAAAAACTTGCGATATATTCAGGGTCATTTCTACCATTAGGCCAGGGTAGGCGACTGCCTAGGGCGGCAAAATGGCGTAAAAAATTTAATTTTAAATCAAACAAAGAAAAAATTGAGCAAATGAGGAGAAAAAATGAAAAAGAAGAAAAATTAAAACATATAATTGTTTTCAAAAGCATACGGGACAATTACTTAATAAGTCTTTACATTGACGAATGTAAAAATGTTTGATGTGTTTCATTGTCTAATTTTGCACACGGATTCTTTTATATCTAATACATTTAAGCCTTTTAGCTCTGATAATACAACGTTGTGTTTTGAAATATTACTCCTTTAATATTTCAGTTTTCAAAAATATAAATTGTTGAAATTAAACAATTATAACATGTAGCAATTGTTTTACTATTCACAATATTCTAATATTACAAAATAACTAATATAAGTTTAAAATATAAATATAATTAACGGGTTTAATGATTAAAAGTATAATAGAAAATTTACATTGTTGAACCGCTGGATGTTGGTAGACAGGAAGATATAGGCGAAAGAGAGATGGTAGTCAAATGCTGGGGGCAGCATTTTGCCATTCTAGCCTAGGTCGGCAGGAATTCCAGAAACGGTTCTGCATATATTCTCCTATGCTTTTTCTATTTAACCGTTCGTATACCACTAATGGCGAGTTCTTTTACTATTTCAAGTTCAGTATGAGGATGCGTATAATTTAAATTTCATTTTTTCTCAAAAAGCAGTGGGACTTTATCTGCTGTGAATACTAAGATTGTCATAGCAGTCATAGCAGAGATACATTAGAATTGTGTGCGTATTTGTGATTAAATCAGCTATGGAAATTCCGTCGCTTTTTTTTATATAGAATCGAAATTCTATGAATCGATATTTTCTATTAATCAAATTAATAAGAAATGGCGAATAAAATATATTGTCTATGATTGTCTTTCATTAGCGCGAAGTATTTTAGTTCTTTCGGTTTCGACTTATCAAAGATCGACTGCAATATTGAAAATTTAGTTAAGCCCTCAACCAACCGAGAATAAACATTATGTTCGGTTTCCATGTCTTGAGCATGTGCAGTTATTTTCTACAGAAAGTTACCTGTATCACAAAAAAGTAATAATAAAATATGTAATGGGTGAAGCATAAAATTCTACATTAAATGTAATAAAAGTCATCCATGCTGTTCAAGAATATGACAGCGTAATTTATATGAGAGGAACAAGCTCTATTATGCAAGATACAATGATATTTCATTCCGCAGTATGGAAACGTCTGAGAATTCTAATAAAACTTAATGTTTCTCGGAAAAGAGACTTTTAAAACTCAGTTTTGGCCACTTTAGAACCACACAAACTATTACTTATACTTTGCTTTTTATCCGACTATAAAAGGGGCTTTATTTTGTAAGATTAAAAATGCCGGTTTCCGTCGACCAAAGTAAGTGGCTTTCGAATTACTGACGTCATGCAACTATGAATTTGAAAGGAAATTGTTCCTGTCGTGGTTGTTCCATAAAATAAACGAGGAGGTATGTTATCTTCTTTCTATATTCATGTCTACGTATTGTACACAAGAAAAATGACGTCTTTTAAATTTGTTTGCGAACGAAAAGAAGTCTGTGGTTTTCTGAAACCTTTAATGATATTTTTAGGAATATTAATGTGCACGCTTTACATAACGAAGTTTCCACAGGAATTCGAATTCTACCAGAAATAAATCTCTAATTGTTTTTAACAAGTTTTAATTTTAACTCTCACATTAATGTGGGGGATTTTGGGAGAATTGATGAAGTGAATTGTGTCAATAAATCCACGCTTTTTGGTTCAGTCAAGAGAAACTTGAACTCCTTGAACATATAGAACTAGGAAGGAATCAGGAAGAATTAACAAAAGGCCACATGTTAGGGAGGTATCGAAACAACGACCTCCAGGTTTATGCCCTGATGATCTTCTCCCCGCAGTACTAAGGAAGAATTTACACATGGGTTTAACTTGACACTTATTCTGTGACTTCTTACACGCGCATTAAAATAGAATTTTACCAGATAATTGAGTTCACAATCCAACGTTTCAAGGGAATTAAACTAAAGAAATTGGACCTCAAAAATGTTGGAAAGGAGAAGAAAATGTTTTTCTCGGCGGTCAGAACGTCAAGGCAGGCACTTCAGGCCACATAATAGAAAATTACCCAACGCATGGCCAACGTTTTCCCCGACTCTTAATCAAAGATTTCTCTAGTCTAAGGAGAAATGCATTGTCGTAGGAATACACTTACTTCAATTAATTCTTTGCAACTTTTCATTTTAGTGCTTGAGTTAAAAGTTAAAATACAAATTGAAACTAGAATGTGACGTACTACGGTCTATATTATAAGTAAAAAACCTTGTGTATACTTACATGTAAATTAAAATGTACTGAGAGCAGAATAATATGACGCACATAATGCAACATAATATATAATTATTCCATCTTTGACAGTAATTTTCATGGTCCCTTTTTTTGCAACTGACTTCCCAAAATTAATTTTGTGTAAAGAAATAGAACAATGTAGTTTTCGCTAAATGTTATGCTGGAATTACAGTATGCCCTCTTTTTTAAAAACTTGAATGTGTTATTAAATTTGTGGTCGGTTGGAGTTTTGAAATTCCGAAGCTTTTAATTCTAGCGCAATATCTGAAACTGTCCTTAAAAATGTCGGCCTAGCGATTTTCCTCTTTATTTGCTCACATAGCGTGCAATCGATCTTCAACACAGTCGAGGCTTTTTATACAGACTTAATTTCAGAGACCGCTAATTAAGAATAATGGATATTAATCCCTCTGAAATTGCATTAATGCAAGATATCCAGCAAAATTTTAATATCTCTTTCGCAGTCTTCTTAAGTTGATCCTTTACAAATTTCCACTTTTCAAGTTAATTCCTCTTCGTATTTCATCTAGATATTAAAGGAACTGACGTTCTATATATGATAAAAGGTGTAGTATTTGCGGAAAGAAAAAAGGAACATAAACCTAATTGCATTCTTTGGGATATGCATGTTGTGAATTCCTAAAATTGCTACATCAGAATATTTGAACTAAGAAAAACATATGTTCAATAATTAGGTAAGAAATTGAGCTTATTATAAAGCTCTATAAATAATATTAAAGCAATCTTATAGATGATATAACTCGTTACAAGACTCAGTCAGATATTTAGGGAATGGCAGTCGCGTAGATTGCATTGCTGGCCCTTTCCTCCCTCATGAAAATGGAACGAAGAAGTGGGTTTAGTGAAACAGTAGAATTTAAAATAATAATTTAATAAACAATAATTATTAATTAAAAATTTAATGAACATTTAAATTTTTAAACGATAATTATAAAATAATAATTGAAACAAAACTTAAATTTTCTGATAATAATATTAAAACAAGAATTTAATGTAAATTGTTTTCTGAACCTGAACATGTGACTCGTTATATTGCGTTTGACCAAGGGTTTAAAAATCTGCATATGTACATGGACTTCAACAATACGCTATATTTTCTATATTAAAATCCAAATGAAGAGTTGGAAACGAAAAATAGTTATGAAAATAGTTTGTTTGAACATAATTACATTTCTAATAATATGCAAAACATACAACAAATTCTTATGTCCAGGAAAATAATAAGGAATATATAGTTATACTATAATCAATCAATAGCAGAACGTACGTGTTTCTATCAGATACTTTGAACAACCTAGATTGGCTTTTGTTTTGACCAAAATTCGGAAGATATTCTTTTCGCATGAGCTAAGACGATAATGTTTCCTAACCACACACGGAAACCAGACATCATGTGCTGTTAGCCTAGTGGGTATTCCGAAGAAATATCGTCTACGTGGCTTTCACTTCTCATGGATGATATCGAGGTTAAGGTATCACGCAGAGTGCTGGAGAGTAATAGACAACTTTAGTTCTATTTCCTTACTTACAAGGGAACCCCTTTCGCTGTTCACTGCACTTTGAGATCAGACCTATGGAAGATGATAGTGCTTGACTTCCTGATCACAAGTATGTAATCATTTGTCTGCTAAAATGATATGACAATTTTTTATGAATATTTGAAGTCCAAAAATGACACTTTTTTCGCCAGGTTTGATATTTTTTAATCGCACTGTATGTGAGCAAAAACAGGTTTGAAGTCGGTAAGATTATGAAGGATCATCGTATTTAACGGATAAAAATAAAAAATTATGTCTCAGCTAATTTAAACAGTATAAAAAAATTAATATGAAAAATGAACTTTTAGCATAGATATTTGGCGAATTTGGCGACAATTTTGAAGAGTTGGCGGGACATTTAAGTTTCGCATTCCACTAGCTATATAAACTCGTCCGCAAGTGTAACGTCAATATAGTTGTACGAGTTTCCGATTGTGAGAAAATGAAAAATATAGTGAACATAATTCAATCCGTTTTGAATTTGGTCGTTAATAAATACGACACGCTTCCGTCGTTAATAACTGATCAAGAACTTAAGGAAAGTCGGGAAGTATTGTCGAAAATCGAAAACATAATTTTTAATAACAATGTCAGTGAAAATATCAGTTTAGATTTTGAAGACAATTGTGATTTCCGTATCGACGAAGAAAGTGATATTAGTGTAGTCGTTGACGAATATTATAACTGTACTGTAAAGGGT
>QLNU02015003.1:56646247-56664128 GCA_006491805.2 Dysdera silvatica
GGTTATATTGAGAAATCTGAACCACCATTACCAAGAAAACTAAACCCCGAATAACGGTAGGTAAAAACACAGCCCGCTTTCTACGTTGCCACTAGGGGGTCGAAACTGAATTAGTGCCACACCATTTGCACGCGTTACCACTGCATTGCTTTAAGCCCTGCGATGGAGCAGTGGTGTTCGCCTATTCGGTATTCTCGGATTAGGCAACCAACTGCGCCAAAAAAAAGAAAGCTTTCTGACTGACTACACACCGTAGTCCGAGGGTTGGTTCCTTAGAGTTTAAGGGGTTTGGATTTCTAAGAAAATTGTAGATCCCGAGGCAGCATGACCCTTCCGCCGTAAAACGCATGGCATACACCCTGAAGTTTTGAAAAGTGCAATTATAGCCAACTGTGCAATATATATAGTAAAACCTCACTTAATGGCCACCTCTATTCAGAGACCACCTCCCTTAACGACCACCTTTTCTGGAAACGGATTCCCTCCACTCTATAGACACAGCGCTAAATTAACCTCCATTCAAAAACTATCCCTCTGAGCGACCGCTGTTTCATGGAACCAACGATGGTCATGGCTGCCTTAGGGAGGTTTTACTATATAAGTAAAAGAGTTTTAGTCAAAATTGCGGGTGTTCAATTCAATTTGCTGTAGCAATTCCTTACGTGGATCTTCCCTTGAAAAGAGTACCATCTAAATTTGTGTTCTCGTACTTTCAACAGCTACAAACGAGTTAATGAATGCGTTTAAGGAGAATTAGTTGTATGAGAGGGCAAATGTTATTTTCGCATTCTTAATTTAAATGTAATCTTCAAGGGACGTTTAAAGTTGGAGAAGAGGGGGTCGTGTTAAGAAAGTGTTTCTGTCCCGGGTGATTTTAAATAAAGACGTTTTAGGACGCAAAACACTAAAACAAATGAATATAATCAATATCGTGCAGTCCCTGGACATGAAGATAGAGTTGCTTCCGTCCAAATTTATGCATGTCTTGAGAATAGAGGGTCCTATAACTTTAAAATTGCGCAGAATGTTGCAATTTATCGGGGCTCCCTTAAATATAGCTACTCTTCTTTTAAAGCATTGCATTTGAAGTGGAGAATTGTGCCAGAAACTCAGCGCATTTATCTAAAGAAAGGCCCAAATGATTTAGACCAAGACTTGCCCGTTATGTAAAAGTATGCATTTATCAGCAAAATGAGTTTCAAAATTAATGTATTGTGTTCGCAAGAGCACATACGGTTATGTTGGACACGGGCCTACAGTTTTCCGAGGAATCTGAAGTTACTTTGACAAAGGAACTAAACCTGGAACTACGGTGGACAAAAAGAAAGACAACAAGCGCTCTTCGATTACATTCGTATATCCAAAAGATCACACAACACACTGTTGTTCGGGGTTTTGGTTCCTTAGGCTTTAAGAAGTTTGGATTTCTCGAAAATTGTTGGTCAAAGGTTCGGATTTCCCTCGAAAACAATAGGTCCCAGCAGTACGACCATTGTAGTTTTGAGCCTTAAAAAACCAAAAAAACAATAACAATGTTAGACGAAAACTGATTAAGAGCATGACAGACGAATGCTTTATCACTACGCTAAAGTGAGGCAGTAATCCCACATCTTTTCACGAAATCCTGACCTTTTAAGCCAGGAACCAACCCACAAACTGACGGTTAGTTAGTAGGTTTTCTGTGCTTCTAGTGGTTAGTATTAACAGCAACTAGTATTAACAGTATTAACAGGATACATATTAATTGAATTAACAGGATATATATTAATTAAATTAACAGGATATATATTAATTAAATTAACAGGATATATATTAATTGAATTAACAGGATATATAGTATTAACAAGAACTAGTATTAAAACACCCCAGGTAAACGCGTAATCATTGGGCCTACCACAAGGCCATTACTAGATTAGTTACCCGTTAAAATTTATCAATTGTTCTTCCAATGGTATACGGGCAATAGAATTTACAGATACAGCAATATGCTTTCCGCATACTTGAAGTTGTCTAAAACATATTCTGTTAAAGGAGCTATATAAGTTGTAGTAAAATGATATTGATATAGAAATGCAATCTTCTTGTTGATATATACATAATATCAAGGACGAATGTTGATAATATTGGGCCTCCCGTAACAAATATAAATTTGGCGCCCTTCCATAAAATGACTTTTTACAGAATAATTCTTTTTCGTGAAGTTGTATTTTAGGGCTTTTATTAATAAAAGCGCTTGTGCTTCGTAAAGTTACAAAAACAGAAAACCGCGATGAAAATTAAACCTCAGAACCAAATAATTGCACATGAACCACAAATATATATATATGTTAGCCAAAAATGATTGTTTGTTTGTTTTGTGGTTTTACGGCTCAAAGACTACAATGGTCATGCTGCGCCGGGACCTACTGTTTTCCGAGGAATCCGAACCTCTTATGGCCTAGGGAACCAAACCCCGGACTACAGTGAGCAGTGCGATCTTTTTATGAGATCTCTGAGTAAGCGTTCTTTTTGCACTGCTGGGAGTCGAACCCGGATTAGCCGCGCAATAGGAGAACGCGTTACCACACTGCGCCACCGCAGGGCTAGCCAAAAATGAAACCGTTTTGACATGAATATTGAAGCTTCGGGTAACCACAATAGAAATTATATGTGTTCTCTTTGCAGGCTTTTTTGACTGTTGCCACTTTGTATAGCAAGAAACACAAACTTAATAATTATAATTTCGAAAATTGGCACATTATTTCCATTTATATGATGTTTGCCAAATGAACATAATTTCGCTTTCCGTATCAGGAAAAATGTATAATTATAATTTCACTTTTTATATTTGGCAACAGTACGTGTAATTGTTTTCTGAATTCTAAAATCAAATCAGTATTCATTTTACCATCGAAGTCGGCACATGTTATAAATGGTATTTGGCAAGTTAATTACCATTTCGTACATAAATAGCAGATTTTGGAGAGAGAGAGATTTTTTGAGATTACGAAACGAGGGGGGAATGCCAAAACCGGTAGAATTGAAGAAAATTCTGGAAAGGTGATTTTATTATAAAATAAGATTCGGTAAAATTTATGAACTTAATAAAATCGCTGATATATTATTTATAATAATTTCGATAAATATCTAATCAGGGGATCAATTACAGTTAAAAGAAATGTATTTATTGTTCCTATTTTGTCAAACGAAATATTAATTTTGATGAAATTTAATTCATAAAAGAATGAATTGGCTCTATATATCAGCTAAACTTGAAATATGATTTTAAAATAGAAATAGCTTAAGATTATTTTTTAAAACTGAAATGTTAAATAAAAATAGAGGTTGTGCAAAATGCAAATAAAAATGATACAGGGTCGTAGACAGAAGAAGATGAGGTATAAAAATGATGATGGTACCAGAAAAGATTCGATATGCAAAGGGATAGAAGTGGGAATATTAAAATGAATAATTCAATGGATTTGGAACACAGAGAAACAGAAATTATTGGAATAGTAACTGAAATGAGGAAAATGAAAACCAGTATAAAGGAAAATAAAATGCAAGTTAAGAGAGACACCGAATTACATGATAGAATAAAAGAAATGATAAATAAATACCAAGCAATTAAATTTACATTTATGGATATATTAAAGGATTTTGATGAGTATTGAACGAAAAGAGTGCATTAAAAAGGGAGTTAGGCTAGTGTGAATAATGAAATTGAAAATAAAGGACAGGTGTAGAAAATGAGGAATTCCGAGGGAATATTGGAGGAAGGCTTATTAAGAATATAAAGATATATACATAAAGTGAAGATACATACAAAAATTAAAGATATATATACCTAAAATAAATATACATACATATTCTGGTTAAAACTGGTAAATCCATGATTCATCGCCAGTTAAATTATCACAGATCTTTTTTTCATAAAATGGCATCATCCACACCGTCCTTGATTTGATTAATTGCCAAATTGGTGGGGGATTCAAAGAGAACATCGCTTTCTAAGAAAAAGCTTTTCATAGAGTATCCAATTCATGTCCCCTGAACCTATATTTAGAGTCCTCATAATTTCCTCATACGTAATTCGTGGATATTCTTTCATGACAGATTTACTTTTTTCTCAGCTCGATTTTGTGGTTGATGTTCTAGGTTTCCCACTTCTTGTGTCATATTCTAATGTTCCTTTCCACAGATTCAATTTAGCATACCAATTAAAATTTGTGGCACGCGAAGGAGCAACATCTGGAAATGTTAATTACAACCTTTTAAATTACTCCTCTGCTTTAAACCCTTTAGAAAAACCATACAATATTTATAACCCACCAAGCTTGTCTGTTCAACGAGAAATTGTCTGTGAAAGCAAGCACAGGCATGATCTTCATTCTTTTTCCACGGTACAGGATATGATGTGGTCGCTATGCTAATTACCGTTAAAAAATTACCCCCTTTATACGATTTATTATTTTATGTTTATTAATAATAAAATTTATTAATTGTTAATTAATCATAATTTACATAAATTTATGTTAAAAAATTACCCCGGTATAAAATCAAAAATTTCAATTGAATACAATGCTGAAATTACTACCGTTGGGGCCATAGCTCCCCCTGACTCCGTGGCTTCCTATGGCAATGTGCAAAACAGAACAATTTTTTATATAATAGGTGTTCACATAGGAACTTATTACCTACAGCTCTCAGTAAAACCCACCACGGCAGATGTTGGGTGAGCATTATTTAAAATATATTGTCGTTTTATACTCATTAAATATTCATACTTTAGGTGTTTCAAAAAATGTATAGAATATAAATTTAGAAAGGATGTAAATGTGCTATTTTTTACTGTTTTGATATTTCAAATGTTGTAAATATATTACACGTGCATGACGTCACGTTCAATATATTTATACGTTACTGTGAATGTAATAAATTGGTGACTATGTGTAATTACCGGTTATTATATATATAATGACCAATGAATTTATTAAATGTGATAAATTATTGAATATTTATGAAATTAACCGGTGAGTTTACATAATTCCCAACTCATAATGGCGAATGTGATAAAGATCTTGACTGATTAAGTCAGTAGAATACAGCACAGTTTTTTGAGTAGGTACTAGTCAGAAGAATAGTTTATCGTTGGACACTATGGCGCAAGTGACTGCGAATACAAATATTTGTTACTTTCTTATTATAGCAACGTCCGATCTCATTTGGCAACTTTTAAATTATGCCAAGATCGCAGCTATAACATATCAAGTGATGGTATTTCTCCTTATCTGTACCCCGCAAACATAATAATTTGATTATGAATTAGTACTTTTATAAATAAATCAGTACTTACCTGAATCACAGAGACCGAACTGGAGAGAGATCTCCCCACTTTTCGTCGCTTTGCCACTCATGCCGTTTCGATCACATTCGATGTGCGCTGCCTGAATCAGCATCTGTTTAATCAGTATCTTCATGCACAGTGTATTTGATAAATTGTTGTTAACCGCATATTTCCAAAAAAACAACTCTGAACATTTTCGTTGTCTGTAATTGTAGACCTAGCAATGGTTTGCGTAACAATAGAAGCCAAGCAGCTACACAAACTAGACAAATTTTAGAAAAGGTACAGACTTTTATCACATTCGCCATTATGAGTTGGGGATTTTATAAACTAACCGGCAAATTTTATAAATATTCAGTAATTTATGACATTTACCAAGTTTAGTGGTGATTATAAATAATCACCGGTAATTATAGATAATCACCGGATTAATCACATTTACCTCAACATGTATACTGAGGGTGTTTCTTTTAAATAGAAAGCCATAAAGATAATATTGCCTCATCTTAGTATTTATACAATTCACATGCCCCAGCGTTTTCTCCATTGGACACGTTTCTCTGAAGGGTTATTATTAATGACGTTATATGCACCCAAACTGTTATGTATCGTCAATCCAATATTACTATGTTTATATATGCTCAGCCAAAAGTAATGATTTGAGGTATATGAGTCAGTAAAATAGCAATATGTAAGGATTTTGGGAAAGTGCCCATCTAGAAGGTAATGCAATGTGTGTGCATATTTTAATATATTAACTTTGGCATAAATATTATTTTATGGAGAATAATATCTACGATTTCGGATAAACGGCGTGGATGATAAACTTTTACGACGTAGTTTAAATTTACGGATGTGATCGGTTCAATCATTGCTACAATATTATTAATGGTAATATCGTTCGTGTTACGATTTTCTGGGCTCGTAAATGTTTTAAAATTTTAAATTGGCAGAAGTATAGGCTTTAAATTTTTAGCGCAGTTTATGTAAATTTGAAAAGTTATTTCAAAATCCTTCTCGATCATAGGCATTTTTACTAATTACACAGCAATCATAAACATTTAAAGAAACATAATTTTACAATATAAAAATTATATAGAACACATAAACGAATTTTAATTATGTTGCCTCTGATGTCCAAGTGTGTATGTTTCCTTCATGCAGACAGTAAACAGAGTTTGACGTTTCATTTCAAGAATACCTCATAACGAATAATGAGGATCTCTTACACTAGCTCAGTGGGTAGAGCCTCCGCCTGGCAAGTGGAAGGTCGTGGGTTCAGATCCCACCGAACGCATTTAATATGCTCCAAGTCGGAAAAAATGGACAAAATCAAAATGAGAGAGTGGGTAGAATGTTGTATGAAACCCATCATGTCTCCTCCTTCCTGTGTTTTACTAGACTCATGGACAGGTAGTACAGACCCAAACACTTATAACGATTTTCCGGAAAATTGTATATCCTTGCAAATACCCCCCAAAGCAACATCCCTCATACAACCGCTGGATGTTTATTTCTTTCGACAAAATAAAAAATTTGTACAAAAAAATAATCAACAGAATAACAATCGATGAAATGGATATTGACATACGACATCGAAATGAGATAATAAAAATGCATTCTTTGGTTCACAATCCATTATAGTCTAAAAAATATCGCCCTATATTACAATATGCTTGGTTTAGGTGCTGTTATAGCGATCATGATGCATTCATACATTTCATTTATTCATACTCATATATGCATGCTTATATATACTCATGTGTTTCTTTTCCTCATGAGATAATGTTTTGGAAGAAGAAATGTAAAAGAAGCTTCACATGGGCTGCGATAATACGAAATAACTACCTCGAACGAAAACCTGGAGTAGCCTTCAAAATTGTCCTCAATTTCGCCAAGTATCTATTCTAAAAGTTCATTTTTCATATTAATTTTTTTACACGGTTTGGATTAGTTGAGACATAATTTTTGTTTATCCGTTAAATACGATGATCCGTCATAATTTTACAGACTTCAAACCTGTTTTTGCGCAACACACAGTGAGATTAAAAAATACCAAACCTGGCGGAAAAAGTGTCATTTGTGGATTTCAAATTTTCATAAAAAATTGTCACACCATTTTAGCAGACAAATTAGTACATATTCGTGGTCGGAAAAAGTCAACCATTATCACTTTCTATAGATCTTATCTCTAAGTGCAGTGAACAGCGAAAGGGGTTTCCTTGTTAGATCAAAGGTAAGAGCATTTTCAAACATATTTTCTTTGTGATAGAGGATACATAATTAAAAAGAAGAAATATATTATTTTTATTATAAAAGTAAAAGAGAAATATGGAATGGGATAAAATACAAAGTGCAAGGGTACAATTTATATACGAAAGGTTGAACAGAAAACCAAGAAATGAAATTTCCAAACTTCCAGACGCATCAGAGATCTTCCTTCATTAGGAATAATGTCATTGGAGTGCATTCTTACCTGTCTCTTTTATATGCGGATTTTATAATAAATGAACGATTTTCGATGCAGTTCCCCAGAAAGAAAAGCCCATGATTGAGGAATTCCCAATCATTGGAGAGTTTCTAGAAAACATGTTGCACGCACTTCTCCGAAAGACACTCCACAACCGCTTCGGAAGATTTACAGACAACTCTTCCACTGAAGACTCTGAATTGACTGTGATTTCTCTAATTAAGGATTCTTATTCTACGAGATTGCGCAAAGAAATTTTATTGCACTTTCAGAAATTTCAATTATAAGAAGAGGCAAACACAGACACATACATGGACACCCTACAAACATTACTCCTGGAGAAAGACTGTGGATGATGCCTCTGGAATGTTTGGTATTCTATTTTAATTGCTATTTTAACAATGTTCAACCCCCCTTTGTGTAGAGAAATTAACTGCTAGTGCTGAACATTGCCAGCACTACTGATCGCTATGTGTAAACAATAAGGTTTATATATGACTACTGTAGACAAGATTTAGCCATTTGAGTTACCTCTCCATTGAATTATTAACGCATACAGTTTTGCTTTAAACTAAAAAGAAATATTTAACCAGATTTTTCTCTTATGTCATGAATAAACGTTACTTTATTTGCTTAACTATAAAACCATGGAAAGTACACTTAGTTTAATTTCGTTGCCGAACCACTAATTAAATGCTTGTTCTTGATGCAAGCAAGAAACTGACCATCCATTCATTCTTATGAAGTTTAAAAATATTTGGGGCACAGCAACACGAAACGCTAAGTGGTCATAAAACGCTGATATAATGATATACTTCACAAAATTCTTAGAGTAACCCTATAATCAGGCCTCCTGAAAGTGCTCATGAAGACAAACTATATACAGTTTTCTGGGAAAATATATGGCAGAATTTTATAGGGTGAGAGTACACATTAAGGTGAACAATATTTACATTGAAACTAATGGCCGAATTCCACTCTTAGTGCTGGAAAATTATAAGTTCTGAAAACCTCCAGCATCTTACGCTCCTTGTGCACAGAGTGTGAACACATGGTGCATGTTGGACATTTTACCAATTTACTCTTTTCCGGCACTAAAAGAAAAATTCTGTCACAGGTTAAATTGCCAATATTGCTGGTCTTAATGTGTACTAGCACCCTTCAAAACTTTGCTAACTAGTTTCCGAGCGCCAAGTATATATCATTTTTATTGCCAACGATATCTAACCAAATATGTATCGATTCACTTATTTTCATAATAATTTAATTATGAGGCTAATTTGACTAAATCATTAAGAGATTAATTGTTTAATTAAATCATTAAGAAACTAATTATTTGATTAAGTCAGTAAGAGGCTGATTGTTTGTCTGAGAGATTAAGAGACTAGTTGCTTGAGAACGGCAGCAAGAAAATAAATGTTTGACAAAGTCATCAGAAGACTAAATGTTTGATTAAGTGAGTAATTGTTTCGTTAAGTCACAAGGAGACTAAATGTTTGATTAAGTGAGTAATTGTTTCGTTAAGTCACAAGCAGACTAAATGTTTGACTAAGTTATGAAGAGGCTAATGGTCTGATTAAGTCATTAAGAGACTCATTGTTAAACTAAGAAGTTACTGGCTCTCGATAAAAGAAACGTATTTCTGAAATGTAAAATTCCTTTCCTCCCCATAATTTATTTTCGACACTCTGTGTGAGTGCCTCCAAACAATAATCTTAAAAAACGTCATATTTATAATTTGCTGATTAATTTTAAATATTCTCTGCAATTAAATGATAATTGCTTAAACGTGAATATCAAATAATATAACATTTTAGAATTTTAAATGGATGTTTTCCTTATTTGACAAATAAAACTTCCAATTTTAACATTTTAATTACCAAATGAAATTGATATGCGGTGCAAAAAATTATATTTAGGTAAGCAATTACATCATGCAATCAATGTAAGTAATTCCTTCGTAAGTTAAATAATTATGGAATAAAGTAATTATTTAAATTTTAATGTAGATTAAATGAATGCATGGATAGATATATTAAAACATTCGTGTCATATCTCATAAATTTTAATTTAACTTCCAGAATTTTAATAAAAAATATAATTATATTTAAGTTATTTCCTTTCCTGAAGATGCAAAGCAAGCTTTTGATTACTATTTTCATTACACATACAAGAGAACTAAATTGGAGATAGTCTACATATTTAAAAAATTGAATAAACTGAACAATTTTTAGTCTTGCATCAAATTCCGACGGCATACCGAACAACATAGTTTCTGATTTTGTTGGGATAGTATAAAAGAGGAACAATAAACAAATATTAGATTGAAAAGAAACGACACAAACCAAATAAACTCGAGAAGTTACAAACTAACCTTTACTTTTGTATAGGTTACTTGAGTTCTTATTTTTCCTTTTAAAAAAGACACAAAAGACCATGTCCAAACAAAAAGGATACTGAGTCCTTTGTATGCTGCTGAGACAGCACTCTTTCTTTGGATATATTTTTTTTTACCATTCCTTTCTCCTTTTTACGCGGGAAAAAAATCCGGGAATGGGGCTTGCGACGATACTCCTATTTGTCGTTCTGCCGTTCAGCAAGACACACACACAAAAAACAGAAAGAATCACAGCAGCATTAAATCGGTAGCCAAGGAATAAAACTATATATTGGAAATCGATACCACAGATCATTGATTTTTCGTCGCACATCGATTTAGAAAACAAGACTATACTATTATGTATCAGTAACAGGGTTACTCTGTTTCTGATCTTTCGTACTTTTTTCTTGTAGCTGAAGAAAAAAATCTACCTTCGCCAGCATGTAATTTTTACCAAGTTTCCTTTCGTCAATCATTCCACCCCATTTCTAAATGTCCACTCATTCCGCTTCGTAATATAATTTATAATTTTTCAGAAAATTCCTAGTATAGTCCATTTTGGTCCTAGTTTCATGCAGTGCAGATTTAAGGAGTAGACCATACCGGACGCCGAAGATCCAAATTGGTGGACATTTGAACTTATTGTACATTATACTTTTCTTATCACAAAAGATGTAAATTTGTAAGTCAGTATAGGAAGGCCAAATATTTTTTAAACTTGGGACCCTAAAACTTATTAAAACGACCCCATTTGAAGGTATTCATTTATGTATAAATGCTTTCAGATATAATATAACTGGTGCTCTGCTAAATAAAATGTGTGCTATGAAGTAACAATAGTTCCTTTCGAATATGCATATTTAAGATTTATTCATATTTCCACGTTTTTTAGACATCAATATAAGATTATATCATAGGAATGAAAACATAAGCATCGTACTGCGCATATTTGAATCAAAATTAACACAGACACATTTACCTAATCTGAAGTACGTTGTCGACAATTGATTAGGCAGAGACACCTCTCCTTCAAAAGAGTGAATATATCACTTTTGTAAATTATCATTTATGTTTACTTCTTGTCTAATCAAGAACCATTTGTATGGTAACCAGTAAGATTCCCATAAGAATGGTCCCAGGTGCTTGCCTAAGTATAATATTACATTATTTTTTTTGGATACAGTGAATAACGAACTAGAGCTGATACGCACAAACCAGTTACTAAATTATTTGTAAAATTATGAACCGGTTGTAAACTTATTTTCTATATTCTGAAGAAAGCAATTGAAGCCTCTGCAAAATAACTAAAAAAGTTTTGAAATGCTGCAAAACGGTTGCTCATATTTTTCACATATATTAACTCACTACTGGTTAAAGGATACACAAGTCATCTAAATATAAATAGAACTATACATTATATATATATTCATTTTTCCATGCTGTAATACTGAATTATCGCTTTATACAGATAAGTATTTAAAACCTACACAAAATTTACCTGACCGTTTAATTTGAATACATCCTTAGATTTATTTTAAACACGAACGCTGATCCAACAAATTAAAATTAAAAAAGTGTATATATGCACAGAGATACGAATACTGAAATTTCGCTTCCAGACAATCGCAATGAAATAAATTACATGGATGTTCTTATTTACAGTGCATATCAAAGTTATATTTATACCATATTGCAGCCCGATAAGTATGCAATAGTACAAGATCAAAAATACTACATTGCTAAAAAATACTGGAAATCCCCTCAACCTTCAGCAAGCGCAAGGTTGGTTTATAGGAACCTTGCCTCTATACCCTTGATCAATGAGTAGGGTTGCAACAATATCTGCTAAATACAATAAAGCGATGCCTAAACAGAGCATGTGTAGGTCCCGAACCACATCGATCGGGTGCATTCGTAAGTTATTTATATTTTTATGTCAAATCAAATATAGCACCGACGTTCTTGGCTACAACTAGAGCTATTTGATCCAAATAATACAAAGTTCGATTTATTGCCGTAATTCGGGTCCGCACAATTATCATGAAATTCTTGGCAATTAATCATTAATTATATTGACAAATGATATCATGTATGAAGCCTCATGAGCAAGGTATAGAGAGAGTTGGGAAGAAAATAAAGGGCATTTTGTCTCAGGTTACGCAAGGTTTAGCCACATGCATTAAAACTTCTAAATAGCGGACACACAGGGATTTTAGTACCTGTCCGCTGTTGATGGGTGTCCATTAGTATAGATTGTTTGCACAAAACGAACATTAGGAATAGAAGTTTGAAAGGTTTCAGTTATTCGGGAGGGTTTGAAAGAGATTTTTACTCTGGATGAATCACAGAGCTCTAGTTTGAGCATTAACGTGGAGGTTAAAATTAACGTCTTTCAATAATTTACCCCTCAAGCTTTTGCGTTAAAACTCAAGATGTAGATTTATGAACATAAGGGTTTGTCAGCTGTGTCCAAATAATTTAACTGACAAAAAGCTTGTGCTCCAATCAAAAGGGGACCCTGGATTTAGCTCACCCTGAAACAATGACTTTTATCTTCTTTCATTGAATCTCTCCACACGCTATCTGTCGAGGCTCCGTGTGGTCAATTATCAATCATTTTCATGGTAAGTAGGCTGACCATGAAAGCGATAATTTTGTTTCATTCGTCTGTCCCCTCTACAGGGCATGGACACAAAGCTCATACTGCGCAGGGTTATATTGAGAAATCTGAACCACCATTACCAAGAAAACTAAACCCCGAATAACGGTAGGTAAAAACACAGCCCGCTTTCTACGTTGCCACTAGGGGGTCGAAACTGAATTAGTGCCACACCATTTGCACGCGTTACCACTGCATTGCTTTAAGCCCTGCGATGGAGCAGTGGTGTTCGCCTATTCGGTATTCTCGGATTAGGCAACCAACTGCGCCAAAAAAAAGAAAGCTTTCTGACTGACTACACACCGTAGTCCGAGGGTTGGTTCCTTAGAGTTTAAGGGGTTTGGATTTCTAAGAAAATTGTAGATCCCGAGGCAGCATGACCCTTCCGCCGTAAAACGCATGGCATACACCCTGAAGTTTTGAAAAGTGCAATTATAGCCAACTGTGCAATATATATAGTAAAACCTCACTTAATGGCCACCTCTATTCAGAGACCACCTCCCTTAACGACCACCTTTTCTGGAAACGGATTCCCTCCACTCTATAGACACAGCGCTAAATTAACCTCCATTCAAAAACTATCCCTCTGAGCGACCGCTGTTTCATGGAACCAACGATGGTCATGGCTGCCTTAGGGAGGTTTTACTATATAAGTAAAAGAGTTTTAGTCAAAATTGCGGGTGTTCAATTCAATTTGCTGTAGCAATTCCTTACGTGGATCTTCCCTTGAAAAGAGTACCATCTAAATTTGTGTTCTCGTACTTTCAACAGCTACAAACGAGTTAATGAATGCGTTTAAGGAGAATTAGTTGTATGAGAGGGCAAATGTTATTTTCGCATTCTTAATTTAAATGTAATCTTCAAGGGACGTTTAAAGTTGGAGAAGAGGGGGTCGTGTTAAGAAAGTGTTTCTGTCCCGGGTGATTTTAAATAAAGACGTTTTAGGACGCAAAACACTAAAACAAATGAATATAATCAATATCGTGCAGTCCCTGGACATGAAGATAGAGTTGCTTCCGTCCAAATTTATGCATGTCTTGAGAATAGAGGGTCCTATAACTTTAAAATTGCGCAGAATGTTGCAATTTATCGGGGCTCCCTTAAATATAGCTACTCTTCTTTTAAAGCATTGCATTTGAAGTGGAGAATTGTGCCAGAAACTCAGCGCATTTATCTAAAGAAAGGCCCAAATGATTTAGACCAAGACTTGCCCGTTATGTAAAAGTATGCATTTATCAGCAAAATGAGTTTCAAAATTAATGTATTGTGTTCGCAAGAGCACATACGGTTATGTTGGACACGGGCCTACAGTTTTCCGAGGAATCTGAAGTTACTTTGACAAAGGAACTAAACCTGGAACTACGGTGGACAAAAAGAAAGACAACAAGCGCTCTTCGATTACATTCGTATATCCAAAAGATCACACAACACGCATTGTTCCGAGGGGTTTGGTTCTTAGGCTTTAAGGATTTGGATTCTCGGAAAAGTGTCGATCAAAGGTTCAGTTTCCTCGAAAAACAATGAGTCCCGGTGCAGCATGACCGTTGTGGTTTTGAGCCTTAAAACCACAAAAACAATAACAATGTTAGGCGAAAACTGATTAAGAGCATGACAGACGAATGCTAAAGTGGGGGCGGTAATCCACATCTTTTCCGCGAAATCCCTGACCTTTTAAGCCAGGAATGGCCTGAAACTGGGTTGGTTAGTAGGTTTTCTACTGTGCTTAGCTTCTAGTAGTTAGTATTAACAACGTATTAGCGATAACAGGATACATATTAATTGAATTAACAGGATATATATTAATTAAATTGTGGATATATATTAATTAAAATTAACTTGGGATATATATTAATTGAATTAACTTAGGAATTATATAAACAAGAACTGGTATTAAAACACCCCAGGTAAACGCGTAATCATTGGGCCCACCACAGGGCCGTTATGAAGGATTAGTTACCCGTTAAAATTTATCAATTGTTCTTCCAATGGTATACGGGCAATAGAATTTACAGATACAGCAATATGCTTTCCGCATACTTGAAGTTGTCTAAAACATATTCTGTTAAAGGAGCTATATAAGTTGTAGTAAAATGATATTGATATAGAAATGCAATCTTCTTGTTGATATATACATAATATCAAGGACGAATGTTGATAATATTGGGCCTCCCGTAACAAATATAAATTTGGCGCCCTTCCATAAAATGACTTTTTACAGAATAATTCTTTTTCGTGAAGTTGTATTTTAGGGCTTTTATTAATAAAAGCGCTTGTGCTTCGTAAAGTTACAAAAACAGAAAACCGCGATGAAAATTAAACCTCAGAACCAAATAATTGCACATGAACCACAAATATATATATATGTTAGCCAAAAATGGTTGTTTGTTTGTTTTTTGGTTTTACGGCTCAAAGACTACAGTGGTCATGCTGCGCCGGGACCTACTGTTTTCCGAGGAATCCGAACCTCTTAAGGCCTAGGGAACCAAACCCCGGACTACAGTGAGCAGTGCGATCTTTATGAGATCTCTGAGTAAGCGTTCTTTTTGCACTGCTGGGAGTCGAACCCGGATTAGCGGCGCACTAGGAGAACGCGTTACCACACTGCGCCACCGCAGGGCTAGCCAAAAATGAAACCGTTTTGACATGAATATTGAAGCTTCGGGTAACCACAATAGAAATTATATGTGTTCTCTTTGCAGGCTTTTTTGACTGTTGCCACTTTGTATAGCAAGAAACACAAACTTAATAATTATAATTTCGAAAATTGGCACATTATTTCCATTTATATGATGTTTGCCAAATGAACATAATTTCGCTTTCCGTATCAGGAAAAATGTATAATCATAATTTCACTTTTTATGTTTGGCACCAGTACGCGTATAATTGTTTTCTGAATTCTAAAATAAAATCAGTATTCATTTTACCATCGAAGTCGGCACATGTTATAAATGGTATTTGGCAAGTTAATTACCATTTCGTACATAAATAGCAGATTTTGGAGAGAGAGAGATTTTTTGAGATTACGAAACGAGGGGGGAATGCCAAAACCGGTAGAATTGAAGAAAATTCTGGAAAGGTGATTTTATTATAAAATAAGATTCGGTAAAATTTATGAACTTAATAAAATCGCTGATATATTATTTATAATAATTTCGATAAATATCTAATCAGGGGATCAATTACAGTTAAAAGAAATGTATTTATTGTTCCTATTTTGTCAAACGAAATATTAATTTTGATGAAATTTAATTCATAAAAGAATGAATTGGCTCTATATATCAGCTAAACTTGAAATATGATTTTAAAATAGAAATAGCTTAAGATTATTTTTTAAAACTGAAATGTTAAATAAAAATAGAGGTTGTGCAAAATGCAAATAAAAATGATACAGGGTCGTAGACAGAAGAAGATGAGGTATAAAAATGATGATGGTACCAGAAAAGATTCGATATGCAAAGGGATAGAAGTGGGAATATTAAAATGAATAATTCAATGGATTTGGAACACAGAGAAACAGAAATTATTGGAATAGTAACTGAAATGAGGAAAATGAAAACCAGTATAAAGGAAAATAAAATGCAAGTTAAGAGAGACACCGAATTACATGATAGAATAAAAGAAATGATAAATAAATACCAAGCAATTAAATTTACATTTATGGATATATTAAAGGATTTTGATGAGTATTGAACGAAAAGAGTGCATTAAAAAGGGAGTTAGGCTAGTGTGAATAATGAAATTGAAAATAAAGGACAGGTGTAGAAAATGAGGAATTCCGAGGGAATATTGGAGGAAGGCTTATTAAGAATATAAAGATATATACATAAAGTGAAGATACATACAAAAATTAAAGATATATATACCTAAAATAAATATGCATACATATTCTGGTTAAAACTGGTAAATCCATGATTCATCGCCAGTTACATTATCACAGATCTTTTTTTCATAAAATGGCATTATCTACACCGTCCTTGATTTGATTAATTGCCAAATTGGTGGGGGATTCAAAGAGAACATCGCTTTCTAAGAAAAAGCTTTTCATAGAGTATCCAATTCATGTCCCCTGAACTTATATTTAGAGTCCTCATAATTTCCTCATACGTAATTCGTGGATATTCTTTCATGACAGATTTAATTTTTTCTCAGCTCGATTTTGTGGTTGATGTTCTAGGTTTCCCACTTCTTGTGTCATATTCTAATGTTCCTTTCAACAGATTCAATTTAGCATACCAATTAAAAATTGTGGTACGCGAAGGAGCAACATCTGGAAATGTTAATTACAACCTTTTAAATTACTCCTCTGCTTTTAACCCTTTCGAAAAACCATACAATATTTATAACCCATCAAGCTTGTCTGTTCAACGAGAAATTGTCTGTGAAAGCAAGCACAGGCATGATCTTCATTCTTTTTCCACGGTACAGAATATGATGTGGTCGCTATGCTAATTACCGTTAAAAAATTACCCCCTTTATACGATTTATTATTTTATGTTTGTTAATAATAAAATTTATTAATTGTTAATTAATCATAATTTACGTAAATTTATGTTAAAAAATTACCCCTTTATAAAATCGAAAATTTCGATTGAATACAATGCTGAAATTACTAACGTTGGGGCCATAGCTCCCCCTGACTCCGCGGCTTCCTATGGCAATGTGTAAAACAGAACAATTTTTTATATAATAGGTGTTCACATAGGAACTTATTACCTACAGCTCTCAGTAAAACCCACCATGGCAGATGTTGGGTGAGCATTATTTAAAATATAATGTCGTTTTATACTCATTAAATATTCATACTTTAAGTGTTTCAAAAAATATATAGAATATAAATTTAGAAAGGATGTAAATGTGCTATTTTTTACTGTTTTGATACTTCAAATGTTGTAACTATATTACACGTGCGATATATTTATATGTTACTGTGAATGTAATAAATTGGTGATTATGTATAATTACCGGTTATTATATATAATGACCAATGAATTAGTTAAATGTGATAAATTATTGAATACTTACCAAATTAACCGGGGAGTTTACATA
>QLNU02015003.1:56668646-56684636 GCA_006491805.2 Dysdera silvatica
TGGTGCATGTTGGACATTTTACCAATTTACTCTTTTCCGGCACTAAAAGTAAAATTCGGTCCTTGGTTAAATTGCCAATATTACTGGTCTTAATGTGTACTACCACCCTTCAAAACTTTGCCTAGTTTCCGAGCACCAAGTATATATCATTTTTATTGCCAACGATATCTAACCAAATATGAATCGATTCACTTATTTTCATAATAATTTAATTATGAGGCTAATTTGACTAAATCATTAAGAGATTAATTGTTTAATTAAATCATTTAGAAACTAATTATTTGATTAAGTCAGTAAGAGGCTGATTGTTTGTCTGAGAGATTAAGAGGCTAGTTGCTTGAGAACGGCAGCAAGAAGATAAATGTTTGACAAAGTCATCAGAAGACTAAATGTTTGATTAAGTGAGTAATTGTTTCGTTAAGTCACAAGGAGACTAAATGTTTGACTAAGTTATGAAGAGGCTAATGGTGTGATTAAGTCATTAAGAGACTCATTGTTAAACTAAGAAGTTATTGGCTCTCAATAAAAGAAACGTATTTCTGAAATGTAAAATTCCTTTCCTTCCCATAATTTATTTTCGACACTCTGAGTGAGTGCCTCCTAACAATAATCTTACAAAACGTCATATTTATAATTTACTGATTAATTTTAAATATTCTCTGCAATTAAATGATAATTGCTTAAACGTAAATATCAAATAATATAACATTTTAGAATTTTAAATGAATGTTTTCCTTATTCGAAAAATAAAACTTCCAATTTTAAATTTGCTAAATCATTTATAATTTAAGTTCAATATTTAAAGAATTTGCATTTCTGATTGTAATAATTAACGGCTTTCTTGAAGTATGGTCGTTATATATTCCCTGTTAGTTTTACCATTGTAATCCCAAACGTCCTGCAGCGTTTGCCGTTCATTAGATTTTAATGATATTGCGGAGTTGCTAAAATCTTTTGACATAAAATTCATGAATAATCCTAACTGTAGGAAGAAACGGTTAATTCTGTAATTTAACTGTTTGTTATAGATATATGAGCTTAATTTTTAAACGATAGTTTATTTTTGTGTATTTGCTTTAATAGGAAAGTCGTTAAAAATTCTGAAAACATTTCTCCCTGATCAAAAAAATCCTGAAATTTAAGCAAAACAAACAAATTTATTTCTTGATGTAATTGATAGAATAAGCACAAAAATAGTGGTTTAATTATTATTGGTAATGTGCTTTGAGTTTAAAAGCTAAAATGTAGTTTTCTGAATTGGCGTAGGTCTAGAGAGAGCTCTTGTCCATACCTAAATTCGCCAATCAAAGTAGTTATTTTATTTTCCTGAGTAGCAGATGGTTTTTATTGGAGTTGAGCCACTTCTAGTCCTTCATAATTATGCCATTAACTTCTTGAGAACTCTGAGACATGAATAGCATTATATGAAGAGGGTAATCACAGCAAATTATTGAAGCAAAAATTATAATACGTTAATAGTCGGGTGTTACGCCCTTCAGAAACAAACTGGGCTCGGATTGAGACGGTTCGATTCTGAAGAACGTAGCAGGTGACTGCCGAAAAATAATTATCGCCGAAGTAAAATAATTTGACTGAGATAAAATTTGCTTTGCTCATTGACAAAACATAATTTCTAGACAGTGTTTCGTAAAAATTCAAATAAAGAACATTGGTGACAACATGAGAAACATTTTCGTTTCCATTAACGCCAAGCTAGAAATGAAGGACATGAATTCGATTTCAATTGCTTACCCTCTGTAAATTCACAATTTTTGCAAAATCGTTTCTTAATTATATTTCTATTAAAAATTTCCACCAGTCTTTGATATGAATGAAGATTGTGAGACATTTTCAAATGTTTTAGATTGTATCCATTTAAAAACAGAAAAGCTATAGTAAATACGTGAAGCTTTTAACTGGCGAAAGGTAAAATTAATCCATGGGTGGTTAGCTGGGTGGTTAAATACACTTCATGATATGCAAGCCTATTTGTGTGTGTATATGCAGGGTGAATTTGGTGTAATCTGCCAAATGAGAGGGAGTGATAGAAGAACTTATGGAGAGTATAAAAACCATTGAAACCTTGTCCTATCTCTAACCGCTTCCAAGTTACGGTGGAAAGAAGAAAAATGCGCCAAGTTTGAAAAAACTAAAATTTATGATGCTTTCGTAAGATCCGCATGCAAAATAAGCACATGTCTGGAAAGAGCAGAAAAAGTTCATAAGGTAACGCCATGTTCATTAGGATGATGAAATATTGGTGAAGTGCAAAATCGAGTTATCGCCAAAATTTGTCACCAACAATTCCTCAAACATCCTTCTAGATACAATAGGTCAAATTTATCAAAAATTTTTCTATTCTACCAGCTTTTGAATGAGCCTACAAAAAACCACATCGGTATTCTAGTTCAGCAAAAATTTAGCTTTTTGTCTGCAATATATCATTGAAATCGTCGTTCTTCGAAAAAAGCCTGCTGTTTTTTAGGTGCAAGAATGCACGTTTTAAAGCTAACCAATAAAAGTAACATTTGTTTTGAAGTATACAAATACAACGAAAACAAAAACGTATATGTTCCCCAAGTTTTTCACAAAGGAATATGCGAAAACAAAATACCAATAGATTTATCCCACGTCTACCTGTGATTAAAGGATGTATGCATTCAGAAGAATGTGTGATACTTAAAGCCGCTGCTGAAACTGGTCGTCCTCACACCTGATACATGCACCTGCCTGCTTACGAAGGGAAACCACTGTAGCTCTTAGCGAAAGCTTATCCCTCAGTTTTACTATTGCTTCGTCGAGCCGGATACTAAAGTCTAACAAACTGACAAATTCTGTGCAGTAAACCTTTTGCTTCAGGAAACGAAGGAGTCATTTAAAGTCAGATCTGGCGATATAGGTTGCCAAGCGAGATGCGCGGACAGGAAGGTTGTAAGACATCTGCAAATATTCATCAAATGCTTTTTCCGACGAACGCCAATTTTAGTGATGTATTGAAGACAAAAGGCTAAATTTTTCCTGAATTAGAATACCGATATGGTTTATTGTAGACTCATCCGAAAGCTGGTAGAATGGACAAGTTTTCGATAAATTTGACCGATTGTAGCTAGAAGGGTGTTTGCGGAATTGCCAGTTACAGATTTTGGCGAAAACTTGATTTTGTACTTCGCCAATGTTTCAGCGCTTGTAGCTCGCCGTTAAATTCAAGTATTCTGATAGAAATAGTGTAATCTTATAGGACATATCTTGCTCTTTATAAGTTTTTGCTTATTTTGTGTGTAGATCTTTCAGCAACTGCACAGATTTTGTTTTTTTAGACTTGGTTCATTTTCTTTCTTTCTACCGTAACTCGGAAACGGTTAGAGATAGGACATATTGCGATGATTTTTGGGAATTTCTATCACCCCCTTTCGTTTGGCAGATTAGGTCAAATTCACCCTGTACACACATATATATATATATGCATGTACAGTAGCGCTCATAAGTATTTTGATAAGCAGTTTTTGTTTGCTAGCGCGATCTATATTAAAGTATTCACTTGCATAGTGATATGCCGTGACTCATTACAGAGTTGTACATTTTACAATAACAAAGAACTAGTGCTGCGTAAGTAATTGCCTTTTCTTTCAGTTCAACTAAGAAAATTCGTTCAAAAGTGTTTTTACATGCTAATTAGTAATTTGTTTTTTTAGATATACTTAATTAAATAATGTGTTATATTTTGCAAAAAGCCTTCTCTTAGTCATTTTAAATTGTGACGGCATGCCAAAAGAATTTTAAAAAAAAACTGTAATTTCAGCTATAAGAGAAGTTCGCTCTCAATCAAGTTTAGCTCACGATTTTAATCTATCCAGACAATTTTTAAGTCCGTGGAACTGCATCCCATAATCCTATCTCCGGACGGCTATGAAAAACGTCTAGCAGAACTGATAAACTGCTCAGAAGAAAATCTGCAGCTAATCTCCGTCTAATTGCTATAGACATAAAAGATGATTTACAGGAAAATTATAAAGTTAAAGTGCAGGTTTCCACCATAAAAAGACGTCTAAATGAAACAAATTTAAATGGCTGCCGGCCAAGCAAGGAGCCTTTTATATCTAAAAAGAATAGAAAGGCTCGACTTAGTTTCTCCCCAAAATATCGAAACTGGACTTCTAAGAACTGGTCGTCTGTCCTCTGGAGTGATGAAATCAAGTTTAATCTTTTCTCATTTGATGGAATTCAGTATGTTAGGCGTCTTACAAATAAAAGAAACGCTGTCAATTATCAAGTTCCAACCAACAAGCATGGTGGAAGAAGCGCTATTGTATAGGGTGTTTCTTACACCATTGGGTGACCTCTAGTTTGTGTTAATGGAAACATGGATCGCTTCAAATATTGTGATATACTTAAAAATCATATGCTACCCCATACCTGGAGGAAAATTCACGCTCGTTGGATTTCCCAACATAACAATGACCCAAAACACACATCTCAACATGTCAAAAGTTTTTTGAAGTAGAAGAAAGTGCAAGTGTGTGATTGGCCTAGATAAAACCCACACCCAAACCCAATCGAGCACATGTGGTCAGAACTAGACAAACGTGTCAGACGCCAAAACTACACAAATAAGGATACCTTTTTCGATGCACCGTGCCGTGAGTGAAGAAATATTCCTCAAGTACTCATTGCAGATTTAATCTGCATAATTACGAAAAGATGCACGGCTGTTATTGATTCCAGTGGCTATCCAACCAAATATTAAACACTGAAGTGTTTTTTGCTTTTAAGTTATCAGTCAAAACAAGACTGAGCTATAAAAATAACATTTGTCAAAATACTTATGACCCAAGAGATTAAGATCAAGTATAATTTCTATTATTACAAGCTTTGAAATAAATGCTTTTTTATACATTTTTAAATATATATTATTTCACTATTAAGGTATTTTGTATTCAGATAGAATAAAATATAGTGGAAACAAAATAATTTAACAAAAACTGTTTGTCAAAATACTTATGAGCGTTATTGTTCATTCGTTCGTTCGTTCGTGTGTGTTTGTGTGCGCGTGCGTGCGTGGATGCATGCATGTATGTATGTGTGTGTGTGTGTGTGTGTGTGTGGGCAAGTGCGTGCATGCATGCATGTATGGATGTAAATATTTTACAAAATTTTACAAGGAAATAAACCAATAAGAAAACATGATTTTTTTATGCAACTATATTAAATTGTAATTCGTGTGAAGGAAACTATAATTATGATTGAAAATTTTATATTGACAACTTTAAAATTTCTGTACCTTTTGAGTAGTTTGAGAGACCAAATATCTTCGTAAGTTTCAAACAAATTTTCTATTAGGGCACGTCCATCCAAGAAATTTCGCAGTTAACACTGCTGCTCCTTAGATCGTCCTGAAGCAAACTTGCCAAGTTATCAATACACCGATAAAAGTTTCCTGATTTGTAAGAAGCAGCCGTGCGTGTTAATAGCAAGCCGTTTCAGACCACCTTGTTTCTACGAAGGATCTGCTATGATGAACTTGAAGGATTCGATATTTTGTAAGCATTATTGCTTTCGCGAGGAGAAAGCGTTTTCGTCAAGAACTTGAAAAGTACTTTACCTTGTCATTTTCTACCTTTCCTATTGCTGTTACAGATATATATCATGTTATTGTGACCATCGTCCAGCACAATGACGATCATAAAAATAACATGATTGCATTCTTGTATTTTGCGTCATAGGCTTGAGGTGAAATTTGAAATATACAACAATCTTTTTATTATATTTATAGAGTACATATTATATCTAGAATCTTCTTAATTATTTGGCATCGTAATAGGGGATTATGGACTTATGAACCCCCTTGCTTCTCCGATGGTCGTGATGTCAGTTATTCTAGACCTGTCCTAGTGGAGCCTACCTATTTCATTTTCTAATATAATTTCTACTTATATTTGCAGTAGAGTAGACATGGGCGAATTTAGCATTTTGCTACCCCTAGACTATTTTTGCCACCCCTTTCTACCCTTTCGCCCCTATCAATCAGTGGTAGGAACCATGAAAATTGTTACATTCAATATACGCCAAAAACTTTTGTATTGACAGTAAAAATGTTGAAAAACAAACTCATAAATTGAAACATAAACATTAAACAATATTAACTTATATTGAAGTATTATCTCTTCTTGGTATATAATAAATCAAATTCAATTTTATTGAAATAAATTTTAATTTTAGCAAAAAATAAAAGCCTATCGAACACTGGTATTTAAATGGAAAGCATGACGTCTAGCTTTCTTCTCGGCAAAACATCTGATTATATCATCAGATACCATCAGATATGGTATTGATTTTGTTATATTATACTCAATACACAAAATTTTGCCGTCCTAGTCTATAGCCTATTGGAAATACGGCAGTGAGAGCAAATAGGTTGTGACTAAGCCAGTTTGATAGCTAGTTCCTGATGCACTAATGTCTTGTATATCCCAGCAACCAATATTAAAGTACATATTATGCTTTAATATGAGTAAATTAAAATTTCATTTACACGTACCTAAATTGATTATACGCATTAAATTGTATATATGCTCAAGAAGCGGGCGTGTTTCATTAATCTCATTATGAGCGTACATGGGTGAATTTTAAAACAGTACGTTGTTAGGGTACAGATTGTGTAATACACATTTAATCTATCTGTATACAAATATCACAAATAAAACTAGAGATGGTAATACTGAAGAAGCATTATGTTATTGGTAACAGTTCGATTGCTGAAAATTTGTTACTTAGAATAAGTAATTGAAAATTAATTTATTCCTTTTTGTCGAAACCAGTTTTAATGAAGAAAATACCTATTCACCTGAATAGTTTCACGACGATTTTTACAGCGCATTTTAAAATTGTAAAAAAAGATTTTCGACTAGAGACTATTTAGAAATATTAACTGAGTTAAATTACTCAAAGGAACTAGAAGTTTTGGTTCATCTTTTGTAAACCTTCTTCTGAAGTGGTCTCAGTCGTCGATGGAAGTCGACTGATGAAAAACGTGATTCGTGTGGTTAAAATATTATGGCTATCGCCATGAGAACCAGCTGTTCCGCCAATGCCAGCATAGGAGAAGATCGTGAGAGCAAATGATATGAAAATATGAAATTCAAAAATATAAAAATGTAGAAAGTAATTCTACACAAAAGCTCTAAATTTGTTAAAACAGGTTACCCGGAATAAGGAATAATTTTCGCATCGCCCTTATTAAAGTTGTTAGAATGCTTAGAAATTTCTATTGCGTCCCTATATGGCTTAGGCCAAAGATTTGCAGATTTAACCAAAAGCATCATTTGCTTGAAAAGAATCGAATGGCCATGTTGCAACGCATGGTTCGCTATTGCGTATTAGGAGTGTTGTTTATTGCGAAGATGATTTTCATGTTCCCGTTTTTGGTATGACACAGAGAGAGACCAGTTTGTCCAAAGTAGATATTTCTTCAAGAACATGGTATTTGGTAGATACCAGGTGCCAGTTATAGGGATCCAAAAATTGTTCCACTGGACGCAAAAAATTATGACTCTTATTTTTGGAGTAAAAAAGAGGCCGGATGTCATGATTGAAAAGGATTCTGCAGGTCAAGACTCTGAGGTCAGTTATATGGTTCACAAATGGTAAGAAAGACGAAATGCGGGATTTTAAGTTTCGATTCGGTCGGAGATGAGTTGCGAAACAAGAGACTTTTGAGCAAAGCTATTGATAACCTTGTAAGTTTTCCGGCGATGGAATCTATTTTCTTCTAAAACCGAGGTGAGGAAAACAAGTTCGTTTTATAAAGCAGATGGAGTACTGTAAGTTGTATATGCCCGGTAAACCAGAGCAGCGCATTAACAACAGCTCGTTTCTGGGCTGGATGGTAATGCGAATCGACTTCGAGATACCTATTTTTTTGATTAAGTTTCCTATAAACAGAGAAGTTAAGCTGTTGTTAAATTCTCTAGTGACAAGAATGTCTAAGAAAGAAAGTTTTTTGTTGCTTGTTGCTTGCGAAGAACCGAAGCGTCACGTTTTTATGTAATTGAACTCTGTTTATATTTTCATAAAATCTGCTTTTTACAAACTTTTCGCCTGTTTTTAAAAACCTTCTCTGTGTTCGGAGCCCTCTAATAACTTTAAATTAGAAGTGAAAAAAATTATTTTTGTCCGTAGCAATCAAAAAATAATAGGATTAATTTTTTATCATAATTATAATTTTTTTAATATTAATGTTGTGAATTACATCCTGAAGTAGATTTAATTAATATGTTAATATTTTATATAAATTTTTGTCAATTTGCATTTTTTTCAATTCGAGAAATATTTCTAAGATATGTGATTTTCTTTTTTTTTTCTTTTAATCAAAAGCAAATTATTTTTAGAAATTCAGCATCTATCCAGCATTATTTCCAAGGGAAGTTAATTAAATTTAAGAGAAACACGTTCCTGCTAATTAAGAAATAAATCCAAATTCGACAAGAAGGCACGTAAATTATTTAGATACTTAATTTTAATTATGTATATGTAGTTGCTAAATTCAAAAACTTCGTCGATAGCGGAAAATTATTGCATGAATATGTAAAGCAATATGCGATAATATAAATTTGTTTCTGTTTCATTAATAGAATAAATTATATATATTATTTCATTTAAACGTTTAGATATATTAAATATTGCTTAAAAAAAATATATATATATCAACAAATTGAATTTTAACTTTCGAAGAGAAATAAATGCGTTAGCTAAGACTTAATAAATAATTTATACAAAATTTATCAACTATTAATCTCGAAAATTGCATAAAGCCTTCTGAAGGTAAGCGACAAACTTAAACGAATGTAATTCGTCTATTGGCAACCCTATAAGGCAGTGGTGACCAACCTTCCTCATGCCGCGACCCACTTTTAGAATAACGAAGTAATCCACGACCCTTTTTTTTTAGTAAGCAAAAGATCGGCGACTTACTTTGTAAGCCGCCGCCACTTTTGATTAATTAGAACTCCAAGACATGGTACAAGAGCTCTCAACTAGAAGTGAAGAAGTTGGACTCAAGATGAACCTACAAAAAACTAAGATCATGTTCAATAATTTTGTAGAGGAAACAAAAATACAAGTTGACAACACTGAGCTAGAAATTGCTGATTCATATATTTACCTTGGCCAGCTGATTTCAATGGATGGCAACATTATGAAAGAACTCAACAGACGTATTAAACTTGGCTGGAGTGCATTTGGAAGAAACAGTTTTATCCTGAAGGGGAAATTGCCTTTGTGTCTAAAAAGAAAGGTCTTCAACCAGTGTGTATTGCCAGTCCTCTCTTATGGATCAGAGACATGGAGTCTAACAGTTGGAGCAATACGAAAGTTACAGACAACGCAAAGGAGCATGGAGAGGTGCATGCTTGGAATAACTAGGAGAGATCGAAAAAGAAACACTTGGGTGAGAGAGCAAACTAGAGTAGAGGACATCATTGTTAAAGTAAAAGGGCTGAAATGGCGATGGGCTGGGCATATTGCAAGAAGAACTGATCAACGATGGACAACAGAAATTCTGAACTGGATTCCAAGAGACCACCGAAGACCTAGAAAACGTCCTCAAACTAGATGGGTGGATGAAATAAGAAAACAGGTTGGGGTGACGTGGAAGCGAATTGCTCAGGATAGACTTGTGTGGAAAGCATTTGGAGAGACCTTCATCCAGCAGTGGATAGATAATGGTTGAATATGATGATGATGATGATGATATTAATTATATATATTAATGTATATTATAGATATAAAGTTAACAACCATTAGTAGAATATTGCAATATGTGTAGCCATGTTGAAATATAAAAGCGTTGGAAACATTTGGTATAAAATTCCTTATAAAAATAATTGCAACTAAAAATAGTTGTGGCGACCCACAGAAACCTGTTCGCGACCTCTTAGACGGCCGCGACCCCCAGGCTGAGAACCACTGCTATAAGGAAATACAAGTACAGGTGTAGCTAGGGGGAGGTTTTGGGGTTGAAACCTACATTGCAATGAAATGTTGTATATTTTACATAGGAACATATAATATGTGGTTCTGTAAACCCCCCGCATTGTGTTCATAACGCATTGTTCATAATCCCGTATGAACTTTCTATGTACGCTTAGGAATACAAATAATCGTATTTTCAAATAAATGATTTTGTACGCCAATAACACTTCTTAAATTATTTATGAATTTTTAATACTTTATCTTAATATCTTTACATTTTCTTCGTTGAGATAACATTAATAACACTTCTTTAAAATTTTGTTTATATTCGATAGTAATTTTTAAATGACTATAAATTCCATGAATTTAGCAAGACTGTAAAATAGATTTTAAAAAACTACAAGCATATTTTGAAACTAAGGTCGTCAACGTGAAACGCAAAATCGAAATTAAAAATCAAAATTCAATTCACTACTTATTTCTTGAGTATAATACTGATAAGAACTCTAATGAGGGTTTTTATTAGTCTTGAACCCAACAAGTACGTTGTAAATTGTATTTTATTTTTAAGCATATTTTGGTTAGCAATTACAGCCTAAGTTAATTTGGAAATAAAACATCGCGTCCTTGTGACATAATTTTGCTTTCTCTGCATGAAAATAAAACCATATGCTTGTATGGAAAACAAATCTCTGTGCTTATTTACTAGTATGGGGTTAATTCTTTGACAAATAATCGTAAGGGAACTAGTAATAAATTGGTACCCAAAATTAAAGTTACACTCAATGCTATTTCAATGAAAGTGGTACATATTTTTCTCTGTAACCTTTGATGTGCTTAATTTATAGAACAATATTTTACAGAAAATTAAAGAGCTATAAACACTTAACATAATTACAAAAACATTTTCCAGATATCATATAAATGAGGATCTACTATCAAATATCGTAAAATATTAAAGATGAAAAACAAAAATTTTAATATCTTACCATATTGTAAAAAATAAATTGTCATGGATCTCTCATATTGACCAATTACTTCCCAGTCTTTCTGGACTCCTTGTAATGTATCGCAGGGCATACTCCTCCTTCACCCTTGCGACATAATTGGCCATTTATTAATCCTTAGTTCAGCCAAGACTGGACTATTGTTGCAATGTTTGGTTAGACACCACTTCATTAAAGATTAATATAATTAAGAGGATTGACTCTCATTTCTTAAAATTCTTTATTCTAAAGTGAATATTTGTTTTCCTAATTTATAGCAACGTCTTTCTGTTCTTCCTTTTTCTTCAGTTCGAATGCTTAGAATGGCCACTGCAATGTTTAATTCTTTGAATTCCTCCCAGTGCCTTGACTCTATCTCTCTGCAATACCAGTCTGAGAGATATCCATTGTGTACAGGAGGCCCATTTTTTCTATCGCATTACCTCTATCGCAACCAAAATTAGGAATAATTAACTTAGTGACATTACTTGGTCGAGTAGTCTTAACTCGTTGCTTACTCTTTAATTCTCTTATGTCTCTTCTTATTTATTTTATAGTGTTTTATTTTTTTTTATTTTTCTCTTCTTTTATTTTCTCTTGTTTTTCTTCTTTCATGCTTTTAGTTCGTTGGGTGCCCTGAAACTGTCAAGCCAAGTCAGTTGGCTATTTTGCTTTGAATCCACCAAACTCTTCATAAACTTAAACATATGTTTGCCCTGAAACATCCTGTGTATATAAAATGCTTTTATACAGTTTATTTAAGTTTGGAAATAAAATTGATTGATTGATTGACAAGCATCAATACTTATCTTCTAATAATTTTTTATGTTTATGTGAGAAAAATTGCAATTCTTAATCAGTTTTTTTACAAATTTTTGTTTTCGAGTTTCAATATTTGTATCAATCTTAATCATGGATTCTCCTTCATAGAACATCTGAAAAAATGTGTTTTTTATAAAGCGTTTACGGCTCTTTAATTTTCTGCAAAATGATTTTTTATAAATAAAGCACATTGAGAGTTCAAGAGCAAAATATGTACCTCTCCCATTGAAATAACATTGAATGTAACCTTAATTTTGGACACCAGTGGACGTATTCACAAACTCATAATTTTCCCGCTTTCTCGCTGCGAAGTTCGAAAGGTTTTAGGGGGAGGTTTTCCAATGTTTAAGAAAAACACTACGATTATCATTTACCCAAGACGAATAAAAAGAAAAATAGACACCGGTATTGCGTAAACAATCACAGACTTGATTAACCGTTATTATTAACTTTGCAATGGGTGATTATGAGAGCTAAAAATCGCATTCTAAGGTCATTTCTAACAATCTCTGCTTTCAATTTTTATTTTACATATTATGAATTTTCCGATTGATAAGATGTTGAGACACCTAAGAATGAAGATCAAACTATAGTTAAATACAACCCACCACTGGAAGATTTAGTGGCTTCTAAAAAATTAAAAAAGACTCTGGGATTGAGTCAAACCAGCCTCGATTCCATATTGACATAAATGCCAAGCCAACTAGTCCACCGGGACACGGAAAACACCGAAATTGATTCCTTTCCCTACATCCCTACATGGATGGATGGACTGATAGATAGATAGATAGATAGATAGATAGATAGATAGATAGATAGATAGATAGATAGATAGATAGATAGATAGATAGATAGATAGATAGATAGATATTTCACTATCTTTCATATCTTGTTAAATAATATAAAAAGATTTCATTGCAATAGGGAGTCACAACCCTCATCAACACTCCTCTGCGTACGCCAGTGACTACTATATTAAAGATCTATTCTAATTATTTTAAACTTTTACGGTATAATAAAATCAATCAGACAACTTTGAGCGGTTTGTTAGATTATTAGACCGCTCAAAGTTGTCTGATTGCTTTTATTATATTTATGTCAAGCGGTGTTACCTACTCAACAACTTTTACGGTATTAAAACTGCAGTTTTCCTAGCTGTATTATCAAAAACACCTCATATAATAATGTGATATTGTATCGTGGCATCGTCGTTTGGCTAGTCACGCGTAGGAATGCGTGATTATGCAGATTTTCCATCTTCCAAGCTATTTGGCGTGAGAGTACAGATAAGACGGTTCTTCATTGATAAGAAGCTGTGGACAGCGGATGCCCGCTCTCCCATAGTTCGTTTGTCGTACTTTAATTTATTTTAGTTCTCTTAGTTATTCTTAGTATATCTTTAGTATATCTTAGTTATTCTTAGTTATTAAGTTGTCGAGTTCGTGTTTTGTTATGGAGTTACACGTACGCCGATACCGCCCCATGTTTGCCCACAGTATATAAACAGGGAGTCTTGAGCAGGGCGGACGAGAGGGATCAACAGAGACTGCAGCCCGGGGCCCGCGCTGACAAGAACCTATGCTGTGGGGAGGGGCCTGACCCTGCCCCCAAAATATTTTTGATACGATATTATTGCTCTTTTTTTATTTAAAAATAATAATGTGCCCCTCCCCACCGAGAATTTTCCCGAGATTTACAGTTTTTTTAATTATTCTTCATTAGCCTGTCTCGATTATTGAAAAAAATAATAATAGTAGCTTACGTTAGTTTCTTTTTTCAGCAGTGATCTTGTAAAATAATTAAAAAATGAGTAAGTATATATAAAGTTTTCCTCGCCCATTCTTGGCGGAAACAGGCTTTGGGACGGGCAGAGCGCCATGTTCCCAAGCCTCTTTTTACATCACTTCTTAATGTGCCATGTCTAGAAACTTCCTGACAATGTGACACGTGTTTAGGATTGTGGCTTTTTGTATTTCAATGTAGGTGTTTGGGTCAATGTTGAGTATCTCCAAATTCGTCGCAAGCGTTTTTGGTACTATCCCTGTTGCTGAGATGACTAACGGGATGATGAGGATCTTTTCCATACCCCATATATCTCGTACTTCATGTCTGAGATCTTGGTACTTGGTGATTTTCGTTGTGTAGGTTGTCTGTATGTTATTGGTGTTGGGTACTGCTATGTCGATTAAGTACGTGGTCTTATTCGATTTATCGACGAGGGTTATGTCAGGACGGTTATGTGGGACTGTCTTGTCTGTTATGATTGCTCTATCCCAGTAAAGCTTGTGTGTTTCGTTCTCATGCACGGTCTCTGGCTCATATTTGTAGTACGGGCATTTTTCTGTCAGAAAGCCAGCATTCGCTGCCAATTTCTGGTGGACTATTTTCGCTACTTGATCGTGTCTATGTTTGTAGTCTGACTGCGCAAGGATCTTGCATCCTGCCATCACGTGTTGGATTGTCTCCGATGCCGCATGACAGTGTCTGCATTTGTCGCTTTCTATGTCTTTTCTCTGGATGAATTTCTGATTGTTCCTTGTTGCGATCACTTGGTCTTGGATGGCTAGCATGAATCCTTCTGTCTCTGGCTGGAGAGTGCCTTTGGCCAGCCAAGAATTTGATGCCTTTTTGTCAACGTGTGGTTGTTGCAGGTCATTGTAGTGCCTGCCATGTAATGGTTTTCCGGCCCAAGTTCTCAGTTTCTGTTCGTTGGCTGTTTCCAGGACACGCTCTTCGGTACTACACAGGTTTAGTGGCGTGTAATTTGCATCTGCTTGTATTATGGCTTGGATGAGTGGCGATCGGGGACTCTTCAACTGGAAGTATTGCCTCATGCTCTGGATCTGCTTGTCATGTAAGTCTTTGAGGTCCGCTTGTCCGCGTCCTCCTTCTTCCCGGGGTAGTGTTTGCCGTTCAATTGCCGTTGCAGGGTGTAGTTGTCCGGCTCTTCTCTGGATGGTTCTCATTTTCCGCTGGAGTTGTTCTAGTTCAGTGTTGGACCATTTGATGATCCCGAAGGAGTAGGTGAGCACTGGTACCGCATATGCGTTAATTGCTTGCGTGGTGTTCTTCCCGCTCAGTTTCGTCTTCACAATGCTTCTAAGTCTTTCTTGGAATGCTTGCGTGAGCTGGACTTTGACTTTCTTGTGCTCCTGCTGCCGTTTTTGCATTATCCCTAGGTATTTGTAGGTTTCGCCCTCGTCCAAGGTCTTCAGTAGTCTCCCGTCTTCGAGTTCGATGCCTGGTAAATCTTCTTTGCTATTCTTCTGTATTTTGCACTTATCGAGGCCGAATTCCATTCCTATGTCCTTGGAGAATGTCTCTGTTATACTGATGAGTTGTCGGAGTTGGGTGATTGTTGGCGCGTATAGCTTGATGTCATCTACGTACATGAGGTGGGAGACTTTATGTAGGTTTCTCTTGTCTTTCTTCAGCATGTATCCGTATTTACTTGTGTTCAGCATCCTTGACAAGGGGTTTAACGCCAAGCAGAACCACTGGGGGCTTAGTGCGTCTCCTTGAAAGATTCCGCGGCGGATGGGGATCTCGGCCGTTTCTATTTTACTGTCTGGCGTGTTTAGCTGTAACCGGGTTCTCCATTGTTTCATGCTGCTCTGTAGGAATCGGATGATTGAGGGATGCACTTTGTATATGCTGAGTATTTCAAGGAGCCACGAGTGCGGAACAGAGTCGAAAGCCTTCTTGTAGTCTATGTATGCGGTGTTGAGTTTTCGCTTTTGTTTTCTTGCTTGTTCCAGGATAACTGAGTCGATGGTAAGCTGCTCTTTACATCCCAGAGTCCCTTTCTGGCATCCCTTTTGTTCTTCCGTCATTAAGTTGTTGCTTTCGCTGTGCCGGCTTATTTTTTCAGAGATGCACCCCGTGAGTATCTTGTACAGGGTGTTAAGGCACGTAATGGGTCGGTATTTCGCTGGGTTACTGGTATCCTGGTCCTTCGGTAGGAGGTAAGTTATTCCCTTGCAGAGGAATTCAGGCATTTTGCTGGGGTCTTCAATTATCGCCGTAAGTTCCTTGGCTAATGGGCCATGGGCGCTGGTAAATTTCTTGTACCAGAAGTTGTGTATGCCGTCAATACCGGGTGCTTTCCAGTTGTGCGTACGTTGGATTACCTGCTGGAGTTCCTCTATCGTGATGCCCGTGTACTCCATCTCCTCTATTCCTCTCGTAGCCTCCATTTCTTGCTGAATCCAGGGGC
>QLNU02015003.1:56684736-56712675 GCA_006491805.2 Dysdera silvatica
TAGGTAGGTAGGTAGGTAGGTAGGTAGGTAGGTAGGTAGGTAGGTAGGTAAGATAGGTAGATAGATAGATAGATATTTCACTGTATGCACTATTCTCATTTGGCAAAAATGTACAATAACTGGCCAGAATTCTAAACATATTGAAAAATAATATCGCAAGTCACGTTACCTTTCACGTTATATACATTTTTTTTTGTTTATAAACTTTTTTGTAAGCTTTAATGGCAAATGTTAACGATATTTAAAATTGGATAGTTTTTGAAAATTACGGGAAAGAACTACTTTTATTCGGTGGAACATAGTATGGAAATTTGTCCTGGTAAACTTTGCCGTATTTCACATTCATGAAATGATACGCAGACCTCCTAGGTTGCTTTCAACAGGTTTAACAGAGGAATATTCCGACCATATTATATTTATCCCCAGTAGAAGGAAATTGACAGAAAACTTTCAGTATCCTTCCGGAAATTCGGTCGAATCCGAAAGTTAGAATATTTTAAAACCTATTTTCACGTTTTCAACAATTCAGAAAGATATTTTATTTTTGGACGATGCCCCTTTTATCCGTAAATATACTGCTCATATCTTGAATTTATTATTTTATATTTAATACTGTCAAAATTTGTTTCACCATCCTTGAGTTGTATTTTATTTCTGCAGATTTCAATAATTTAAAAGTTGCGTTTTCGAATATGTCACCAAAGTATAAAGCATTTTAATACTTAAAGAAAATCAAGAAATTACTCATCAAAAATCCCACGAAAAGTGTATTTCTCTGCTAAATGTCTCCATAGATAACTGAAATGTGTAAACACATTTCAGCGAGAATATATATAATTACGTAAGCATATTGTGTAATTAAAATTAAATATTTTATCTGTATTACAATTTTATATAAATAATACTTTTCACCAGCTTATTAACTTATATTCATTTCTTGTGGAGAATCGCTTAAAAGTTCAATATGGTGTCAAAATATACCTATCTCTTGATAGATTCTGACTACTTTGATAGATTTGAAAATAGATTAAGAAAATATTTAGTAACGGTGTAATGGGGACTAAATGGCAAACAAAATCTACAAGTAGAAGAAAGATATAAAGCGGTGAGTGCTTCTCAATTGGTTATGTGTTATTTTGATGTCAATGAATAAGAATTTATTTTGACTGTTTATTTAAGAACGGGTAACACATTTCTAGCAAATAAGATGAGAAGATAGTCATATAGAGCAAAGTAAGTTAGAAAAAAATCGGAAAATTATTACTAATGACGATGGACGTGGACGGCGTCTCTTTTTCAAAAGAGAATCTCATTCTCCTAAACAAAAATAGCTCTAGATTGAGCTAATAATACGTGGGTGTCAAATTTATTAGTCCAAATATATTATATTATTTATTATTATATTATTATATTATATTATTATTATTATTATTATATTATATTATTATTATTATTATTATTATTATTATTATTATTATTATATTATTATTATTATTATTATTATTATATTATATTATTTATTATTATTATTTTTATTAATAATATAATTATATAATATTTATTAGTCCATCAAAACCTCACAAAAACTCGCCGCGGTGGCTTCGTGTGTTAACTATTATTTGTCAATTGTGTTAGCCCTGTGAAAGGTAATAATATTTTATATCAGAAAATTATATTGTAAATAAATAATGTATATATTATTAATCAATCTGAAAATTGGCAGACGTATTATTTAGTCAGCGTTTTCCATTGAACAAGTTCTTTTTGAAACAAAATAAACAGCTGGTTTTTGAATGATCAAAACGAACTAGAAATCAGAATTTAGAAAAATATATGTCGCTTATCTGTAAATATGACTTTGGTTGAGATGTTCCGTAGATTTGAAACAATAAGTGGGCGAATAATTTTATCGGAAATTAAGGTGCAGGAAACATAGGCATTATATTAAAATGCAATTTAAAATTTCTTCATGTAAACCTTTTATAATCTAAACTGTTGTATGTATCTAAATGGGGCATAAACTTTCTACTAAATTGTTAATAACAATTTAATAAATTCCTCAAGTGTGTTAAAACTTACCGTTGGTTAAAAAATAGCAAGATTTCAGAGAATGTACCTTTCTGTTCAATGTTTATTTAATAAGTTGAAAACTTTGTTGATTTTGTTATTGCTATTTCATTTGAACGGCTAATCTTTCCCAGCTTTGTTCAATACTTTTAACGGCTCTTATTTTCACGTTAGTGTCCTAAGGAGTTTCACTAAAGTTTTCTCTGAATAATTTTTGAGAATGGCATAGCGCGACTTCAAAAGTCCGTTCTCTAAATCGCTTCTCTCTAAATGTTCACCACCCTCCTTCGAATAAAAGAATCGAAACTCATACATATATCATCATCATCATTATCGTCGTGATTATATATATAAGAGTATATGAACTATGACAATTTTATTTAAAGGGGGGGAGATGGTGAACACTTTTAAGTGGGTCACTGCTTACGTCAAGCTAGGTCACTGATTATCGATAAGCTAAGAAATATAAATTTATTCATTACGAATTCCAGAAGGTATGAGACTGAAGAATTAGTAAAATTCCAAAATTTTATTTATATTTAACTTACAAAAACTTTAGTAAATATCCCATCTAAACTAAGCAAACCTTACTAAACTCATCGCACGCGAGATAATTTCGCGCAGACCTACGCAAATTGGATTTATAAGTAAAAGTTAATATTTTAAGCTTAAAGTAAAGTTAAAAAGTTGGTTTTGACATGATTTTCAGATAGATTTGGCCTATTTTTGATAAAAATCGGCAGAGTTTTATTGAAACGTATGTGAAACCATTTGACTCTACGTTTATAAAGTTTTTACTGTTACCTATGAATTAACACTATATTTGATACACTATACTTTGATACACTATATTTAACACCATATGTATATCTGGTGTGTAACTTTTAAACTATTACACTAGTGTATTCGAAATAAGAAAAAATGTCCAAAGATTATACTGGAAATAGGAGAAAACAGAAAGTAATAACTTTTTTCGTTACGACATTTCTTCCATATGGTGAATAGCATATAGATAATATATGTATATTTATATTTATATATATTTATGATATAATAATTATGAGTATCCATATACGAGATGTATAAGTATATGAGTATGAATAAATGATGTGTACGAATAATGAAAAGCTGCTATATTTAGGCAACCTGGATGTGGTCATTGCATATCACATGCTGTTGCAACCATGGAATTTAAAAAAATTGTGAACAAAACTTAATAGTAGGCTATTTGAAAATGCATTTATTGTAATTAGAAAAAATGTGAACAAAATTTCATGAAATGTACTTTATTTCATGAAGTTATGTAACCATAAATTGTGGATTAATTGTTGAATTATGCTCTTTATTTAAAAATGAGAAAAATTAAACTGTGTACATCTCAGGAATGTCGTAAAAGTGATACAGTACAAAAAAAGAAAAGAGTGAAGCAAAGCAATTGATTACAATGGGCCCATTTTAAGAATGACAGATTTTTGCAATTATCTCGGCTACAATTGTTGTATTCAATTTCAAAAGAAATTTCCTCAACATTTTTGAATTTTCCGAGATCATGATCGCTATAACAACACCTAAACCAAGTGTATTGTTACATATATTATCTATATGCTAAATATACATATATATTATCTATATGCTAAATATACATATATATTATCTATATGCTAAATATACATATATATTATCTATATGCTAAATATACATATATATTATCTATAAATATACATAAATATATGCTAATATACATATATATTATCTATATGCTAAATATACATATATATTATCTATATGCTAAATATACATATATATTATCTATATGCTAAATTAGCTTATGTTATTATTACTACATATTTATGATATAAATATGCTTATTTTATACATATTTATAGATATTTATGCAGAAATTAAACTTTTCCATTCAATTCATCCCTCCACATACATAAATCTCTCCTTGTTTTACATACATTATAGTTTAAAATATGTAAGTTTTGATCTCATTGAACGTAGAAACGTAGAAAAAAGATTGTGTATTAGGTTAGACCTCATTTGTGGAATTGCGCTGCATGTTAGTATAAAAGTAGGGTTACCACATATATTTAGAAAGAGAAAGCGCATGATAATTTTGAATTAAATGAGAATTTTCTCACAGAAATTACTGATAAGCTGCTGCGTTAAGTATGATTTATTGCGAATAATTAAATAAAAGTAACACGTAAAGTAAACGAAAAATGTACCATAGATTGAATATTATTATTAATTTTTCTATATACACAGATATATATATACAGGGTGTATATAATATGGCGGAAAAGAAGTTCACTACACGATTCCTTGTGAAAAAAGGAATAAAAAATGTCCAGTGCAATTTTTGCTTAAAATCAATATTTAATAAGTTATTTCAAAGCATAGCTGAACCAATAACAAGGCAAAGCCAACCCATTTATAACCGCTTTAATGCAATCACACCATGCATTCTCTCATGTACGCCCCTTGCCACGAAGAGAGATAGGAAACGAAGATTTCACTGGTTTTTAAAAACTTGCTTAGGTCACGTGTTACTTGAACTTTGGGATATCGAAACTTCACTAAAGAGTTAGTTTAGTTACGTTATAATTAACAGCAAACTCCAGATTTGGTGATTTCTCGTGCCTTCTTTGTTGTGGGAAAAATATTATAATTAATAGTAACTTTTTCTTATTTTGTAAGTAGCCGCGTCCCAGCGACATTCCGTCGGATGCCAGTCTTGCGACGTATTTGCTATCCACGGTATAGACCGGTCAAGACCCGCGCCTCGGACCCCTGAAATGCATTATCCTCCACTGCCAGCGACTAGCACATATTCTAATATTTTAAACAGAACATAGTATATCTATAAGGCAACGTTTTCCACAGGTCCAACAGCAGTGCCAGTATAAATCGCATACCATCATATAACTTCGAAACTAGTTCATAATTTACCATCTTGGGTATTCAGTTTCGAAGGAAATGAAACGAGTTAAAGCAGATACTTGTTGATTCGGCTTTAATAGTAGTATTTTAGCTCGATGTTCATAACTGTGAAAGATTTGCACAAGGCAGATGTTGTGGGTTTGGGAAATCTTATCTGAATAGGACCAACTGGTTATTAAAATCAAGTGTTCATTAAAAAAGTGAAAGTCATTTGATTTACCAAGTTCATTGGCGGTACCGAGTTGTTAGTGACCCCCTCCACCTCCATTTTGAAGTAGGTTCATGCTGCTTCTGAGTTTGCCATAGGCTATTTCCTTCCATTTGGAAACTGATGATCGCTATTTCATTTTTAAAGAAAATTTCATACGATTAATTTTTTGCCTTATTAATTGTAAAATAATAGATATTTTTTTTTTTCTCAAAGTACTTACTATAAGTTTTGTGGAAAATGAACAATGACGAACTGGGTCCTTTTCCTCTCGGGCTTTCCTTACTGCAGAGGTAATCAGTACGCCACTGCTGTCATATGATATGCGAATACAAAAACAACAGGATTAAATGCCGGGGAGGGGTTGCCAGATGACTTCAAAATGGCTATTCCCCTTCCTTATTGCCGTACTTCTGTTCACTTTCCATAAATAAATTAACCCTGGATCCCCCCCTCTCCCTCCCGGCTGTGGGAGGTTTCAAGTATTACGTAAGCAATATTTTGGCCGTTTTTTACATCTTCCCCTCTGGTAAGCAAAAATTAAAAATAAACACAAAATCCACCCCCTACCCACAAAAGTGCTTACGTAATACTTGAATGCTCCCTATGCCAAAAGATACATTTTTTATAAAGTTACCAGATTTAGAAAAAAGATTGGTATTCCATTGGCTTTAATATTTGGCGATGAAACAACCTTTACTAGGTTGCCATACTTCGGAATTCCAATGACGTATTTGGACACGCAACTAAATTTTCAGGTTTGAAGTTAACCAATCAGATCTGTTGTGCTTAGCCATGCCTCTCCAAGAATTTCTTTGGTTTGCTTTTCTAATCATGTGCGTGTCTGGCGCGTGATTCGTTCATCTTTGGCCTTAATTATCTTATTAAATATTAATTTTAAGCAAAAATTACACTGGACAATTTTTATTCCTCTTTTTCACAAGGAATCGTGTAGTGAACTTTTTCCGCCATTTTGTATGCACCCAGTGCATATATATATATATATGCCACACAGTTGTCTTCTGCTAAGGATACAGGCATTCGGCAGAGCACCGCTCTGAAATAGCCGCAGTAGAGGTCACTCCCTAAGAGGATGACTAAGACGGGTTGCTTAAACTTAGAGCAGGAATTTCGGCTGTGGTGACCGAAGTTCGGAATCTTTTTTAAACTGTAGGTTCAGCTTGCCATCTCGTCTGGCCAACGGGGTAAATTTTAGGCCGCTTCCTATTTGTTTCCTTCACCGTACTACATGTATGTGTGATAACAGAGAGACCTTCATCCTGCAATGGTTGGATTGAAAATGGCTGATGATAATGATATATATGTGACCACCTTGATAAATTGACCACCTCGATAAGGGGAGAATTGGTAGGGACTTACTGTTAGTCATGCCTATGCCAGTGTCTCTCTCGTGCTTATTGACCACCTGTCTACTGTGAGCATTGCAGTCCAACCCTAACTGGCCAATTTAGGCAGTTTTTACTTAGGACTGGGCAGTAGCACGTTACTTGTAATAATTACATATTACAGTACTTGTATAGGTAATTCGCTACATTTGAGAACCAGTAATTTTACAGGTAATTCGTTACATAATTTTCGATAAAGTAATTTTGGTTACAGTAACAAGTTATAATTTATATTCGTTTTATTATTAATATTATTGAGACAAATTGTCGTGTCACACGAATATTTTTGTGACGAGTCTACTCGTGTGTAATATCAAACTCATCTACGATAATGTAAATTCTAGAAGCAGTGCTGCCAACTTGGCTTTTCACGCAAAAAAATAAGATATTATTAACATCTAATGAGTACTAATATTTTGAAGCTGGCAACATTGTTTAGAAGAGCTGTGAATCTGGCAACAGCTACCGATGTTTTGATCTTGACGATAATGGAGGACGCCACCGCGAAAAAAGTTGAAATGTCAGTCGAGAAATTGTTTGAAATAGAAGAAGTTTCCAATAAAAGTGACAAAGGCGATGTGTTTATTCTTTGGCCTTACTGGAAGAAGTATTTTGTATTGCAAGAGAAAGAGGGTAATAGTTTCACATTTAATTGTTCGATCTGTATTAAAACGAAAGTCTTCTGCTGTTGTAAAACATCGCTAGCTAATTTACGTAAACACGTGCAGGTAAGCTTTAGTTTATTTCGACGTTTTTTCTTCAACTTCCATTGCACAGAAACTACGATATTTTGTTTTCTGTTCTTTTATTTTATAAGTATTGAAATTTTAAATGACAGAAGACGTTTCTTATATTTTGATTTTATTTTCAGAGAATTCACCCACGTGTTTTTCCAGAATTAGAAAAATTACACTTAGAATCGTTTTCAAAATTAAACGAAAAGAAGGCTACAAGTGATGACGAAGGACAACCTTCAAACAAACCCTTAGCTGCTCCAAAATTGAAGAGGACGAATCTATCCCTCGTTTCAAGCGCTGGTAGTGTTCAGAGAAATATATCGCAAGGACGTGGATAATCTCGTTGTCAACTTTGTGATAGGATCCCTACAGCTATTTAGTATAGTTGAACAAGCTGCTTTTAAGAAATTCGTTACAGGTTTGCAACCTAATAGATCAGTTCTGGGACGGGAGTCATTAATGACGAAAACAAACGAACAATTTGATGAATTCAGACGAAGTATTTTAAGAAATTTATCTGCAGTGAAATGGGTATCCACGACTGTGGGAGCTCTAGTCATAAATCTTTTCTAGGTGTTACTGTGCACTGGATTGAAGAAGGACCCTTGAAAGAAAATCAGCTTCCTTAGCTTGCAGAAGAATTGTTGGTACTCATGCGTATGACGTAATAGAATCAAAGCTCGAAGAAGTGCATAAAGAATTCCAAGTTCAAAATAAAGTGGTTGTAACATTAACTGATAATGGGTCAAGCTTTTATAAGTCGTTTCAACTCTTTGGCTTGAATGACGAAACAAATATAGATATATATGTATCTGTCCCATCTGATAATTTTGAAAAAGTGAATACTGATGCTTTGTCATCAGAAAAATTTTCAGAGGAAGACGAAATTATCATAATACCACTCACTCAACTACTTGATGTATCTGATAGTATTGAAGAATGCAGCTTGCCTCTTCATCATCGCTGTGCTGCGCATACTTTGAATTTAGTTTCAGTCATGGACTCTGAAAGTGCATTCGAAAATCTAAGGTACAAACAGATTTTTCTTTCTACATTTGGGAAGTGTCAAGATTTATGGAACAAACAAAGTCGTAGTATTAATGCCGCTAATATAATTAAACAGTTTTGTGGGATATATTTCGTATTGCCAAATATAATCAGATGGAATTCTACTTACAAGGAAATAGAGAGAATGCACCTGATTCTTTCATCTAAGGAAGCTGAACTGGAAGATGTTTGTGTTCAACTTAAAGTGCCAATGCTGAGATCATTTATTGAGGAGTATTGCAAGGTAACGAGTGCGTATTAAATGAAACAAATACAAAGAGATATCCGTTTTTAGAAATTTCATTATTATAAAGTATATATCAATAATTAATATACAATATAAGAGCAATTCACACATAATTGTTACTTTTGAGTTCCTCAGTTGTAACTTTTATATCAAATCACATTTCGTAGTGTTTTTTATTTCTAAAATTATGAGATGGTTCATTTGCATAATTATACTTGTGCCAAAGTTAACACGGTATACTGTTAAGTCCACAACGACCTACTCACACCCATGCAACGAGTATTCATTCGCCAATTGGCGAAAAATGAGATAGCCCTCCACACAATTAGGCTGTTTATTGCATAATTTTGAATGCAGAAAAACCAACACCACCACGTGGAAAAACGCAGTTGCCAAATTTCCTTCCAAGAGAATAAAGTCTTCTGAGTGGTCAGTTACTTGAATGACATCAGCGCTAGTTATAATGATTCTTTTTCCTAAATTTAATAAATACCCGATTTTAATTACACAAACATGCCTATGTTTTATGTATTTCAACATTATTTCAATGTTTTATGTACAAAATGTATCTTCTATTAACTCTGTTAACGGTCGAACTATATCACACTGGTGGAATCCTACTGCTCTGCGCCTTATCGGTGCACTAGGATAGCTTTTTCGCAAGTATAGACAGCAATATATTTATAAGGTAATTAATTATTTTAATAATGTTTCTCAGGTTTTGGTTCCATTACCCAAGTCACTGGACATACTACAGGCTGAGAAGAACAGTTACTTTGGATATTTGCTAATCCAAACACTACTTCTGAAACTGCAAACCTCGAAGGACTCCTTAAAGTATTGTGAGCCGCTTAATGTTTATTTAACACAAGGTGTTAAAAATAGATATAAACATATTTTTACTGATAAAAACGTAGGGACTGCCAGTGTTCTTCACCCAAAATTTAAACTCGGTAGTTGGTTCTATCCTGTCATAAACGATTCTGATTGGGCTACTGTCAATGCATTTCTACAAAGAGAAAATATCAAACGAATCGTAGAAGAGAAATATTGTGATCATAAAAATGTAGCCTTTCCTACTGATTGTACTGATGATGACCAACATTCATCAGCAGTGACGAAGAAGTTTTTGAAAGTATGAAAACTAGATACCCTTCCGCCAATTTTGAGTCATCCACCTACTTTCAAAATAAGGATTGTAGTATGTCTGTATTCTGTTCCCTGCCTACAGTAAGAAGCATGTTTGTAAAATACAATGAGCCCTTGCCAGCCAGCGTGGCTGTTGAAAGATCGTTTATTTCTTGCGGTTTGTGTCCCCGACCCAGTCGTAGCTGCGTAAGTGACAAATATTTTGAGATGTAGCTTTTGCTATACCACAACAAGTAGATAGATTTTCTTATAACCGTGTAATATAGTTGATAAAAAGTTTTTTTATTTATTAATTCCTTGTCGATTTCATTTGTGACGAACATGACATCTGACAACTTTTTTAATATACTTTTCATATTACAGTTGCATATATTAAAAAGAAATAGATGTTTATATATTTACTTAGAGCCTTTCTATTATTCCGTAAAAATATCTGTAATAACTGGCTATTTTAAATATTAAGAAATCAAAAACTTCATGTCACAGACACGACAAAAATTGGTCAACAGTTTTCGGTTAAATCGTAAATATCTTGTTTACTCTAATTTACTTCATTATAAACATTAATAGCAATTTTGTTTAGGAAAATAATATTAAAATATAATTTTATGAATACAAACTTTATAGATTTCTTTACAAAAAGGAAAAAAATATATGACAAATTCAAATTAAACAATTTGCAGTGACATTCCATTTATGTGTTAGAACAAACTTTTTACTAACAGGTAACATGACTAAAAGTAAACATCTTCCAAAAAATAACTGTTTGAGAAAAATGATAAATTGGGTTATTTTTATGAAACTTGAATATCTGTTATTTAATAGAAATAAAAAAACAGGCACTATTCACATTTCAAAAATCAAGTGTGGGTTGACCTTTTCGTGAAATTGATCTCCTATATTATTTTGTAAAATATTTGTAAATAAGGAATTTTGTTGTAAAAAGAAATCTCAAAGGTAATTGTAATGTGTTACTTTCGAAATTTAGTAATTTTATAGGTAATTCGTTATTTTTAGCAAAAGTAATTGTATTTATAACGAGTTGCATTTAAACAAGTCACCGACCAGCCCTGGTTACGAATTTTTATATATGAACTTTAATTTTTACCTCAAGTTTAGATTATATTAATTAATAATTAATTTTATTAATTATTAATTTTGTTTTTTAAAAGAATGCAAATGAGAATAAAATCCCGCTCGGCATCTATTGCAAGAATCATGTCTATTTCTCCCAAATAAGCAATTCATATTTAACTTTATTCATATACCGGATCGTATTTTTGCTATAAGCAAATGTATCTTAATCGTTCTTAAATTAAAAACTATAATTAAATAAATTCACAAGAAACGCTTACTATCCAAATAGTGAAGACAATATTTACCTTATTTTCAGAAAAGTTTGCTTCTCAGGTTTAGTTAGTCCGTACTTTTTTAATCTACAAGCAATGAACTCAGCAAGAGTTAATTTTCTCCAGAAGAAAAGATCTCCAAATATAACTTTGTTCCGTTTAGGGCAACTGATATAGGACAATTCGATAAAAGCTGGGTTTGCTAAATGCCGTCTCCTTTCTGCTGTACTAAATCGTGACCTTTTCGGTAGATTGCTTCAATTGGATCTAATCCATTTATTCTTCGCCCGGTTATAACGGTACCTCAGAAAGCCGGGTATGTTTCCAGTAAGCTATAACATTAAAGAAAATGAGTATAATATGCTTATTTTCTTATACAATATACATATGGTATACAGATACAATGTAAATATAATATACAAACGCAATGTAAATATAATATACAAATACAATGTAAATATAATATACAAATACAATGTAAATATAATATACAAATACAATGTAAATACAATAGACAAATAGAATGCAAATATAATAGACAAATAGAATGCAAATATAATACACAAATACAATGTACATATGGTATACAAATATGTATACTATACACATTTTTCCAAGGAAAGTATGTGTATATACATTTTTCTTATTCAAGGTTTTCTGATTCCTGCCTTTTTGCGCTGGACTGACGTCGAAAATTCCTCATCAAGTTACGGCTTTCGTGGTTATCTCAGATGTAAAAATAATTAGATTTAGTTATTTATTTGCAAATTAATACGCTCTAATATGCTCTTGGAATACATCACGACATATCGATTTTAATGGTAAACTATGATATGTTTACCTTGAGTTGCTGTATAGAAAGGGTAGGAAGATGAACTTAGTTCGGACCGTTTCATAGGAATATATTGAATATTTCAATCAGTTTAAAACAAAAATTGGTTGTTGGCATTTTCGACAGATACTGAAGAAAGCAGGGGGTGGGAAGCAAAAGGAAGATATAGAGAGAGAGAGAGAGAGAGAGAGTGGGAAGGAGTGAAGGAGCTTTAACAACTGGATCACCAATAAACCTGTCAAGTTTTTGGTAACTTGCTTCAATATATATACGATTTCTTGTGAATTCTAAGTTTTAACACATGAAAGAAAACGGGGTTCACAAGGTGAATTTATGCGTGCAATTAAATTTTTAAAATAATGGCTTTATGAATTAAATTCGATTATGGCTAGTTGCAATGCTTAGTCCACATGCAAAAAGAAGAATTAGTTGTAATAACGTTTGCAAGCATTAACTTTCATCTGAAACTTTTTTCTTTAAGTCGGTCAGAGAATAATTTCTTAAAACAGCATTTTTTTGGTTGACTTTTCTATAAAAGTGTTTCTTTAAGACTGTCTGTTCCTTGTCTGTTTTTAAGAAGTCTTTTTCAGTTTTTGGAATAACACTACCTTAAGGGAAATTTTTGAAACAATATTATCTTTAGCTAAATATTTTTGTGTCGAATTTTCAAAAAAAAATAATGTGCAAAAAAGGCATGCCTATGTTTTTTCAATATTTTTGCAGCTTTAAATTAAAAAAAAAAATAAGATTTAAGTGTTAAATTTTTATCCGATAATTGTCAGATTACCATACCCTAATTAACAAAACCTATTTTCATATTTGAATTAAAGCTGAAAACTTTGTTAAAATGCTTGACCGCTGGGACACAGAGCACTGTATGAAATAACGGATTCTTGGGGCTGCAGGGGCGGATTAGGGCCTCTCAAAAGGCGCATGCATTAAATTGTCAGAGTGTGTGAATCTATTGGTCCATAGGCCACTGCAAAAATTCCCGAATGCCCCCAACCAGGGCGCACCGGGCCTGCGGAACAGCGGCTCAGTTAGCCCTTGGGGGGAAATTAGGGAAATTTCCACTCCCAAATCCATAAAATTGCGGCAGAAATTGCTCACAACGAGCATTGAATATAATCACCAACATCAAGCAACGACAAAATTTTCATGATTTTTTTTACTTTTTTTTTAATTGCTGGTAAAATCCGGGACCTAAAAAAAGACTTGTTTACTAAATGTGGTTAAATTTTATTGCGCTTAAACATTATAACAAACAAAATCCATATTTTCCCCGCTATGTTCAGAAACTCACTAAATGCTGGCTTGATGTAAGTGGGTCTGCGATATTTTACATTCCCCCGCCTAAAAAAAATTACCTCTTCAGATCCACTTCTAACTGCATGACGTGGCTGTTCTTTCTACTGCATATGCAGGGGGAGTTGATGATGATTTACAATGAAATTTTGTATATTTAACATAGGAATATGTGAGACGTAGGTCGGTAACACCATATTGAGCCCATAACCCCCTTATGAACTTTCTCCGTAGGCCTATGATTTTCTCATGTGTCTGTGTTCAAAGGGGAATTATAAGGAACATGGGATCTGCCCCAAGGGCAGGGCGTGCTGGGCGGTCGCCCTGGGCGTCGCAGCCTGTGGGGGCTCCACCACAAAATATTGAGTTTCACAATCAATTCCGGGAAAAATTATTTTAAAAAAAGTGGCTAACTGTTATACCAATTCTTTTCGTAACTCCAATACCGTGGAATTAACAATCGAATAGAACACTTGAACATGAAGGGTCTGTTTACAGTACATCGAAATTAGCTTATTGGCTAGCGAACCGCGTCCTTGGAAACAGTAATCCCACTTTGCCCTTCGCCATCCATCCCTCCAGTAGCGAAGTATGTTCGCTGTCATTGCCAACGAGCTGATGATTTATTGAAAGTCGGTTGTCGCGCCCTCTCCTCTTCCCTACCCGTCGCCCGTTCTGGCGCGAGCCTTGACCAATGACGTGGGAAAAGACTCGTCCGAGGTGAAATTAGTTTCTGCAAACTTCTACTAATTTCGAGAAAGCAGTAGCGCTCATTCTGTCCAGATTTTTCTCTATAAGCTATTTAAAGCTTCCCCGTATGGATTGGAAGAGAGAGGGAGCCAGAGATTAAGATACTTTCCTATCACAGTACTGCAGAAAATAAAATCCAACGACCAAAAGGATCTGTTTACAAACTTGTGGATAGCATCACGCACACTATTAACTGTGCCTGTCATAGTCGCAAGTATCAAGCGAAGTTTTAGCAAACTCTAAAACTTATAAAAACTTACCTCAGATCGACCAGGACCGAGTAGAGACAGTGCTCTTGCAGTTTTAGCAATTGCAAACGAGGAAGCCAAAAAGTTGGACTTTAAACAAATTTTAAAATCTTTTGCAAGTGCCAAAGCCAGAAAGATTCCTTTAGATGTTTAACATATTGCATTTGGCTGTGAAGTCAAATAACATTGCATATTATTAGTTTTTTTTCCATACCTTAATTCTTCTTTTTTCAAAACTATATTAATATACCATATTTTTTGAAATGCATTGATTTTCTTTAAAACTACAAATCATATTGAGATTTTTTTTTTTTTTACTTCTACCCCAACTCTTTAACTCCCTAATTTTACTTAGGGCTATTTTCTGTTCAATGGCTATATGACTACTAAAAGTAAGCATTTGAAAGTGCCTATTGGAAAGTGAAAAATTTTCAATGTTGAGTCGATAATTAAAAGCTTAGTTGGAAGATTTGGGAGAGGGACATACGTGTGGGGGGTGCCGTAAGTAATCTCGCCCCGGGCGCCTACAACCCTCGGGGCGGCCCTGATTTCAAATACAATGAACTTTTAACACAACTTTTATATGGGCCATATTTGAACCTATGTTTTATGTATAGGGGTTGGAAACATGCCATGCAATCTCAGACTGCATCCGATCATGTGTTTTAGTGCCCAGGGGCCCAACGATCAAACCTTGGGACGTTGACTCCGAAGTAGCTAGTTTGAATTCAGCCTGAGTGCGTGGTATGTTTTTCCCTCTATGTAAAACAGAGGTCCTAGTATGAACTATATTAAAGCGGACTTTTGAAAATTTAATTGTATTTTAATTATCCTTCACACTCTTCTTTCTTTCTCAAAGGGTCTTCATTTGGTTCGTCGTACTGATGAAATTCTCGCTTATATTGACTATATGCATAGTTAATATATTACGACCATAGGCATAATCTGGCAGGAGCAAGGGGGCACTTGCTCCATTTTTTGTTTTTGCTCCCCTTCCCCAGTTACTCTATATTTAATCCGCACGTTAGGCCTATGTTTACGATCATTACACATCACCCATCAATTATTCAATTTATTTGCACATATCAATAACTCTTTACAACCAATATTTTATTACGCAGGAAATGAATAAAAATATTATTAAATTGAAATCTGAAATTTAATTAACAACCCTAATGGTGTACATATTTGAATTTATTTTTGCCAATTCGTACTGAAGGCCAATATGTATATTAATATATACGTAGTAATTTCGTATATTAAATATACAGCGCAATAATGTAAATATTTCTTAAACTCTTTATCTGATGTTATCTTATATAAAAAAAAAATATTTTTTTTTACAAATGAAGTTAAGTAGAGCGGGAGGTGGTAATATGTACCATGTAGGTGTTGTGAATCCCCTCGGTTCCTCGTCCGGAACGAGGAACACTCGGGAACAGTGGCAGAGGGGTAAATCAATTCCAATTACTCCGCCTTAGATAAGAGTTTGGCATTGCCGTGCATTATTGAAGGAGCATTTTTGTTGTGAGCGGTTGCAGTTTCGTCCTATTCGCGAAGGTTTAGAAAGGTAAGTGACATACATATTTTATGGGCATTCACATTGCATAATGCGCATATTTCGCTATCAAACTTTGAACTATACTAGTTAGACAATAATATGTCGAAATCAAAGTTCAAGTTCTTGGTTATGTTTGTGAGTAGAGATGTGATGTTTTCAACATGTTGTTGCTGGCAATATGGATCCCCCCCCCAAGTGCGTGTAATATGAATCCCTTGTAATCGTCGTATTTTCCAGACTCGAACTACATTGAACCACGTCATTCCCGAAATCAAGCTGAAAATGCACAGTCCCCATCCACTTCACTTCAACAAATTCTTCTGCAAGAGGATCAACCCGGAGTGCGAAACGTCAACTACTTCTTCTCTGACTCAGCTATTGCTGATGAGCACCATGTGAACTATAGGTCATGTGTATGATGTGTCAATTATGGACACACTGTGAATGTGCTATAGCCGAGTAAGAAATTCATGTTTGAGACTTCTGTAAATAATTGAGGTTTATTCAACAATGAATTTCATTTTTGACAAATAAACTGTGACTATTGCATGGAGGTCCATAAGACCCTAACGAAAAAGAGGTGATTTCATTTTCTTTGGTAATCGCATTATGGAAGTTATTGTAAATAGTCTAAAAACTATTCCTCGTGCTGTGGCCATAGTTGATTAGCATATGCAACCAACCATTCCCAAAACGAGTGGAATTGGCTTAAAATGTAGGCGCACTTTACTAAAACCAAAGTGAAGATCCATATTACCAACTTTTCCTGTATTATAAATGATAAAAACAAAAGTATTTGGTTCAAGAAATATCGTTGTTAAAGTGCATGAGATAGGATATATATATACATATGCCTGTGTATAATGTGTTCTTGCTTTTTGTAAAAGAACTCGTTTTCATATTATGTTATAACTAATTTTATTTTAAAAAATTTAAGAAATCGCCATTGAATCCTTGATTATTGTGGACTTCAAGTTATGAGTTATTTTATTGCTCACTGATGTCAAAGTATAACAATTTATTAATTAAAAATTTCTAACGTATCAATTCTATAATAAAGAAAAATATAATAAATATTGGTCCAATTAAAAGTTCATTCGTAATTAATCATTCCAAAGACAGTCTGTATACTTATATAAAACCTATTCATATCATGATGTTTTTTTGGTATGAAACTAAACCATGTCATGGCGTTTTATACTCACATGTACTTATATGGTAATCGATAGAACTCGACCAGTTTATTTTGATTTTTAATCTATTTAATTGCTTCAAAAATGCCGCATGTATACCAAGTGCCTTGCCAGATATCTTAGCTAACGGTAGAGCTAAGATTGATTTAGTTAGAGTTTAGTTTAAATTATCTGGGGCTACAAAGTTTTTAAAATAATCTAGAAAATGATTATTTGGCTAAGAGTCCGTAGTACATATTTTGACATGTACGACATAAAATATACGTATTGCCACTGTAACAGCAAGGTAAAGTTTAACAGAATACGCTGAAAAATTATAAACTCGCCGTTTAGTATTTATGATATATTTCATTAATATTTATTTTGCACAATTATTTAAGTTTGCAAAATATCAATAATTATTTATGAGAATGTGATTTGTTTATCGTCTTCTCAATTAAAAATATTTTTCTTCATTAAAATTTCTTAAACAAATTTATAATTCTAAGTGTCACTTTTGTTTTGGAATTAAATATTTAGCGCAAATTGTTCAATATATCTTGTAGATGAATTTAATTCGCTTGCAGTATCTAAATTAAATTTGCTGAGATTCTTAAGAAAATTTCTTAATTTTTTAGATATTTTAAATGTATTTATTAAATCGTAAATAGATGCATTTGTTATTAAATGTAACTGTAAATATTTATAATTCAGCTACAGCGTCATTCGGTTTTCAACCAAAATTGCAACGCGCTATCAGAAATTTTAATTTCATTAGGTAGGTATATTTTAAAGAAATCATTTCAGTAATTAAGTCTCATAAATTTGTATCGTGATTTATTGCTTTCTTAAAACACGACAGCTTTTTACTTAGTTTAAATTCAATTTCGTTTAATTATTTGAAATTAACGGGAGGAACAAGATTTTTTAACTTAATAATCTGATAATCACCAGAAAGTGGTTTTTTTTCCGTGAATTTGAATATATCATGAAAAACCATTTTCTTTTCATTTGCTGAATAATTAAATCTCTACTTTGAATCAAATTACTTTATTACTCCTTTACTTTAAATTTAAAAAAAAATACATTATTGATGGTAAAAAATTTACTAAGAGAATTTGATAGCATGCAAATAATTCCATTTGCTTCCTTTCGTAATTAATTCTTGTAGTTTGAAACGAATTAGTAGAAATAATTTAGAGTAATTAAGTGCATTACCTTTATTGCTTTATTTTAACTTTATCTCCAAATTATATGTGTGGATAGGTTTGAGACCAGGGCCAGAGGTTCTTAAATTACGAGGACGCCCTCTAGAGTATGTGCGGCAGGTGCTCTAGGGAAGCGCGAAACATTTTTCGCAAATGAAATTATTTTTACCTCTAGGTGAAATGCTGATTGATGTGTTTAAGGGCTGAAGCATTATTTCGTGTTCAAGCAGATATTGTATTTGTTTAAATAAGGCTATTTTAATTTGAACGACACGTTACTTGTGTTAATAACTTTATTTAAATTATCAAGTTATACATAAATGTATCTGTGTAGAAATACGTACATTAAGCAGGCAAAATATTTTTATTGATACACGAGATCAAACAGGAGAGGGCAGAAAGGAAATGCACAGTGTTCGCATATAGAGGAAAAAAAATTGAGACCCACTAATCTAGCTCATTCCATAAGCACATAAAATTAATATCGCTTCTGGTGTCCTCTGGATGAAAAATAATGTTTTTATATAATCCCAATTTCATATTAAAATCTTCGTGAATAATATAATATCAACTCTTAGCAATAAAGAGAAATAATCTCATATTTATGTTGATATTTTCTCATAATGCTTGATAATAGAGAACCACTTAGATATAATTTAACGTATAATACACAAATTCTATGATTTGCAATAAGTGGGGTCCGGGTTCTTAACTTTAAACCTTATAACAATGTTATGTTTTAATAAAATATTTTTAAGAAAAACTCTGGATTATTTTGTCTTAGAACTCGCAGTTGATAAAAGACAGCTACTAAATCTTACGTCGCAACACAAGAAATCTTTTGAACTATGGTGTCTTCCCGTTAACATAGGTTCGGCTCCCAATGATGTCAAAGGTGGAATGCTTACTTTCAATCTGCTTACTGTAATTCGGGGATGGATTCCCTAGGCTTTAAAAGGTTCGAATTCCTCGAAAAATTCCACATCCCAGAGAAGAATAACCATTACTGTTCTAGCGCTTTAAGAGTAACAACCTCTCAAATGAGTAACTTCTACACAGTCTCCAATTCCCACCTGTTCTTTGGGCAAGAAATGACATTTGGAAACATTACAGACCACTTTAGGCAGTAGTCAAAGAGGAAGAGATATAGGGAGAGATATGGATGCGGATTATCACCATCAAACGGTTGGAAATTACTCATTGAAATGCCCAGAGACTGTACGGACAAAATGCCACCAAAATACTTGTGTAAATTTAGGTTCGCCCAGACAATGCCCTTCGGTGGAACTCCATATCTTTGTCGAATGTAAACAGCTGTACCCACTTATCTGCTAAAGATTAGGATATAGATTTCTCACGGAAGTGAACCCGATGGCCCCAAGGTGTATATTTGTCGTTAAGTATTTGGCAGATTGATGAGGGTTTTCCTAGAGCCCAAATGACCTATTATGAAGGGGGGAGAATTGGAAGCGACCAACAAGAAAATACAAATAGCAATTCGTATGTGGTGATGCCACTAAGGTGGTGCTTATTTTAAATTTTAAAAAATAAAACTTTGAACCCTCACACTCTCTGAAAACAATAATACTTCTTGCTCATTAATTCGTAAAAACGACGCTCAGTCTGTTCTTAAGTTATTACAATGGTTTTTCACGTCCTTCTGCCAAAGATATACAACAACTGAACTCTTTAAAATAAGCATAATTCAGAAATATGAAAATTTACCCTCTCTCTTGTCAACATCACCGCATTCTGGAGGAGAATCTCGGAACAAGCTTCGGCTTTATATTCTCTTCCATTTCTAACCTCAAAACTTAAAATAATTTAATATAGATCTTCTCTTACATTTCTATAATTTTTATACTGCTCAAGCTATGTATCACGAAATATTGTATATCGGGTTGAATAAAAATTTATTATTATTATTATTATTACGTCTTTTTGAAGTTAAGTTCGTAAAAAATTATCATAAAATAGGTGCTCTAGCCGACTGGTTTTGATGCGACTAAGGATTATAGCAGTGATTCCCAAACTTTCTCATGCCCCGACCCACTTTTATAGTAGCCAAGTAATCCGCAACCCCCTTTTACAGTAACCAATAGATCTGCGATCCCCTATGACAGCCGTCGCCACATTTGCATAATAAAAATTTTTTAACAGAGTAAAAAACCACATTAAATATAAAGTTATATTACATTAATTTACATATATTAATTATATATATTATACTAATATTATATAATATATTATTTATATATATTATATATAATTATACATATTAATGTATATTATAGGTATAAACTTAATATTAGTAGAATATTGCAATATGTATAGCCATGTTGAAATATAAAAGCATTGGAAACATTTGGTATGAAATTCCTTATGAATGTAATTGCAAAGACAAATAGTTGCGGCGACCCCCAGAATCATGTTCGTGACCCTCTTGAGAGTCACGAACCCAGGTTGGGAACCACTGGATTATTGTGTTTGGTTTTGCGTCTAAGGTTTACGGCTGATGCCTTGACGCGATCGATTTCAATAGTTCCCTGCTTATGCCCCGCTGATTGTAAGTCATACTACTTGCATTATATCACTGCTTTATTTAAATTAATATGCAGAATTAAGCATATCATCTGTATACCAACACTTAACATTGGATAAGTATGATGTACATATATGTCCAATTGGTAGCGATGGTCACAGCATATCCCTATTAAAATATTGCCTATATTACAGACAAAAATTCAATAAATACATTGGCATTTTGATTACTATAAATTTCTCTTTCAATTGATAAAATGCTCATATTCGAAAACAATTACATACGCTTGGTGGGGTGGGGGTCAATATTGGACTAGTGGAAAAGATGCTGGCGGGTTTAAGCGGGCACGATGCTTAATTTTCATCAGGCATTGCCAACTCGTGCTGCGTCGCTGATAAAACACAATTGAAGGAAGACCGCGCATTATTATAGTTCTCAAGCGTTTGAAAATATTTATTACGAAATGTGAAAATGTGAACGGAATAAAATACACGGATTTAAGACTCAAAGGGATTAAGTGACGCAGTTTTGTGTGAAACAATTTGTGTTTTTTCATGAATCGGCGAACCGCATAAAACATGTTGGTGGGCCGCAAGTGGCCCACAGGTTGAAGACCAATACCTTAATGTTTTTTATTGGATTTTTATATGTGCGCCGTAGGAATAATTTTCCTCTTACTTTTATTTTCAGATTTAATACGTATTTATAATATACAACTCAGAATTAGAACATAATGTAACGTGTAAAAAATAAATTAAAATTTTATATTATGTTTTTTTGAGACATAAGACACATTTCGTATAAAATGTTGACTTCCTCATTGCCTTGTGCGCTTGTTTTAAACATGTTTATCTATAATATAGAGTTTTTCTAAGCCACTACAGTGCTAACTTTGACATGAATATCGCTGACGATAAAGTTGCACTTTATTCGATATTTTGCTAAGCCTTTTTATTTAGTTCTAAATGATTATTTTTTAATTGATTAATTTGTTACTATTTTAATCAGAGGTGAAAACTTAAGCCTTTTATTTTTAAATCCTTGTTAGATCAGGAGGGCTTTCTGCTAGCCCTAGTCTCAAACTCGAATCGTCCTGCTGTTATTGTCTTCGCAGAGTGATCATAACCTTAGATTCGCAACCAGACATATATCTGTTCATGAGATATATTATATGTATATAGCGCATATAGTTATTCTTATGGCAGCAAGAACTAAAAAATTCGATTTCATTTCTTATCAAATACTTTTACAATCGTAAGTGCGAATTCACAAATAATGCGAAATGGTGGTAAGATTTGAATTTATGGTGATATGAAATTATGGTGGCATAGGGAATTATGTTGACATAGTATAGAATTATGTGATTACATATTACTATAAAATTATGATAACATAGTTAAAATAATGAAATTATTAAGCCAAACTTAAGTTGCCCACGTGCATTAACGGCAAGTAAAAATACACCTTTAGCAAATCTAATTTGTATTTTGGAAAAATTCATTCTAAAATGATTTTCTTATTTTGTATCAAATATACACATTTTTAAGTATTTTGTGTGCAAAATACGTATTTCCAAGTATTCTGCACAACTCTACCGGTATACCGGTAACTCTACCCGTATAGACATGGAAAGCAAAATATAATGAACTGGAAAGTGATCATTTCCCCAGTGTCCTAAAATATACTGGGAGGGATTCTTTTATGTCATGGCATAACCCAAGATGGATAATTGAAAAGGCTGACTGGGAACTTTTTTACGTTCTAACAAACATAAATAGTACTATGGTTAACGCACCTAATATTAACTAAGCAGTGGAAATAGTCACCGATGACATCCTGCAAGTAGCAAAACATTTAATTCGACAAACTTCGACACATTTTCCAAAAATACCAAAACCCTGGTGGAACTCGACTGCAAAATTGCTTATAAACAAAAAAAAAAGGCATGGGGTAAATACACCATGCAAACAAATCTAATCACATTCACAAGAGCCGGAGCCAAACGAGATCCACCAGACAACAACCAAAGAAGGATTCTGGGAAAAGGTATATGTCTAGCATAACATCTACAAAATTCAAAGTTAATTTGGGATAATATTAAACAAATAAATGGCAATTACACCTCACATCTATTTTCTATTTTAGAGAGTAATTGGATGAAAATCAGTGATGTCCAGGAAATAGCCACTAGCTATTATATTGGCTCTGCTTTTTCTAATGTCTCAAGCAGTACTAACTACATTCCCTCATTCCAATTAGTAAACAGACATCAAGAAAAATAAATTTCCAATTTCCGTGAAAATACATAATATCCCGATATCATCCCATTTGCCTTCTTTAAATTAAAATGCGCATTACATCGGTCCAAAAGTACTATCCCTGGAGCTGAAAAAACACATTATGCTGTGATCAGGAACATGCTGTCAAATCCCTTCAAAATAATCTAGTTTTATATAATGAGTTTTAGACAGAAGGGGTTTTCCCAGAGGCATGGCTCAAAGCTATTATTATACCTTTTCCTAAACCGGGCAAAGATAAAAAAATCCTTCAAATTACCGAACTATTGCCTTAACTAGTTGATTTTGTAAACTGATTTCAAGTATGGTTTGCAGTAGGTTGATATATTATCTAGAAAATGGAAACCGTTTACCCGTACTAGCATGCCAAAGTGGTTACCGTTGGTATGATGAAAGACAGATAACCTTCTAAATTTAGAAACATCCATAAAAAGAGGCATTTGTTAAGAGGGAACACCTAGTATCTATATTTTTGATATAAAAAAGGCATACGATCTGTTTTGGAAATATGGCACCCTGAGAGAACTCTACTACTGTGGTCTTAGGGACATTAGACAAATGATTTTATTTTCATTTATCATGTTATCAATTGATTTTTTTTTTGCATAAGAACAATTATGCACGAATTTTATTTAGATTTCTCCATATGAATCCCTACCGCTATTGATTTTGTAGTAAATAGTATTCTTTTAATTTCTTAGTAAATTTATGCATCGTTTTGCTGTTTTTTATATCTTCTGGAATTTCATTCCACTTTTTTTATTCCTATGTAGTTAATATTCTCCTGACTTTTGTTAGTTTTACTTCTTTTTGGTATGTATTTATTGATATTTCGATAACTATAGTTAATTTTTTTGTTGAGTTCTATTATATTTTCATATTTTTGATTCTTTTCTCTTTCATATATTATCTTAAATAATTTTATGTCATATATTTCTTGTGCGTATAATATTTTTTTTTATATGCTGAAATCGAATTACCTGTTTTTAATGTTATTTTCTTTATTACTTTTTATATAATTTTATTTATTTTATTTTCATTTGTTTTATTAAGTTTTCCCCAAACAACATTACCATATTTATATAAATCGAACACTACGCAGATTAAATTAAACAATAATATAAATCAACGTTTATTGGCGTAGTGATACCAGCGCCGATGTTATGGCGTGATTAGATGGTGAAACGTTCGAAAGAAAATAAATATTTCTGCGTTCGGTGGGACCTGAACCCACGACCTTCCACTTGCCGGGAGGAGGCTCTACCCACTGAGCTACTATTAAAAACTATTTGTTTGTTTTGTGGTTTTACGGCTCAAAGACTATAATTTCACTTGCCGGGCGTAGGCTCTACCTACTGAGCTACGAACGACAATATTTAATCTTTTTACGAACGTATATAAAGACTGTATATACGTTCGTAAAGAGATTGGATATTGTCGTTCGTAGCTCAGTAGATAGAGCCTACGCCCATCAAGTGAAACTGTAGTCCTTGAGCCGTAAAACCACGAAACAAACAAATAGTTTTTAATTTTTTATCTAATATTGGCTTTTTCCCATCCCATATGAGCGCTTATATCGTTTCGTTTGGTTCACTAAATACATTACTTTGAATATTTTTTTACCTTTTTAGCTTTAAGTTATCTTTATTTTAAAACCTTGTATACGTACTCACCTTGTTTGGTGCAGAATGACCCTTGCTGTCCTTGTGCCATAAAAATGCAACCAACCAACCTTATATCTGAAATTTGTTTAAACCGTAACTCTCATTTTATTTTGCGGGACACCCGTATCTGATTGGAATCAATGATAATTTGCAGGCGCATGAACAAATAATAAACAGCAAATAATGACATAAACGAATAAAATAGGCACATGTGAAAAGAATCCAAACAGAAAATAACAAAAAAAAATACAATATAAATAAATATATGCATCTTAGATAACACACGCAAGCCGATGCTTTCTATTGTCTTCTATTTACAACTTTGGTAAAAAGAAAACAACTCCTATATCCTGTATAGCGTTTCAGTATGCCAAACACAGTGACTACATATGTACCCTTAGGTATACAATCGTATAAGGTTCATTTGTATTTGGTGACTCAATGAGAGATCAGCTCATTCTAATGCAAGACATCAGGTCATTGTAATGCATTATGTTTCGTAACCTAATCTCTTTCAACAAAGTAATCAAACCCCTTACTGCAGATCTAAATAAATAAATCGGACAAAGTACCTGAGTACCTGTACATGACCCGTCATATACCAGTACACGAGTACCTGTTCGAATCAATAGTTCAAATCCTAGATTATTCATATGCGAGCGAAAAGAGTTACCACTACGCAACTACTGTTCACTCATATAGGACTTCAGAAGTATTAATAATAATAATAATAATAACATTGGCATAATTATGATAAAACAAAAAATATATGGATCTCACGAGAATTTAGCATATGTTTTAGTTGAACGCAAAAACTGGGTGAGTGTAGATATTATTTGGAATTGTTATTATATGATAACTATCCTTATGCCTTGTATATAGAACTATTTTCAATAGAAAATAACAAACTGGGAAATAAAACTCATACGTTTGCATCAAAAAATCTTTTTTTCATCAAAATCAAAACTATCATTTTCTGTCGAAACAGAGTGATTAAATCTTGGACGAGCGCTACGTAACACGTTCTACCTCAAATGAAGTCAATATTTATCTTGGTTTAGGAAAGCCTTTCTCTCAAGCTCGAACGCTTGCTTTCCTAATTTACAAACAAAGCACTCAGAGAGAGCTAATTTTCGCAAGAAAAGGAAATCTTCCAACTTCGTTTCGTTTCATGAAACTACGTCAGGACAAAAAAAATTTCGTTTGCTGACTAATGTCTCTTTCCATCTGCACTAAACCGTGACCTTTTCGGCAGATCGCTTTGCACGGCTTAGTTCCATTTATTCTTCGCACGGTTTTAACAATTTCTTAGATCGTCGCATTTGGAATAATAAACTATGCTATTCAGGCAAATGCGAACCCGAGGAGACCTCAATGTATCTTTCTTCTATGCAAGTTTCCAAGAATCTGTAGTTTAAAAAGTATCTTGTTTTTAAGTGCTGAAATAGGAGACTTGTCGATGAGTCATTATTAGGGCGCGAATTACATGTTTTTTGCATATTTCTGCATATTTCGCTTTTGTGCACATATTTTTCATATTTCGGAATAATTTATGCAAAATTTTCAAAAAGTGTGTATTTTTCTAATCCGCTTGTAATTCTTCAACCAATTAGATTAATTCGATGTTCTCTTTTTTTTTTAAAAAAAAAAGAAAATTTAAATAAGAATGAAGCAAAAGTATGCTACAGAATATGTTTCAAGTGTAAATGATGAAATTAAATATTAAAGTTAGAAAAAACAAATAATTTTATGTTTTCACATTTCTGTGGCGATGTTTCTCAATATGCATAATACTTTCCAAGTCAAGACCAAGTGTAATATTTTTCAGCCCAAGCCACTAGCTCCGGCAGGTATAGGCAAGGGAGGGACATCTCTACTCCCCTGTATTTCGATTTTCTTTGGGAAAAAAAGTAAAATTAAAAAAGGTAGAAAATTTGCATTTTTAAGGCCTTTGCTCCCCTCCACCCCTAGATTTCACCCTGCCGGCGTTCTTGAGCCCAAGCCAATGCTTATACTGCCATATTTTCAAACATATCTCCGTACGTATTTCGTGCATTTTGGTGTGTAGTTTTATTAATTTTGTGTACAATCATATTCAAGAGCGTAACGAAGTGATATTTTTTATGCATTTCAGTATATATGTTATGCAATAATTCCAAGAACACTTGCACTGTTTCAATAAATTGTTATTTTATACATTTCGAAACATCGCTTATGAGTAGGGTCCAAATTTCTATGCACTTGCATATTTCTACATATTTTCGTACATATTTTGTAATAATTTTAAGCATATTTGGCCAAAATTTTATGAATAAAAATCTGGGCCTTAGTCATGGGATCCAAGTATCGGGAGACGTAACAAATTATTCGTGGGTGTAGAGTTGTATGAGCTCGTGGGACTCCAGCCCTCATCCCAATAATTTTAAATAAATTTATATTTACTGTAAAGTACAAATTCTCACAATATGTGCTTGGCCCCCAATAATTTTAAAAACTCTAGGTTGATTAAATTACGGTATATTGAGCAGACTATTTTTTTGCGAAGACTTAACTTTTTCTTACATACTTTTATAAATGCGTTATGATATATTGAATTGAAAATAACACTCAAACATGAATATTTTGATATACATTGAAGTGCCAGAAAAACTGGTACAGGCGTGCGTATGCAAATAACGGAGCTTTGCAACCAATCAGCGTAACGCGATGCGGTCGGCAGCGCCTATATAAGACAAGAGATGTCTGGCAAAGCTGTTAGATCGGTTCTTGCCGCTACAATGGCAGGTTATCAAGATTTAAGTGATTTTGAACGTGGCGTTATGGACAGCACAAGAGAGATGGGACATAGCATCTCCGAGATAGCGACAAAATTTGGATTTTCGCGTACGACCATTTCACGGGTATACCGTGAATATCAGGAATCCGGTAAAACATAAAATCTTCGACAGCTGTGAGGTCGGAAAAAGACCTTGAAAGAACAGGACCTTCGACGACTGACGAGAATCGTTAAACGAGATAGACGTGCAACACTTCCTCAAATTGCCGCGGATTTCAATGCTGGGGCATCAACAAGTGTCAGCGTGCGAACTGTTCAACGAACCATCATTGATATGGGCTTTCGGAGCCGAAGGCCCATTCGTGTACTATTGTTGGCTGCACGGCACAAAGCTTTACGCCTCGTTTCCAATTGCATCAGGATGGGGA
>QLNU02015003.1:56747034-56790779 GCA_006491805.2 Dysdera silvatica
ACGCTTCGTCTTAAACGAACCAGAAGGTTCCGCTGTATTTAATGACTTGAAAATGCCTAGTCAATCACAGTGAGAAGAAATTCCGTTGAAATATAAAATCGCGAAGGGTAAGAAGAGGAGAAGATGCTTTTATATTTTACAATCCATTTTCAACTTATTCGGCGATTTCGTTGCTGGGTGTTTAAGGATGAGCATAGAGGGAGGAAGAGCACTATAATGCCTTTTCTCCCCCTTTCTTTGCAACGCTTGAAAAGTTCAAATTCATAAATGCCGCGTAAATTTTATTCACGAATCGTAAAATTTATGAAGTTCAATTTTGAATTAAAATGGATAAGGAAGGTCTGAGTTCTTGTGACGGGGAAGAATAAACTTTAATATAGAATTTCCAGTTGTGTTCAAAAAACCCATTAGGTCATGGAACGAAGCAAAACCGTTCTTTTTTTAGTACATCTGCAAAAAGGGTAAGCACGAAATTTATTTATAGTTTTAGTATAAGAAAAGGAATTCGCTCAGTGAATTGTAAATAAAGGCCAGTGTTATAGGCTTAAGTAAGGTCCCTTTATTATAATTATAATACTTATAAATCATATCTGCGTAAAGCTACGTCAAGTTATAGTGCAGAAGTTGCGCTACAAGTTATTTTCTTATTGTTTAGTTTTATGATGTCTGGGTATACAAGGCTTTCTGCGGAAACCGGAGAAAAAAAGTTACAACTCTGGAATTGAAAAGTACTTAATATGAAAGTTGGTAACTCCTAAAGAGAGAGGGAAAAAGTGAGAGTATGAAGATTTGACAAAATATAGAAACATTTTTGCATACACTTCTTTAAAACTCTATACTATACATATTTTCACATCATTTATAATTTTATGTAGCTCTGTATAATCACTGTTTACAGCGCATTATCACTATTAAGAATATAGAATATTTCTTCTTTATATATATACATTTTTTGTACTGGTGGTACTGTTGGAATTTTTCCTATAATAGCTTCTTCTTCTTCTTTCGCTTTGCCATTTCCCATGTTATATGGGGTCGGCGTTATGGTCCGTTCAATCTAGTTGATATTCTGCAGGATTGCATTAGGAAAACAATGAAGTGGCGAGTGTGATGACGACCGAAGACGTACCTTTAATCGCTTGCCATTTCCCATGTTATATGGGGTCGGCACTTCTTTCGCTTTGCCATTTTCCATGTTTATATGGGGTCGGCACCCACTTCTCACAGATGTCGGGCGACATGTCTACGCGTCGCTTACAGGGTACGCCTTAGCCTTGGCATGGCATTTTTATGACCGGATGCCTTTCCTGACATCAACCCTCCTCATTTATCCGAGCTTGGGACCAGCACCTATTGAGGCTGGCTTGCCCCCTTCGGTGGCTGAGCACACAGCTTTAATCACTAGCGACGTGAATCACAACAATCAGGTTGTCCGATGACAAACGATCGAATCTGAGCAGATCACAGCAAAAAAAAAAAAAAACAGGCGGTAAGATGAGGTTGTAGAACTGTGAATGCTAGGCCGGCGTTTTTCTTCAGAATGAATTCAGTACTGGACTATGATGTAAAACTCTTGCGTAAAAACTTTTCTTCGACAAATGGCTAGTTAGTTTCTGCAAAATTTCATTTCAGTCTCATGCTAGTAATCAACAAAAGAAGAATTTGGCGTCCTTTCGAATTCAAATGAAAATAATTGATATAGAGTAAGTCTGTTGTTTCCATGAGGAATTTTCTGCACAATAGGAAATCCGGCAAACACTTCAGTCATGCTTGTCTCACCACAAGACAGATGGCAACGTAGCGTATATCCAAATCTTCGTAGTAGGAGAATGACCAAACTGATTTTAGTGTCAGAAAGGTGGCAAATTTAGTTTTCGAAAACCGAAAAAAGTTCCAGGCGTTTGATAGGGATGGACCTATTATCAAAATGTTCCTTGCAACTTTTTAAGTCTTAATTTTTTTGAACGGTGCGCGCGAAGCAAGTATATACGGAGAAAATTGATATTGAAGTTAACCCTTAAACAAAACAATTAAGCTGGAACAAAACTATTATTACTTGTTACTTATTGCAGTTCAACAAAGTCTAATATGTTGTATTCTTTTTTCAATGCTTCAATTGATTTGTTTAATTTCTTTGCTTTATCTTTTAACACTCTAATAATTATAGTTTGGATTTTATTTGATTTTATAGTACCTGTTCCCCCCCTGTACAATATCCATATGTTAAATGACTGTGTATAAATGCGTAATATAGTTGAATTACTAATCCCACAGGTATCATTTTGACAATTCTCGCAATAACGACAACTCCCACGAGTATTTTTCTACAAGTGTTTTCAACATGAGTGTTCCAATTAAGTTTTTCATGAATTGTTAAACCAAGAAATTTCCATTCTTCCACTCTTTCAATGACACTTCCGTTTAAAGTGATTCTATAATTGTCTCTTATGTGCAATTTCTTATTCCTATTTCTGAATATTATATATTTAGTTTTATTTACGTTTACAAAAGTTAATTATCATAAAACCATCTATTTATATAAATCGAACACTACGCAGATTAAATTAAACAACAATATTAATCAACGTTTATTGGCGTAGTGATACCAGCGCCGATGTTATGGCGTGATTAGATGGTGAAACGTTCGAAAGAACCGGCTTCAGTAAATAAGTCTTTAAAAAACGTTCGTAGCTCAGATAGTAGAGCCTCCGCCCGTCAAGTGGAAGGTCGTTGGTTCAGACCCCACCGAACGCAGAAAACATTTATTTTCTTTCGAACGTTTCACCATCTAACCACGCCATAACATCGGCGCTGGTATCACTACGCCAATAAACGTTGATTAATATTGTTACTTAATAAAACCATTTCTCTAAATCAATTAGTAAAGTATTTGCTTTCTCAAGTAATCAGTCAAGTGAGCTATCGCTGAATAAAATCTGTATGTTGTCCGCAAACAGTCGACACACTCTACAGTGCTTGCTATATCGTTAATATAAATCAAGAACAACAAGATTCCCAGGACTAAGCCCTGCGGCAGGTCATAATCGTTTGTTAATAACCCCAAGGACGTTTTACCAATTTTAACTGTTTGCGGTCTAGCATTTAGACAGTCTTTAAACGAGTCGAGAACTCTACCGTTAACTACATATCTCTTCATTTTTTCTGTTAACCTTTTTCTATTTATGACATCAAATGCCTTTGACAAATCGAAGAATAGACCCATTATATATATTCCTTATTTTCTATTTTTCTTGCATTATTCCCACTGTTTTTAAAAATATATCTTCTGTTTATTTGCTCTTTAAGAATCCGTATTGATTCTGAGAAATAATTTTGCTTTTATTCATGAAATCCATTACTCTATTATAAATAAAGTTTTCTAGTACCTTGGCAAATATCAGCAAAATTGAAATTGATCTGTAATTTTTTCCATCTTTTTTAACACCCTTTTTAAATGTTGGAATTACTTTTGCAATTTTCGTTTCACTAGGAAACTTCGATGTTTCAATTCTTCTATTGAAAATTTTAAGAAGTGGATATTTCAGTTCTCCCGAACATAGTTTTATTATTTTAGGTTTCAAATCGTTTACTCCTGATTTATCTTCCTTGATAGTTTTAAGTTCTCTTTCAATTTCGTCCTATGTTATCTCTCCAAAGAACATACTAACCGAGGTTCTATTTATGTCTAGTTTTGAATCCGTTACAATTTTTGTCTGTTCTCTCAAAATCATGTGTTCTTCTGTATTTGCAAAAAATTTATTAAATTCTGTGACAATTGACTTTTCGTCCATTATTTCACTATTTTCTATTTGTAGTTTTATAGATTTATCTCTTTTATTTTCATAATTCCCAAGTAATTCGTTAATATTTTCCTATTGATATTTAGCATTTTTCAGTAGAAATTTTCCTTGGTAATATTGATTTTCTCTATTAATTAGATTGTTAGTTTCTTTTTGTTTTGAATTCGTTCCAATCCAATTTATTTATTGCTTTTAGAAATATTTTAAATGCTTTATACTGACTGATTTCTTAACATTGTTGTCAAACCATAAGTTATTTTGTTTTCTCCTTTTATTTCAATAAGTTTAAAACTATCCTCATATTCAATTTTTATAATGTCAAAAACTTTATCATAAAATACTTCAATTTCTAAGTTCACATTTAAAATCACATTTCAATTAATATTTCTTAATTTATCTTTAAATTTTTCAACATGACCTCCACAGAAATTTCTGACCACTATCCTCTCCTCAATTTTATTAATATTATGTCCCTTATCTATTTTGTAAAGTGTAGGTAGATGATCGCTGATTGTTTCTTTTAAAACTTGATATGTAATTTTATTTGAATTAGTGGAACACAGATTTATTATACTATAGGAATTAGAGTCAACTCTAGTTGACTCAAAAATCAAATTAAAAAATCCATAAGTTTCCATCAAATCAATACGATACGATTTGTTTGTATTGCTGTTTTCTATATGTATATTATAATTCCCCATAATACATACCTCTCGAATAAATTTATTCAAATAATGCAAGATGTTTTCAAGTTTTTCAAGGAATTTCATAATAGGTTCCAAAGGTGGTCTGTACAATACAATATAGTTGAAGTCATCTATTTTAACACCCATTAATTCAATGTTTTAATCACAATAACTCAACTCGTCCAAATATTTGACCTGATCTATTCCTTCAGATATGTAAACAGAAATCATCTCCCCTTTTCTTTAATTCTTTAGATTGAGAATTCGGTGAATCCATCAAGTGAGATTAATGAATTATCTGTATTCCATGTCTCTGTTATAATTACATCAGGATAATATAGTTGTTTTATTAAGCATTCTATTTGATCAATCTTGTTTAAGATACTTATTGCATTCATGTATAAAATTATAAAATTTCCCGCTCCCTTCTCACTTATTTTTGTTTTAACGTAATTTTTTTTCAGCTCATCATATATTTTAGGCACTGAATTATTTATTTTTAATTGAATATTATTGAGGTCTTCTACAGAATTTATTTGAATCACTTCCGTGCCGTCTCTCTCTCTCTCATTATTCATCAGCCGCCCGTTATTTGTCCATACGTATTTTCAATCATTACATTTTTTTTAATTTTACGGCTTCGTTGAACAGATATTTGTCATATTTAGTTAAATGCTCGGTAATAAATATTTTTCTGTCTATATCCACTCCCAATAAACCAGTTCTTTATTCCACAATTCTTCTCTTACTCCAAAATTCATTTCTTTTTCCTATATTTCCAAAACTAATGATTACATTACCACCTCTGCCTTCCAGTCTGTGGATCATCTGTATATCATTTTCTCTAATTTTATCTTGAGTTTTTGTCCTAGTATATTGATATACTTCTTTAGTTTTTCATTCTGTGTCATAGGGACGCCATTGAATATTAAATTGTTTATTCTTGAGTATTGGTCGACATCATTCATTTTCAGATCAAGAGAAATATTTTCATTTGTGACATCTTCTAATCTTTTATATAAATTATTTATTAATTTTTTTGTTTTTTTATCCTTTTAAATTTCTATATTCTTCTTTACCATTTCTAATTTCATTCCTTTGTTTTCTTGTATACTATTTCCAAATTCTCTTGAAATGCCTTTGAACGATGATCTCATATCGTTAACCATTTCAAATACACTTTCCGCTCTCTCTGACATTTCACTAAATATCTGTTCTCTATTCTCTTCCCTCCTTGTCAATTCTTCTTTAAGTTCTTTTAATTCAGTTAAAATGACAGAGTGACGGGTCTGATCATCACCCTCCATATTAGTGTTCATCTGACTCTTCTTTTTTTTTTCTTAATTCGTATCTTTCTTATCTGTTTTTATTTGTAGTTATAAGTTGTGACTTGTTTGACATTACTATAATGATATTATGTTACTTTGACCTATTGGCTGTGTATATAAATTACACCACTTTTAACGAGTAATTTTGACAAGTATACGGCAGAAGTCAATGTAATTGGGCTCCAAACCACTACTCCAGTCTCTTAATGTTATTTACCAATCATTTTCCATTTATCGCTTAGCTTTATTCGAGATCTAAAGGCATCATAGCTAAATGGGCAATTTAGTCCCTCCTTTACATTTGTTATGTATAGCAACATTTTCTGTTTATTTTTGCAATCTGAGTATGCAAATTCGGTTTGAATATTCTCGATTTCACATTTGTATACCAGTATCAAATTAAAACCAAGTAATTTCAGTTCATAGATCACCGGTACAATCCAAAAGTTCAAAATCCTTAACACCCTTCCCGCACCTTTTTACATTCGTCCACACTTCCTGTTTGTTTTGATCATTCCCGTAGGCGATAGTAATTTGTCCATTTCATCATTTCATAATAGCAAATCGGTATCAATCTTAAGCTTAATAACTCTGATTTTTATATTGTAAACATAATTCAACGATCAAAAGATTTTATTTCTTTTTTGGTCCAATATTTCGCGAGTAGAGTTTGTTTATATCATATTGCTGTTGGGTGTTGCCAGGTTAAGTATTTTTATTTTATTAGTATTTTTTTATTATTACATATTATTTATTTATTATTATTATTAAAATTATGTTATTTTACTTATATTATTAATTTTATTTATATTTTATTATATATTATTTTAGTTGTTTTATTTTTATTTATTAGTATTTTTATTTGAAAATTTGGGACCCATGATATTTGATAGTCTATGAGCAGAAGTGAAATAATTTATAGTAATTAGTATACGAAAAACAATATTTCAGAACATAGATATTTTTTGTTTTAAATATTTTCTTTTAAACACAATCATTCCAGGTTCCTACATATCTCAATTCTTTCGATAATTTGCTTATTTTTATCGATTCAATCGTATATATATATATATTACTAATTTTTCTAAAAATTTGTTCACGTAAAAAAGATTAATTTACGTAACGAAGCTAAACGTTATTTAAAAGGAATGTATCAACACTCCCGGTGCAGCAAAACTTTTCAATTAAGATAATAATACAATAATTTCTGCCACCCACGTACATATTTAGACAAACTAGCTAACTTTTTTGTTTTGTTTTGGAGAAAAAGAGACGCCTTCCCCATCCTGGATTCGAACCAGGGTCCCCCCGTCTTGTCCGGAGTGTCTTAGACCGCTAGACGAACGAGGACAGGAAACAACGCTTTCTTTCTCCGTATATAAGGATGTAAGATATTATTACCCTCCGCAGGGATAACACAATTGTCAAATATGGTCAACACAGAAAAGCCTCCGGGGCGAGATTTTTGTGAGTTTTCGTGGGGGAATTTATTATACAATAATTTCTGCCACCCACGTGTTGATTATAGCTCAAACTAGAGATTTATTCGTTTTGGAGAAAAAGAGACGCTTTCCCCATCCTGGATTCGAACCAGGGTCCCTCCGTTTAGTCCTATTTAAGATAATAATATTAGATAAAAGCACGTTTTTACCTATATAAAGAATTTATAAAACCAGAATGCAGGACAAATATTTTTTTTATAAATTATAAGCATCGTTTACAGATATTTTGACATCTAGGTTTTCCCTTTGTATATTTAGATTTCTTTATTTAATCGGGTAATCAGTAGATATATAACATGTCATTTTATGACTTCAAATTAATAATAAAATACTACGAGATAAAATCTAAGTTCTAAAAAATGAAATTACATTTTTTATACTCTATCTAACATTAAAATAACTTTATATAAAAATATTTAACAAAATACTTTTCATACCAAATAAAATAATTTCATAATTATAATTGTCTCATGATATGTTTGATATGCATATTAAAATGTTACATATGCACATGTAAAGGCGGTATGTAAACATAAATGCAAAGTGCTATATATCTAAAATAGCTACATCGAGTGTACTCATCGTATTTTTCACACAGGTTTAACTACTTTCCAAATCACTATATACGTTACTGGGTTTTATACCGGATTTCAGAATATTGTCGTTTTCTTTATTTACAAATGAAATTTGGCTGCAATAAATGACATATTTAGACATAAAACCAAATCTTAGGCATTTTAACGGAAAAATTGTGTAAAACAATAAAATAACATAAAGGAACGTTTAATTATTGAAAGTTTCATAACCATTCTAGTGGAAAGTGGCCTGCCTTTAACGAATAAGTAGGGCATCGTGTTCGATACTGAACTTGGGAATACTGCTTGTTTTTGCTTACAAAAAAGTGGTTTGTTTTTGAAAAAAGATTCGCCATTCACCATAGAAGGAAAGAAAAACGCAAACTAACTGAGTAACACTTAAGGAAACTTATAAGAACAGAAAAAACATTAAGTAAACTGAATATTTCTGACAGTATAAGATCATGATTTCAGTACTTGACTTAAGAATAACGGCTCTGTTTTTCTTTCAGAAAACAAAAAAAAATAGTTTTACCGTGAATAACAAAATATTTTTCCGTGGAAAAAAATACACATTAATTTAGAGAATGCTTAAGAAATTAAATACAGTTAAATGCCAAGTTTTTAGGTATCATTTTTATAGATGTTGACCATGAAATTGGTGTTTTTGCAATGGGAAGGGCTTTGTATTTGATATCAGACTCATTAGAACCTCGTCCTTTTGTCTCCACAAAAACAAATTCGACATGGAAAGTGATAACATTCCCCGAAAAATAACGCAATACGTTTTGACTGAGAAACTCTTGCGGAACAAAATAGTAAGGAGAAAACACGTTTAGTTATTAGCTGTTTGATGATCATTAATGAGGAAAACAGTTTTTCTCTTCATTACATAAAAGCTCCGTGTTCAATACCGGGATTGAGAAAGCCATCTTGTATTACTTAAAAGAATGATTTTACTGTAAATAATGATATCTTTGGCTATCAAAGTAAGGAAAAGCATATCAGATTAGAAAAAATTTAGGGAAACTTAAATAAGGGAATATAATATCTTATAAGTAGAAGTTTGATGGTTATTGAAGAGCAAATGTTTTTTCTTTAATGGATAAAATTGTATGTTCGGTGCCGGATGAGCTCATTTTCTTATTTTCCTTTACACACGCCAATTTTATACGCCAGAAGATATTATTCTCTATAAAACACAGGCGAAACATGTTTTAACGGCAAAACACCTAATGAATAATTAACTAAGTGATAAAAAAAATTTGGCAGTTTATTAGTCACTGATAATTAATGTGGCTTTTCTCTCGTTATTAAACAGTGTTCAGATTTCGACAACGAGGATTGAAAACACCGTCTTTGTTTTCTCGCAAAACTGAATTTCACATTTAAGAGTTGACTTTTTGGTCATACAAAGAAAGGAAAATACAAAATGAATGAGAAGCAGCTAAGGTGCAATTTAATAAGGGAAAGCATCATTCAATAAATAGCAGTTTGGCAATGATTGGAAGCAAAGGTGACTATTCCGTTTTTAATTTAAAAGTATGGTTTGGACTCGTTAAAGGAAAAAAAAATATTGAAATAAAATAAAATAGAAAGAAGTTACATGATTATGAAATTATATAATATATAATTATGAAATATTATAGAAGTTACATGATATGTAAGCTAGCTAAATTTCCATCATTACATTAGGTCCTGAATTTGTCACCGGATGAGATAAGTTCATCTTTTATCTTCCCTGTGAGTGTGTGTGTGTGTGAGAGAGAGAGAGAGAAAATAATATCATAGAAAAAGGGTAATATTTTTTTCTAAATAATCATTTGAATCATACTTATAAAAGTTAGTTAGTTTAATGAAAATTTATTATAAACCGATTATAATAAACCTCTCCAGAAACATATCAGTTAACAATTCTCAGTAAAATTGCAAGTAACTTTATTCATCATTATTAAGTGAATATATGCAAAGAAATGCTACGCTATTCATTGAAAATCGCATCACAAAGTATGTATTACTTAATGCAAAATTTCTCAAAACTTGGTTTTAAGAGAAACGAAGTTAATCGTTTAAATGTCCATATATGGGACATAACTATATTCGAAAACTTTTTTAGATATGATGACATCATCGCATCGAAATTATAATACAACCTTCAGAAAAATAAAGCTTTGCTTTAATTTTAGCATGTAAATCAAAAAAGATTTTTTCCTAGATACATTATTTTTTCAGGTATGAGTCCCCTTCAGTGAAATTTGTGTAGAGCGTGTTGTGCTATACACTTAAAGAAAAGAAAAAGAAGCATTATGAAGAAATTATCTGTTTTTATTGAAATTAAATATATATCCAGCACATACGCAGGTAAGGAAATGATAAAAATTTCCTGGTCGTAAGACCCAACAATGGCATGGGAATGATATGAAATGCTCAAACAAAGAGTTGGTGAAACACTCCCCACACATGGCGGCGATGCATGCTTCTATACATCTAGATAAAGAGTGATAAAGGTTCCTAATGTCATCTTGCGACACATTCTGCCAGGCATTCCTCAATTTTTGCTCCAGATTTCGGTCATTTTACATTACCCGAATCACGCGGATTACCATGTCCTATACATGTTCTTTTGGCGAAAGATATGGTGACATTACTGCCAAGGAAGAGTATCAACAGCACTGGGGTAGCTCACAGATATGCGAACCATATGGGGCCTGGCATTATCTTGTTGGAAAATGACTCCAAACTGTCGTGTCATGAAGGGTAACGTAAACGGCCACAGGATGTCATCAACATATCGTTGAGCTGTTAAAATTGTGCGCAGGATGACTAAAGGCGTTTTACTATCGTATGAGGTGTGCGCTATCTCATACGATTTTACCCCACACCATCTCAGTAGGGGTAATGGATTTGTACCTCTGTCAAACAAGGTGTGGTTCGGACCGCTGGCCCTAGCACCTATGCACACGGATCCGATGGTCATCTGCTCCAAGACTGAAGCGGGATTCATTTCTGAACACTATGCGATGCCAATCTGCCAGAATGATCGGCTACGACACCATTTCAGACGACTCTGTCGATGGTGTGTGGTTAAATGAAAATTCTTAAAGGCTGTTGTCAGCGTAACCTAACGTCAGCCAAGCCTTGTGACATCGTGGAAGATGCCAGGGGTGGTATGGAAGAGGTTGTTACATCCTGGAAGGCGGACAATGATGACGTCGGGTAAGTCGAACAACCAACCGACCTTGGCCTTTCAGATCTTCATTCCGTCGATGAGTTCCTCGCAAACAACCTTTTCTGGTAACACCCTTGAACAGCAGTGTCCGTACGGTGCAGGTGGCGGCCTATTGCTCGGTAGGACCAGCCGACTTCATGCATCCCAGGAGGAGGAGGAGGAGGATTGTGCAAGGGTTTCATTGGGAAGGGTGGCCGCCGGAGGCGGCGCTGTAATCCCAGACAGGACGACCCCCCAAGCCCGGAGAGGAAGGTGCTTAGCACAACCACGGAGGCAGCGCGAAGGCGGGGGGATCCGGTGGGATCCAGGAGGTCGGACAGACCTGGTGGCGAGGCGAGGCCTAAACGGCGGCGGGCGAGAAGGAGCTCCTCCCTGAGGTAGCCGTAGGCCGGACACCGCAAGAGAATGTGTTCCAGTGTTTCGTCAGCACCTTCCTGACACTGGAGACACACAGGCGACGGGAGTTGCCTAATGCGGTGGAGGTACTTGTTGGTGAATGCACAGCCAATTCTGAAACGATGCAGCCTGGTCTGTGCCCCCACCTGGGAGACAATCGGAAAGAAAGTATGGCGACTTTCGCACCTCGAAAAATGATCGGAAGTGCCCCGTAATGTCTCTTATCAAGAGGTTCACCATGTCACTTCGATAGGTGTCCTTCAGACTCCTGATACGGCAGGAAAGGGAGGGGTTGTGCGGGGAGGGTCTGTTACTGCAGGAACCGTTTACGTCCTCTAGGGCTCGACGCGCCCAAGTGTCCGCAATTTCGTTACCACGATTACCGGTGTGGCCAGGAAACCAACAGTACGTCACAGACCTCCCCTCATCCGCACATCTAGCCGCCGCGACCACAATGTCCTGGACAATGGGGCAGACCGGCCAAACAGCAGGATCGGCCTGGAGGCCAAGCAAAGCAGCCTGAGAGTCACAGAAGACGGTAGCATCGGAGCTACCGTGGTGAAGGACCCAGTTGGTGGCTTCATGCATCCCAACTATACGACTATGTTCGAAGTCGTCCAATTGGATATAAGGTCTTCGACAGCGCCATAACGGCATTAGTGGTTGCATTTCCTGGCAACTGTAACGCCGACAACGAGAAAAAAAGGAACAGTCCCCAATTTTTACTTTTTTTTATACGATGATAGTTGCGCAGTAGAAATGCGCGCTATGATGAAATTTAGAAGTCATCGGCTTTAAAATTTTATGATTTGCATACCTGATGGTCTAAAGGAATTTTCATGCAAAATGGATGGTTCGGACTTTATGGCAAAACAGTGTATATATATATACGTATCATCATCATCATCATCATCATTATGTATCCTCTGCTGGATAAAGGTCTCCCCAAACGCTTTCCTTGCAAAGCTATACGGAGTAATTCATTTCCGTATCACCCCAATCCATTTTCTTATTTAAGTCAACCATATGGTTTGAGGTCGTTTCTTAGGTCTTCGTTGGTTTTCCGGAATCCAGTTAAGGGTTTCAGTTGTCCATCGTTGATAAGATCTTCTTGCGATATGCCTAACTTATTGTCATTTCAGCATTTTAATTTTAACAATGATGTTTTTTCCCTTGTTTTCTCTCTCTCTCTCTCTCTCTCACCTGTTTCTTTTCCCATCCAAACGGGTTATTCCAAGCTTATTAAAGAAAATTTGTATTATAAGTTTAATGATCACCCCCAATAATTCTGAATATCTACACTATGCTCGGAATACTTTCTGAGACTCTTCTTCGAATTAGGCCCTGCGGTGGCGCAGTGTGGTAACGCGTTCTCCTATTGCGCGGCTAATCCGGGTTCGACTCCCAGCAGTGCAAAAAGAACGCTTACTCAGAGATCTCATAAAAGATCGCACTGCTCACTGTAGTCCGGGGTTTGGTTCCCCAGGCCTTAAGAGGTTCGGATTCCTCGGAAAACTGTAGGTCCCGGCGCAGCATGACCACTGTAGTCTTTGAGCCGTAAAACCAAAAAACAAACAAACAAACCTTCGAATTACTAAATAGCACAAATGTCCAGAAGGACAAATCTGTGGCAGTAGTTTCCAAAATCGTGGCTTACCCTCCTCTATAATTAAGTCTAAGACTAATTCTGAACTAATCAATCCAACGGTTCATTCATTTCAAAGGAAAGGTCTGCTGTTGGCTAGATTAACATTGACATCATCAGCAGACTAGTGGGGGTCGATACTTTCATACTCAAGCCCTAACAATAATCACATTGTGAATTTATGTTGCATAGCAATCTGATTTCTCCAATATCGAATTTGAAGGTTACCATCCTATGTGTAATTTATTTTTCATTACTAACTCACATTTAATTAATTAAAATAAAATAAAAATTTATTAATTAAAAAGTAATAATTATAATCACTAATTCCTTAGTAGTAAAATTACACATTTTATATGCTACATTATTTGTTTGGATTTTTCAAACTCTCATTTATCACCAAAGTATTTCGTTATATTCCAAATATTTTTGATTCCTCTCCTAGTCCATTTTCTTTATTCTATAATAGTATACATTCAAAACAAGAAAGAAAATATCTTGCATTCAGCGAGCACGTTGTGGTGTAATTTCATAAAAGGCTCTCTTTTTGAAAAGATGATTTCTTGAAGATCTTTCTTTTTCTAATATAAAAAATATCGTCTTATGTTTGACATGCATGTGTGCCGATTTTCGCATTCGTGTGTGTATATAGACATTCTTTGTACTTACGAAAATTACGTAAGTTTTCCAGTCCAGTGTATTCGTGAATATGTTTGTATTTCCAAACATAGAGCTATTTTCGCAACCATTTCAAAAATTGAGATAACATTTCTTGTAACCGTATGTTAAACAAACGTGTCCCTTTCGCATTTTCTTATTTGTCAAGACATCACTTTCTGCGAAATCCATTTTCCCTTTCGCTCACGCGGTCCTCTACATATTTTTCATTTTCCAGTTATATAAGTTAAATATTTAGAAAATCTGAGATAAAGCATATATGGCGCATTGAAACAAAAGATATACGGCATTATATATATATATATATATATGGCAAAATTGTAGTATGATTGTGACATGTAGTACCTTCTAATGTAATATACATAAATACACTACACTTAATTGTATATTAATTTAGACAAAGTTAAAGTAGAAAAGTAATATAACACTAGGTAGTCAAACCAAGTAAATTAAAATAGTAGAAACAGATTAAAATAAAAAATGCAATTGTAGTAGTAAAAGGTGAAGAGGAGTAAAAGATTAAACAATACCAAGAATTTTGTTCTTCATCAGGGACCGCACAAAATCCCTGTTATTGGTTTGCTTTTTCTGACTACAATAATTGAGATTTGTGATCAATACTGAATAAACCAGCATTGATCAAAAATTAGCTAAAAACAGTATAAATCCAGAATATAATTAGTTTAACAATATTTTAGTAATTTAGAAGGGTCTCTTTATTAATACTGAGAACAATCTCAATTGTTGTAATATATATATATATCATCAGTATCATCATAATAAGATTCATTTTAGCATGATAAACCCGCCTCCCTCGAGAATTATCTGGTTCACTATCACTACTCTTCGTATTATTACATTTTACATAATATAACACCTTTATTTAAAAAATACGGGAAATCTCAATTTATGAATGAATTAAATATTTGTAAATAACCTTGAAGAAAATTGTGATAATGTTTTTATTACAATTAGTACGTAATTTATATTATAATTTAATGTATAATATGCTTTTAACAATGGATATACATATACTAATATATTAATTGCACATTACGGTGTCAGAAACACTAAAAATTCCTACACTTGTGGAGGTTACATTACACACACAGAACTTTTAAACTTTGCATTCTTTCAAAATTTGCAGCACTTTTCTCACAATAGTTTCATTTTCATTGTAATGTTAACATTAACACCTTCGCGGTATGATACAAAAACTTGTTGAAATATAAAGCTTTTTTTACAAAGCCAGTAAATCATGATTTCTGCTACTAGTTTTTGAAAATTTGCTTCTTCGTTAGAAATAACGTTTATGATAGGCTTTTCGGAGAATAATATAAGCTGGTTATTGAACCGTCATTTTGACATTTTTTTGATATTTTTCATTGATCTGTCATTGATAACCTCAATCTATTTTTTAATGACCTTAATTCGATCCATGATTCTTTCTGCAGGGACGTTGATAACGGCCAGTGAGACGAGAATTTTAAACAAAATCGTAAGATTCGGAAATGTAGAAAACTGTACAAGCAGCCTGTATGGTTTTAAAAAACCTTTGTTGACCCACAAACGCTATGATATTTCGGAAACTTCACATTTTCCTTCATCATTTACTTAGGAATTTGGATTGTTTTGTTGATTTCTTCGTTCTTTCTTCTTCTCCAAATGAGGAACAATATCATCTAAGTCCACAGACTCATTTAAATAATACTCAAAACAACATGATTAAACTAAGGGCGTTTGGGTTTGACGTTGACGTTCGTTGTTCACATAGTAGCGCAGCACTGAACAAGCGAGTCGCAGTGTTGCCAACTCATATCATTAAAAACCCGCTAGGCGGTTGGTGAAATCCTGCCTTTTCCAAATAAAAACACTTTTATATTTTTAGTATAAAATCTAGTAAAAGTAATTTAATATATTACTAACATAAATAAATAAAAACCGCTAGATTTATATTTTTTGCGGCAAAAAAGTCCCCCAAATTTTTAAAAAAGCCCCCAAAAATTTTAGAAAAGCCCGCCAAATATTTCATAACATAAACTGAGTCACGAACCCTCCCAGTGGGGTTCCTGCTCTCTCGCCAATGTCTGCCTGGAGTAAAACCAATTAAATATAATAAGTAAGGTTAAAGTAGTATAAGACCATTTTCAGCATTACATAAAACAATTTCGCTGCAAGATATCAGAACCAACTTTACGAGAACTATATCCACAAGTTATTCACAAATTGTAATGCAGAACGAAACATATACAAACAATAAATATATACAAACAATGAATATATACAAACAAAAAAGTCTTTATATACGTTCGTAAAGAGATTATATATTGTCCTTCGTAGCTCAGATGGTAGAGCCTCCGCCCGGCAAGTGGAAGGTCGTGGGTTCAGGTCCCACCGAAGGCAGAAATATTTATTTTCTTTCGAACGTTTCACCATCTAATCACGCCACAATATCTGCGCTGGTATCACTACGCCAATAAACGTTGATTATTAAAATTATTATTTAATTTTATCTGCGTAGTCTTCGATTTATATAAATAAATATATTTACAATATTTTACATACAAACCTTTTTCGAAAACTATGAAATATTGCTAGGATACAAATGGCAATATAGTAAAATTGTAAAGAAATGAACCCAAAAGTGGAATAAAAAATTTAAAGTAGGAGTGTAATAATAAATGAAATATGAGAAACCCATAGGATAGCACTTTTTTAAGGGAGACACCTGTCGCAATGAGTTCAGTATTGGATGTTTCCGTTTGAGACTTAGACAATGCTAAACTTAGGATCTCAAGTCTCTCGACATTCAATCAGAGAAAAATTCGGACCAGAACTATGGAAATGTTACCATTTTTTTTTTAAATGAGAATGAATACTTTGCAAACCTGAACCAAAACTAAAGAAATCCGAATGTAAACGAATTCAAAATGCTACAAGAACAAGATCCAAAAAACTTGTCATTTCACAGAGTTAGTATTTAGTGTATAAGTGATACGTCTTCGACAGCAGAAGTCATCACTTATACAAATCACAAAACCAGCCTTGCTGTGCATTCAAACTTACCAAAAGTATTTAGATTCAAAGGTAGTGGTATATTATTTCCAAGAAGAATATTTTTGAGCCCGTTAATTTAACCAATAAAATTATTATACTTTTTACATATACTATTAATACTGAGAATTTGTGAAACAAGAATGTTTCTTTGGACTTTTATACTTATACAAGATTTAAAGTTTGACAGAAACACAACTTTGAAATTGAAATCAGATCTTTTGTCGTAGAGTCTAATATTATAAACACCATCAGTACCATGTCTAATTTGCAAGTCTAAAAAGGAAATATTGTTCCCGTGCCCCGTTGTGCAGGACAGAGAAAATGTGCCTAAATTCGAACGCCACAAATAATATTTTATAATAATTTCATTTTTACAAAATCCAGAAGCTTAATAAACACAATCGCATGAATTGTTGTTGGTTTTGCTTTTTCTCGGAAAGAATTTAATAAATAAAAAATTATGTTTTGTTTTCATACATCGAGGTGGGAGCACAACAAACTCATTAAAGTCTAGCTAATTATATCAATAGAAATAACTTTATTTAAAGTAAACAACAATTTAAGCATTTATGTTTTAAAAACGCGGACAACGGAACTCCTGTTATTCATGCTAAAGAAATTAAATTCGCCTTTTTGGCGGAACCTCAATAACATGTGTGCAAATGTCAATGGCAAGTTGAAGACGGGTATATTTTTCTCTTACATAGAAATTAAAAGGAACCTATAGAAGCGTCTTAGCAACCAAAAAAAGACAGGGGAATGTTATAATTCCGTGGCAAGAATGCTATGGCCAGAAAAATAATCATGGAAGCTATGTCGACAGTTTGCTCCAGTGGCAATAGTTCAGGAAGCGCTTAATATGAAAAACACATTAAACAATAATAAATCAATTTAACCCTCTGATACATGATCCAAAAATTCACACACAAATGCACGACTGGTGTCAATTTGACCCCAATTGAAAATAAGCGGGAAAATAGTATTTATAGTATATTCTTTTGTAAAGAACAGTTGTCTGTGGGCCGGATTGTAGCCCGCGGGCTGTATGTAAGGCTACCTTGGTCTAAACTATATTTAAAAAGACTGCAACCAATGGCAAAATTGATAAAATTTGTATAAAATAGTACACGTCAAATCAACACGTTCAAAATTGCCAGTAAAAATGCATTTAAATTTATTAAGCTTGTGCAAGCACAGACACGCAGACACATATAACGTTCAACCATCATGAGGTCTTCTTTAAATTTACATGGCTGTCCCTTTTTCTGAAAGTCTGCGATCAAGCATATGCACCGCTATGAGAAAAAAGTTTATCGTTCTCTGCTCCATCCACTAGAAGAACAAGCACTAGAAATTGAACTTGTAAATCCGGGTTACATGCCACATGCGATATAGATTGCTCACCCCCTAGTTCTGAAACAGGCTGTGGGGTGACACTGCAAAAAATACCAAATGTGCGCCATTTAGTATTTGAAGCGTGTTTGGTAAAAACATCGTGTTCCTGTGCCTTTTTGTTTTTAAATTAACAAATATATAAGGTGAGTTATAGAGTTTATTATGAAATATTTTCGTGTGCTATCCTATTTTGTATGTTACAGCCAAGACTTTAACGATGTCAGTGGATTCCCTGTTTGAGCGAAGCATAGCCTTAGTATAGTGTTTTTATTGTTATTTCGCCACGCTTGAATTCAAGATCAGGAAAGCTTTGGGTGAGGCATCTATACCTTGCAAATTGGCACGGGCGCCGTTAGCGGGGGGGACAGGGGGGACCCGTCCCCCTAACGTTGGTGGTAGGTTTCCAAATCCCCATTCAATTTCAAACAAAATGCCTTATACTGGCATATTGTCCGCCCCAAAATTTTTAGGCCGTTGGCGCCAGTACAAATTGGTATACATGCCGCAGTTAAAATCAGGGACATATGCCGCGCGTATTCTTTCGGATGTTAATTTTTAGAATTTTTCGCTATTTTGCACCAAATGCCGTTAAATATAATCGCAAATCCTAGTCAAATGTCTCCAATTTAATTATAATTTTCTTTTCTTACAAATACATAAAAATATCATCAAAGTTTTCAAAAAATCCGCCAAATTCATAAAAAAGCTCTCCAAATTTCTTTTTCGTCATTTTTGCGACTGGAACCATTCAACAAACGTGCACTTGAGCCAAAAGCACAACATCTTGCGTAACCACAGCCATCCACGAGTAAAGGTTTGCCTGAAAAGAATATTACAACTCCATCGAAACATTTGCATGCAATATCTCCAATTCCAAAACTAAATAAAGAAAAATGGAAAAGCAACGAAGAAATAGGCATTTGTCTTAACCACTGCAGAAAACATAAAGCCTCGAAAAGAGAGATTGAAGAAAAATGTTTGAAAAGAAAAAAGAAATAGAAATAACGAAAGAAGAAGGTTAGATTATGAATCAAATAGTCATAGTACTAGTTCTGAAGTAGATGATGTTTCTGCGTGTGATTCCATTGTAATACAGAAATCCAGAAGTAATTCTAATGAGATGAGTAAAAGAAAGGAAATTGAAGCTAGGTCAGGACAAACTTTGGATGTGCAAGGAATACAATAGGATACATGCAAGGATACAAGGATACATGCAATGAATATGAAGAAAATTATTATCACACAACTGAAGATGCGAATGGTTACGTTGTGCTATATGTAAGCGATGGCTTCATGCAGAGTGTACGATTTTCGATGAGCTTTGTGCCGACTGTGGGAGAGAGAGAATAGATTAAAAAATTAGTCCAGCCTATTTGAAAAAAAAAGTAATTCATTTATGTCATTATTTTGTCCATGTTTGTTCCGATTCTGAAAATGAGTTCAAAATAAAAACAGCGAATGTTTTTTAAATTTATTCAATTTTTATGTTTTATAAGATCGCAATTTCAGTTATTCTATTTTTTCATAACATAGTTGTTGAAGAAACGTATTTGATACGTCATAAATTCATTTACTATACGAAGCGCGGCAAGCCTCATGGTGCGGCGTAACACCCGACACACTCGGCAGAGATGCCGCAACGAAGGGTGTTAAAAAATAAATTACAGCGGCTTATTGAATTTTTTGTAAATTATTTTTTACTAATATATATGTTTCTTAAAAGTGTATTAATTATTATGACTAAGTAAATTTCATGTTTGTGCGCCATGGGTCTCAGAATATCGATTTTAAAAAAAGTGAGGCATGTAACCCGGATTTACCCTATAATAATTATCCGGTAAAATAAATGAACAAGGACTTTTACCTCATGCGATTTCAAATTACTGTAAGCGAATCTTCTTTGACAAAGGGTATAATTAAAACACAATTAGATCCATCAATTGAGATTCGATTAATGATCTGAAGTCCGTCATTCACTTCAAGAATAAATAAATAGATTTGTACATTTAAAGTCAGATGACGTGACACTTGATGAATGGCATTGTCTAATAGCCACGCTTTGGAAATATTCTCTAATACGTCTATCATCAACTGAAAGCTGTTCGAAGCGCGCCGCAGGTGAAGTTGATCACCACAATCTACAATGGATATCTGCACATTTCGTGGTAGGGCAATTGTTATTGTGCCACTTAATGGTGTTAGGTCAGCCGTTGGAAATCTGCAGTCAGACGCAGCTGTTTGGAATTTGACGGCTGACCCACCAGCATCTGACACACACGTAATGGGTAAACTTTAATGGATCTGCAAACAGATTCAATTTCTCTTTCCCTAAAATCGATGAAGTTAATGTGTTTTATTTCTGTGTTAATTAATGACTTATTGACTAATATGCGCCTTTCCACAATTTGATTAAAATAAATTTATCCATTCAAGCGATGGTTCTTCCATGGAAACACGTTTTCATTTTTCTTTAATTTTCTTCCATCTATTTTAGGTTTTTTTTTTTTATTTATTTTGTCACCTTTTTATTTTTTTTCGGACCATGTAAAGTCTGCTCCAAAACAACTTTGTGCGTTACCCATAGAGGTATGTATAATGCAGTAAGGTCATGCTCTTTTTTTTTTTTGAGGAAGTTAAGTTTCGGAACTGATGTCTGTAACGTGAATTATTTAAAAATAGGGGTTATAACATATTTAAATTAAGTTGATCCTTTTAGCATGGATGATACCTTTTAATAACCGTTTTAAATTTTTATAATAATTATTAAAACTTCACGGCCATTCATTTTGCATAAATTCTATAAAACTACGAAAATAAAATACACAAAAGAAATTTTGGAATAATATTATCGATTGTCTTGCCTCATGATAAATTTTTGATAAGGATATAGTACAGGGTAACCCACAATAATGGCCCTGAAAATAAAAGCATATGCACGGAGAACCAGCTAGGCTACTTATCTCGTATTTTGGGGTGGACTGGAATCACTTACGAAGGATTTTTTGTATGTAAACATGCCATTACGTGCTATTTTCCCTGTGTAGAACTACGGAAACAAGGGCAATAACATATAGGTGCGAGATTTTACCTGTATGCATAGCTATGTGCAGGTACAGTAGCGCGTAGACAAGATTTTTGTTATATAGTCAAGTAAAATGGAAGTAGCTACTTAATGGACGAAAAGGGAACGATGCTATTATACGAAAAAAACCCAGTTAATTAGTCTCAAAATATGAGCTTATTATCTTAAATTTTGCCAGAGTAATGAATTCCCGGAGAAGCGGTCACCCAGTGGCAGATATATGAAGTTGTCTTCCCTATACATAGACATTATAACCGCCCCTTTTAAAAAATGCAACAAGTATTTTACATTCTAAAATTATCTGCAAACTAGCAAATATTTTCTACATGTGAAATGCCTGAAAGGCTAAAAGCCATACCTCAATACGCTTGGCCTTTGATAAAGTGCATTTCCATGTTTTAACTTATGGCCTATCTCTCAATATCTCTCTACTTTTATCTTTTGCTGGGTCTACCGAAAAAGTTTTCATCACATAATGGAATGTTTTCTTCAAAGGAAGATAACATATAGGGATCAAAAGAGCTCAGAAGAGAGCAATAAGAAAACGATTGAAAAATGTTTGCGATGTTAGGGAGTTTTTAAAAGACGAAAGGGCAAAAATAACGAAACAAATACTGTTGTGGATTGCAAAATTCCTAAAACAAATTTTTATCCTTCTTTAAAGTTAGCACGTCTGCAAACATAACCAACCTATGGGCTTTTTTTGGGGATACAACAAAGAAATGATGAGGGAGAGATTCAAAATAATTCGATAATCGATACTCCAGTGCGTTGAAAAGCCACAGATTTTATATAATAAAATTGTTGCATACTGATATCCAAGCTTTAAATAGCTTTATAGCTTTATAAAATGGCTAAAAGGAAATAGGGAATAGAAAACACCAATAAAATCAGAGTTCCTCAAATATACTTTTACTCCCACCCTCCTAAATATAACAAGTGACTTAATAAACAAAGAAGTGATTTAACAAACAAACAATCGTTTTAACAGGAAAAAACAATTGATTTAACAAACAAGCATTTGATATAGCAAATAAACAAACAATTGACATAATAAATGAACAAACGATTGATGTATCAAATAAACGAATAATTGATTTAACCAACAACCATGTTATTAAACAAGCAAACATATAATTTAAAAACAAACAAGTAACTTAAAAAGTAAAAAAATAATTTGAGGGAAAACAAGTAATTTTAGACAACTTAAAATATTTGGAACTTCAATTAAAAAATATATCTCCAGCATTTGAAACCGGAGAATTTCTAAGAACTCCCATTTTCACCATTCTTATTAAGGAGTTCGCAATAACTACACATTTGATGCAAAAAATTAGACGACTACGTATTTAATATGCTAAATAGTTTTTATGAAACTTTGCTTTACATACATACTGTAAAACTAACAAATGGAAATAAATATAAACATTTGTTTTAACATCTCTAAGTAGAGCTTATTTTGAGAATGATTGTTAATGTATGGTCCTTCATTTTACTGTCTTAAATTTATGTAATTTATAAATTTAATTAATTTATGACGTCCTTCTACCAAAGATATACAACAACTGAACTCTTTAAAATAAGCATAATTCAGAAATATGAAAATTTACCCTCTCTCTTGTCAACATCACCGCATTCTGGAGGAGAATCTCGTAACAAGCTTCGGCTTTATATTCTCTTCCATTTCTAACCTCAAAACTTAAAATAATTTAATATAGATCTTCTCTTACATTTCTATAATTTTTATACTGCTCAAGCTATGTATCACGAAATATTGTATATCGGGTTGAATAAAAATTTATTATTATTATTATTAAAGGTTATTGTAATGAAATCCAAGTTACGTTTTTTCATATAATTTAAGTATTTTGTTCATTAATTTTAATTAAATTCAAACTCTTAATAATATTGCGTGCATGTTGCATGTATATGTGTTACTCATATAGCCTTCATGTTCGACGTTTGGAATTTTAAATTCCAAAATGTATTTAGCGAGCAATTAGGTATAGTATGCATTTTCATTTGTCATAAACCTCTCGTTATATATGTACACCACAATATTTCATTATATGAGGTTTCATTCAAATGTTAATAGACACGTGATCCCTTTTATATAACATCCTTGAGCTGCAAAGTTCAAAACGAAATGCTTATTTATAATCATTTGCAACTTTCATAAAACTAGAATCAGCTATAACCACAATTAATATTAAATATTTCACCTTAAAATATACATATTGTTATTAATATATGTTTTATTACATGCTTCACTGTTTTTATTACTGCTGATACAAGCACTTTTCAATATATAAAAAGTCCGAGGTATTGTCTTCAAACTTTAATATGTTTTATTTTACTGCACCGAAAGTCAAACTTTTAGATTTTTAATATATACACGCTTCAGTGCTACTGTTTACGAAAAACTTCGAAAAACATCTAATAATTTTAGCTCCGCGTCCTCCCTCCCTCCCTCACGAGCAGGCTATCTGCAAAGTTCTCAATTTCACTTTTTTTATATACTATGTAATCCTATTTTTTAAGATGTGATTTGAACAAGAAGGACACCGACCGAATGCTTCCTTTCTATTTCATTCAAATTTTAACCTCTGAACCACCAATGGGCGTCTATGTGGGGGCAGGGGCGCTTGAGGACGCCCCCTGCCTGGTCGTTTAAAAATTTTATTTGCCCGAACCTGCTATGCATTTACTTTCAAAAGTTTTACAGTCACATTTTAAAATAAGGTACTTTTTAGCTCATTACTAATTGTCAAGCAGTATCAATTATTTTTGTAGCGTTTTGGTATCTTGTACATTCACTAAAATTCTCGACAGCTTTGAGAAGGAGGTAATAATTTTTCTCAGCCCCCCTAGAATTATTGAATTTTTCTCAGCCGCCCCAGAAGTACTCATATGGGCACCCATGGAGCCATCTGCTTTATAATCGTGTGGAGAACATGTATTTATCATGTAAATTCCAAACCTTGATCAGGTGATACACGCTACAGATGATCTTGCTGTGGTCTATATTTCTAAGATATGGCCGAAACAAAAATTTGTTTTCCAGATCTAAAATATACAATTCGCTTTATATTTTGCAACCGCATGAACATTTTCTATTGATAAAAAGAAAATTAACATATACGGTAGTAAATAAATAGCAACCAAGTGTGGAGTCAAGGAATTTTCTTTTATTACCATGCTTCATGACTATTTAGTTTTAAATGTCACGAAACAAAGAATTAATCTAAAAAACACCATATATAAATTTTATACAATTCCATTTATTTGTGAATGCTAGTGACATAGTATTGATTGAATATTTTTTGTGGATGTCCATGTTCCGCTTCTTACAATTTGCCAAAATGAAATCATTGTCATTTCAAATACAACCATACATATGATTGAAATGTTCAGCGTTCACGAATATTCCAGTAATTAGTGTCCCAACCTAGATACGGATCCAATGACCGCATGAAACTCTATGTACGTAGTTATCTAAAGGATACTTTAAACAAGACACCTTCTCTCATAATAACTCACTCATCAACTAGCGGACAAACAATTACATACATTTCAGTTAATGCTTATTTGTTAGTAGCATACAGCTTAGCCCTTAGTTGTTTAGGAACACAAGTTGAGATGTATTCGAAAATTAACACTTCTATGATCAAATGCTACTAATTATCGTGAGTGATATAATCTGGAAGGTTGCGAAGTAGGTGGATTTCGCCGTGCAATGGTTTACCAAGTCGTAATGAATAGAGCGTTCATTCATTGAAGAGGGATAGCGCGAAATTTGCTTTGACATAACCAATCATATACTAGTATGGACTAGTGAACAAGTTATATAACGCAAACTCAAATATTACTAGATTATATAGACTATATTGCAATGTGTGCCTTCAAAAACGATGAACACTTTATTTTGTTTAAGAAATTGAGGCCATATTCTAAGTTAAATAAATTAAATATATGGGTACAATTAATATCCTATTAAGCATTCCAAATTTTTTATGGTAATTCAGCGCCTTATTATATATTTATTCATTTATTACGCCACATACATATAAAAGACGTAAGTTCCTCCCCATTCCGATATTGTTGATGGAAATGAATGTCTTTGATGACATCTAAACGATTTTAACGAGAAAGCAAAACTTAGGACGTCACATGTATTACGTTTTTAACGTAAACTAATATCGGACTTCCAAGTGTGCTTACTTTCCCCACTATAATTACTAAATAATTTAAGAAAGCGTTTTAGTAAATATTATTAAGAAATACATAACTTCCAATAGGCAGCGTCTTTTTTAGTATATACAGTGGTTCCCTAAAATTAAGGAAAAAATTACAAAAATAGAGAAAATTCAAAAAGTTGCATGTTGATTTTAATAAAACAGGGGCTAAATAGAGAGTAAAGTGTAAAAATAACATAAAACTAAATTACCAGAGGGTTGGCCAAGGTAACTATATAAATTTCCATGCAGACTTTGAAAATTAATATTGATCAGAGATTTATAGCCCTGTATTGTCAAACAGTATTTTTGTTTTCTCTGCGAAATCGTTTGGACTGATATTTGTTGTAGGTTCATCTTGAGTCCAACTTCTTTACTTCTAGTTGAGAGCTCCTGTACCATGTCTTGGAGTTCTGATGGGTTCGTTGAAAAAATAACAATGTCATCAGCAAACCGCAGATGATTTAAATATTCACCATTTATTTTTATTCCCTTGTTATTCCAATTTATCAGCTGAAAAATCATCTGTAAAGCTGAAGTAAAAAGTTTTGGAGAAATGGTATCTCCCTGCCTCACCCCTTTGCCAAGTTTGATAGTTTTGGTATCTTTATGTAACCGAAATTTTGCACTTGCATTTTTATACACACGTTTCACCATGTCATTAGAGACACCATCGAAATCTGTCGATTTTAAAGAGTTTAAAACTTTGATGTTTGACTATATGTATACATATTATAACACCAGCAGTTTTAAGCTCTTTATAAAAATGCTACATGCGTGTTGGTTAGAAGCATGTAAGTTTAAATATCAAAAAACAAAATGATATTTCGTATTTCACAAACAACTTATGTCATTATATTATTATTATTTTTTGTTGATATAGGTCCAGAATTTAATATTAAAGTAAATAAAAACAATAAACTAATACTATTCCATGTAATATAATGGTGTTATGAATGTTGATATGTTTTAAACCGTGTGTTCAGCCTCACCTTTTATGGCGCAGAATGCCCCTTGCTGTCCTTGCGCCATAAAAATACAACCAACCAACGAAATGCTTATAAGCATGTAAGCAAATACCAAGATTATTTATTAGTGAATTTAATTTATAATTTATTTTATTACTTGCCGGTGATACGCGATATATTCATATGATTATAATCAAACGCGTTATTGGTATTGTCTGTATATAAATATCATTTTCACTTTTGATTATTCTGAGCATGTCTATCAAAATAATATATATGTTTCATATTAAATAATTTATATAATATCCATCTCGCTTCTTATGTTTTTAAAAGCAATTTTAAATTTCCTAATCAGTTGAATATAAATTTCATGCGCAAATTTTTAAATGCAGTCATGCTTTTAATTTATCTCGGTCAGATACATAGACTCTCCGTAGGAAGTTTATTTTTTCATTACAATTTTCATTATTTGATCTTCGTTGTCAAAGGTGCTAATTAATTCGTTTTTATTTAAAAAAATACTTGATATAAAAAGTTGATCAGAATTTTGTTATTTTTTAATAACTCATTTTTAATCCTAAACTTGAAAGAATTCTTCTCATAATGGATATTTGAATGGATGGATGATTGACTGTGGTACTATTTTGCACCCTTGAAACCAAGTTGGTAAAAATATTTAGAGTTGATGTCTCTCGTGTAAAGGAATATTTCTGTTTTGTTGAAAGAACACAACAAAAAAATCATCAAACTTTAAAAAAAATGATTTAACAAAAATTGGTGATTTATTTTTCTTTATTTTTATTCTTTAAAAGACAACTAGGAAATAAAAATCTTTAGAGGAAAGCTTCTTTAGCATTCTTTCGGCACATAATTCAATATAACTTTATCATGTGTCTCCTCCTTTTTTTTGCTGCGTGGTGAATATTCAAGCGCTCAGAAGTATATTGCATTCTTTTCCCAATAATATTATTTTGGCATCAAAATGATCTTCGTAAACAGGAGTGGTCCAATTACATTTTTCTTTCTTTCGCTTATGTTGTATATTCCTTATAATGAGAGCAATACATCTCTTTGTATGAGTTCTGAACAAGTATCTATTTTCGTAAAGCAAAATTTTGATCTGCATCTTTCTTTTGTTTGTCATTTCAAAAGAAATGATTAATCTATCTAAAATATTTAGTCTCTCTCTCTCTGTCTTCTTAATTGGGTTATCATCAGCAGAATGGTAAACCATGCGGTTATTTTAGAAACTTTGAAATATATAGATCAGTGAATTTCTCCTCAAACGTATTTACTAAATGTTTAAAAACTACTGTCTCTTCAAAGTGGTATATAAAAGTTTCAAATCAGGCATAACAATTGCATTAATTTATGATTTCGGTAATTTTTGTCTATTTGTCACGATACTTTTTTTATTATAAATATATTCATACACTTAAATGTGGAAATACTGTGGGGTTTAAATATGACGAAAGTAAATCAATGTTATGCATGTACCTCTGTTTTCAAAAATAGAAATTAACATAAATAAATATTAATGATCTCTTTCTTTACAGGTGAAATATAGGTTTTTTTATATATATATGATGTACATTATGTAAAGTATCTTACATAAAGGAACTAAACTGGACTACCATATTTTAAAATGACTATGAAAGAAAGAATATTATAATATAATAATTTTAACTAAAAAAGCTAAAATATTTAAATACCGTTAATTTACTTCTTGAATTTCACCCCTTTAATGAACGATGCTCTTAAAACATAATTTTCAAAAACAATGAACAACAAAATTTAAAGCCATTTTTTTCTCCTCTAAGCGTCACTTAAAATGCTTAAATACTTTACTCCTCCATTAGTATTTTAAATTATGAAAGGTAGTTATAAATGTTATTATCCAACACATATTAGAAAAAATATGATAGCAGATAACTTGTGAATTATGACGGCCAAAAGTAATTTACATAAATATGTGTTAGGCGGGTTAAATCCTCTTTAAAGCTTTTATAATTTTAAATAAAATTTTGATGTTTAATATTACAAAAATTCACTCCGTAAAGAAAATATCACTTGATATCACGCGAAATTTGTACTGCAATATTTTTTATGTATTTTTCATAATTGATATACAAATTGTAGATGTAAAGAAAGTTTGAAATAAAAACATCCCAACATTTTTCACAATGTGAGGTTTTCAGATTTTATGCATAAACTAAGAAACGAGATTCTGGGTTAATGCATAATTGCTTGCGGAAAGAATGTGTAAGTTTCAACAATTTTCTTTCGCTTGTGTGTGTTGTTGCAACAAATTTCAATTTCCTTAAGAACAATCTAGGATGCTTGCAAAAGTATAGTGAAGTTTGTGGTGCAACTTATTTTAAAAATGTTCATACAAAATCTTCAGTCTATAGAAAAGTCTGTCCTTCCATATTTTTCGATGTGTCCTAAATTTTAATTTCGGTACCTATAAAGAAAGAGGCCCATAAATGTGCATACATAAAGTTTAGTTTTGCATATGTACATTTATTCGCCTTCGGCACAATCAAATACAAGCTAACAATCAATTTTAAGCAATTATGTGTTTCAAGTTTTAAAAATTCACGCTTAATGTAAGCTTATTTAATAATGATAAAAAAATATTTTTTTAATCATATATTATTAAATATGGAAAAAATACATTCAATTAATGATAATTATGTATATCCAGTAATGGTTAAGTTTATTAAAAATTAGGTAAGCTTTATTTAAAATTTTACAAATTTTCTGTACTGACCATATGCTGAAATATTTATCAGAATTACAATTTAAAATTTAGTGGCATTTTAATTTTGAAATTAATCGCTTTATAGTTTCTAATTTAGTGTCAAAAGAGAAAAATACATGCTATGAAAACGCTGCATGGATATGCTTATTTATTTTAAAATTAAACACCTAGATTTTTTTCTAAATAATAATAATATTTCTGATGACATAAGAAAGCCTCTATGAGGACTGTTCATGATTAAATATGCTTGAAAAAAGCATTTTCATAAATAGAATAGTACATGCGTCACAAAGAATGTGCTTATTCCGTGATTCATCTGCCATTTGCATTTCCCTTTATGGGGCGTTCTTTCAAAATGGAGACCAAAACGGATGGCGAAAACCTTTATTTATGGAAACGTGAAAAGTTACATTGAATGTTACTACGTTGCGAAAAGCGAATATCTCACGTAAAACTAATTATTAGACTACGGGTCTTATCTTTCAGAACGAAAACACAAAAGCTTCAGAAGACATTCAAAGATGAAAATAACTGAGTAAATTATTTTATATGTGTAGAACGAATTTTTATCATTTTGAGCTTAGAACAGAAGCCAGCCAAGGTAGCCCTAAAATCTCAGTTTCAGCCCTCATCATTTAATATTTAAACAAATCCCCAATGAATTCCTTCAATTAACTGTAAATAAAATATTAACGAGATCTGTGGAGTCTTGTAGAATTTACGGTAATGAAACAAGAATGATTCTTTTTCAAATTTTAAAAAAGGTCTCTTTTTATAAAGTACAGCCAGAAAAAAGGGGGATCATTTTTGGAAACCATTTGAAAGGGAGACTTAATAGAATTTGAGGAATTTTATACAAAAAGCCGACTTCTCATTTCTATTTTTCCATTAGTGTGCGTTGCGGCGGCAGATTAAAAGTACTGTACATAGATATTTCATGTTGAGGTATTATTACTCCGCAGGTATAAATACCAATCCAAACATGGTCAACACAAAAAGCCTCCGGGGCGAGTTTTTGTGAGTTTTCTTGGGGAATTTATTATACAATATTTTCATATTAATTATCAATAGAGCTTATTTGTGGAGAAAAAGAGACGCTTCCCATCCTGATTCGAACCGGAGAAAGCGTCTCTTTTTCAAATTTAATAATATGGTGGAAAAAATTATTGTATAATAGATATTTCATATTAATTTTTAAGCTGTTATTTCCCTTCTCAATTTCAACATAATTGTCAAATTGTCAATACATTAAGCCATAGGGGCAGGCTTTATGTACTTTTTTTGTGACAAGATAAGATGGGTGATATTTTGACAACAATGTTTTCTAGCGAGAGAGAATGAGAAAAAAGTAATATATAACATGACAATAAAGTACAAAGATTGACCAACGCAGAAAGCTATAGTAATATAATATGACAACAACGTACAAAGATTTACCAACGTAAAAAATATAATAGTATAACATGACAACAACGTACATAAATTGACCATCGTACAAATATATATTAATATAACATGACAACAACGTACAAAGATTGACCAACGTACAAAAATATAGTAATATAATATCTTGGAAATCATATACACGAAGAAACAGAGCATAGTTTCCGTGCCTCAGCCGAGCAAGCTCAGGCACTCCGGTTTATAGACAGGGTCTCCAGTTCGATTCCCGGGGAGGGTGTGTCTCTTTTTCTTCTATGCATAAAAGCTGCAGCTTGAGCTAAAAAACATGGATATCAGAATATTATTCATTGTATATAAATTAAAACACTGTCTTCTCATTTATTTTATCCAATATTGTAAGTACACCGACAGTATGTTATAATTTTGCCAGGTTTAAATTTTATATTTCAAACGCTGAGAGTTTCGTTACATTTTGATTAAAGGAAACCATGGGTAATAATTTTAATTTCAAAAAGTACACGAACGATAGCCCCATTTTTAGGGCAGCCATTTTCTAAGATATTTGTTCTACTTAAGAAGTTCAATACAAACGGAAATATGACGTCTCATTTCTGTCTATTGTTATTTTTTTTTCTCTTACGTGTGATCCGCGATAACTTCGCAAGCACTTTTAAGACAGTTTTCTTGATGTTATCTAGCACTTACGTCCAATCAGTTCCATTTCATTGCCCGCAAATAGGGGCTTCCATATCACTTTCTATAGTTCTGAGTCAATATGATCGACATAGAGTTCCCGCTGCTGTTATTCGAGTATGAGTTGAGTAAGTTTCTACCGTTACGGAAAAAAGGATAATTTCTTTATTTTACCAAGTAATCTGAGACTTAAATAATTTTTATCTATTTGTTAATTATATATATTGTATTGAAAATATACACAGGATTTATAAAATTACACATATTCAGTAATAAAGAATAAGCTAGCTTTCTGTGCCAGCAGTTATATGAAAAGATATTGAGTAAAATTAAAATTGTAAAAGATAGAAACCCTTATTTCATAATTTGCATAAAAAACACGACGATAAAGTATGCAAATGTGTAACTGTCCATTGCAGCTTAACCGCGCTGTGGTTGATTTGCCACAACCTGGGGAATTTTGATATAGACCTTCCATCTATTCTTCCATATCTATTGAAATAACTTTACATAAAATAATTTTTAACGAAAATTCTCTTCTGAAGATCGAATGTGTTTGTCGCAGTATACCCATGTGCTCTTGCGGCAAAAAAAATCCAAACAAGAAAACATACCTTCTGAAGGAAGTGATGCATATAACGTCTATGTCATCCTTGCTCTCAAGATTTATAAACGGATAATTGTGACTGTGATGTGGGACGAACAGATTATTCGCCTTCATGTGTGTGCGAGCGGTTAATTATACGTATAGTGAATCACGTCTGCCGTTATAACAGTGTAATATCACGATGCATCCAAAAATGGTTGAACGACTGATGCATAGAGAATAAATTAGTCAGCGTAAAGATAGTTTTATTCGTCGACAAATTTTAGTTATTTTTACTCTAACAGTCGTCAGACAAGCAATGACGTTCACTTTCAAGCGGCACTTTACTTGTCAACCATTTTCTGGTTGGCTTATGAAAATATGCTTTCACGTGATTTGCTACTTCATCTCACCTCAACTCGACAGTGTCTGTCTGTCTATCTATCTTTTTTTTTTTGGTTTTTGGTTTTACGGCTCAAAGACTACAATGGTCGGCGTGCTGCGCCGGGCTACACTTTTCAGGAATCCAGACGCAGGCCCTGGGGAACCAAACCCCGGACTACAGTGAGCAGTGCGATCTTTTATGAGATCTCTGAGTAAGCGTTCTTTGTACACTATTGGGAGTCGAACCCGGATTAGCGGCGCACTAGGCGAACGCGTTACCACACTGCGCCACCGCAGGGGCCTTATCTATCTATCTATCTATCTATCTATCTATCTATCTATCTATCATCTATCTATATCTATCTATCATTCTGTCGTCCTCTACGTCTAGATGAATTCCGTCTGCCGTCCGTCCATTAGCCATTATTCATCATCCATCCATCCATCCATCCATCCATCCATCCATCCATCCATCCATCCATCCATCCATCCATCCATCCATCTATCTACCTACCTATCCATCCATCTATCCATCTATCTATCTATCTATCTATCTGTATATATATATGTTTTTACTTATCATGCAGGTACGTTTTGAATTAGTAGAGTTTCCCTCAGATGCCTGTCTTGAAAAATTTTTGACTCGAGCTGTGGAACCGTCTTCTGTTCAGTTTTATTTGGCGATAAATAAGGCAATTTGTTAGAATATATTCCAGAAGACAGCTTTGTAAAAGCTTGATATTTTTATCTGAAGCGGTATTTGAAGTTTAGGAACAGACATTCTACCCTCGAAAGAAATAACATATTGCTTGAAAATAATTTCCGAATATCCTACTTTTCTCTTGCCTTTCAAATTTGAATGGAAAAATTCGGTACATGCGATAGAAGGGGAACCAATTCAAACTTACGACCCGAAAACGACAACCCTAGTTGACGTTTATTTCGAATTTAGGGCTTCTCCATTCTTACACTTCGTTTGTCTTTGTTTGCATGCACGTCAGCTCCGAAGCAGCCAAATGCAACTGTCATAAAAGCAAGGAATAGGCGTTGTTGTGCGTCATCTGCGTTGACAGAACATGTCCCGAAAGATGCTTCCCCCTCTTTTTTTTTTCTTTTTTTTTATCTATTCCGAATAGAAACGTTTAGCTCTGATACAGTCTAAATCAACATCTATAAATTTCATAAATTCATGATAACAGAGCGTGGGCGCCCATACGGGGGCACGGGGGCTCGAGCCCCCTCCTAGCCGTTCAAACATTTTATTTGCCCGATTCTGCTATGCATTTATTTTTAAAAATTTTGTAGTCACATTTTAAAATAAGGTACTTTTTAGCTTATTACTAATAATCAAGCAGTATTAATTAGTTCTGTGGGATTCTAATGTCATTTATATTCATCAAAATGTGTGGCATCCTTAAGCACAAGGTAATAATTTTTCTCAGACCCCCCCTAAATATACTCTTATGGGCGGCACTGTAACTTGGTTATTTTGGTTTTGTCACCTTGTGAAATAAACGACAGTACCCATATTTTCATAATGTGGGGTCCCGCATTTGAGCCCGCAGCATCTTGACCTACTAGATGAAAGGAGGACAAGAATAAAACGCATTTTCTCCGTATGAGGATGTAGGTGAAGATGGAGGAGTAACTAATATCTTACATATATGTCAAAGGCTCCATAGATGATTTGGAACTATAAGTCGTTGAGTCTGCGATTACTCATCTTGCAGTGAAATCCACATTTTATTTGATAAATATGATGCGTGGTATGCTTTCTCGACCTTTATAGAGGCCCAGGCTTGTTGGGTATTTTGCCCTGCCACAGAATGGCCAGAAAATCGGCTACATAAGACAGGTCGAAGCTGAAAGTTCCAATTCCAAGTTGAAGGTCCCTGTCTCAAACAAATTTGATAGCAAAACATCGCTAATTTTCATTGCGGTTCCCTACATTAAACGATCATAAGGATGAATAATTAATTATGGCATAATAATAGAGGGTATCAGAGTATTCCTTTTTTTTAATACACAATTTTCAGGTACATTCCCTTCCTGACTGAGTGGTATCCTTTTAACCACAGATGTTATTTCATTCAGGTTTAAGAACAGAGGATGCTCTGAACATTATTATTATTACTATTTATATTATTATGTAGGTACTTTTTTATGACAGGTCAAATTCATAAGCAAACACTTTCTCAAATGCTAAAAGATTTCGATGTCTGAAAATTATCGATCATTCACGAAACTAACATATTTTAAAATACACGGCTTGGTCATTGAAAGTTGCTGCACAGATGATATTTAGGATTTCTGCGTCTGCGCTTTCCCACGCTTTTATGACTACTGTTCTCTTCAGAATATTTTCATTATAAAATATTTATTCATAAAATTGCTTAGACAACTAAAATGGAAAATCCCAAGAGAATCCCTCGCGTCTCGTTGTAATTCATACCAGGGCCCGGTTCCGGGTCGCGAACTGACAGTTGAGAATCACTGATCTTCATGATTATATCGAAGAACGGTTATAGCTATAACGCAGATAATCCTCCGGTGCCATTGATGTTTCTTATAATCATTCTAGTTATTACTTCTGTCAATATAATTGCTCCAGAGCATATTTTCACCAAGAAGGAAATTTTTAATCTAGGAAAAAAAATACCATTTGTAAAATTAAAATATAGATTTGTTACATTTAACTTGTTTTTTACTCCCGTGACTTGTTAAAATTATCACAACACTGTTTTTTTCCCGAGAACAACATATTCAGCATATGGCATACATAACATCTGAATGGGTGGTTGAAAAATTATAAGATTCCAGTCAAACTTGTTTCTGGAAATTCAAAAAAACTGCTTTAATGCGAAATCGTTAAATTTAGAAAATAACATTTGAATTAGTCAATTTTATATTTTGAAAAAGGTTATTTAATAGTAAAGTACGAAAGTCTTCTATTTATTTTATATAAATCGAACACTACGCAGATTAAATCAAACAACAATGTCAATCAATCAACGTTTATTGGCGTAGTGATACCAACGCCGATGGTATGGCGTGATTAGATGGTGAAACGTTCGAAAGAAAATAAATATTTCTGCCTTCGGTGGGACCTGAAGTGGAAGGTCGTGGGTTCAGGTCCCACCGAAGGCAGAAATATTTATTTTCTTTCGAACGTTTCACCATCTAATCACGCCATACCATCGGCGTTGGTATCACTACGCCAATAAACGTTGATTGATTGACATTGTTGTTTGAGTCCTCTATTTATCCGATAACTTAATATTAGTATTGAAAATTATAGGAATATTATCCTTTTTCATTTCTGGTAGCTTATCCTTTTTTCAATCACACATTCATTTATGCTTTACGTTTCTATATGATTTTCTTTCAATTCATTTATTGTTAAACTCTTCCCCCTTTTTCATACTCCGAATGAAAAATAAAATTTTTGATCAATGGGCTCAACATGTTTCACGATAATTTGCATATCTATAAAGAATGGGACCAGGCAAAAAGGCTAAAGTGCTCTGTGAAATGATTCATAACTTCCGATTAAAACGGTGAAAGTAACCATACGCACAATGCGATACTGAAATTCCGTAAGAATGAATTAACTATCTATCCACGAAATGAAAAGAACAAAAATATGAAGGTTTGGGACAGAAAAACTGTGAAATATTAAGCGTTATCTCTATCGAAACTGTGTACCAGACTCAGTCGAAGATAACCCACATGGTGAAAACAAAATCCCTTGATCCCAGTTATTTATGCAGAACGCTCCAGCCTTGGCAAGTTAATTCCCCCACTTGTCACGTTTTCAATATTCGCGTCAGGGAATTAAAACGCAAAATATTCCACAGAATTTTCTACCAGGCCTTAGGGATTTGAAACGTGAGATCATCTTCGTAATCAGAAGACCCCTAGGATTACTAGTGATTAATGGTTATGGAAGGACAGGATTTAGCAACTGTACCTTCCAAAGTTTATACGGTTTGGTTCTTTCAAAAAATAAGAGAATTGCGTGTTCTGTTTTCATTCCACAAAAGGTTTGTTTCTTTGTCGATGAGAAAAGGCGCCTTATTCGATAACGCGGGATCGTTTACATTTCGCTTTTATATACGATGTTCGTTTCGAAATAGATTTGTCTAGTTGCCAAAGAGATTTTTAGGATTTTTAAATTTATTTCGAAATTATATCTTGTATAGTTTTATTTTCCCTATGAAAAATACATTAACGCGGTATCGAAAGTAGCATTTGTATTTATTTTAAATTGCATATATAAGAAGATCGTTTACCTTATGCTCATATATATATATATAAAAGTTTTCCTCGCCCATTCTTGGCGGAAACAGGCTTTGGGACGGGCAGAGCGCCATGTTCCCAAGCCTCTTTTTACATCACTTCTTAATGTGCCATGTCTAGAAACTTCCTGACAATGTGACACGTGTTTAGGATTGTGGCTTTTTGTATTTCAATGTAGGTGTTTGGGTCAATGTTGAGTATCTCCAAATTCGTCGCAAGCGTTTTTGGTACTATCCCTGTTGCTGAGATGACTAACGGGATGATGAGGATCTTTTCCATACCCCATATATCTCGTACTTCATGTCTGAGATCTTGGTACTTGGTGATTTTCGTTGTGTAGGTTGTCTGTATGTTATTGGTGTTGGGTACTGCTATGTCGATTAAGTACGTGGTCTTATTCGATTTATCGACGAGGGTTATGTCAGGACGGTTATGTGGGACTGTCTTGTCTGTTATGATTGCTCTATCCCAGTAAAGCTTGTGTGTTTCGTTCTCATGCACGGTCTCTGGCTCATATATATATATATATATATATATATATATATATATATATATATATATATATATATTAATACATATATAATATAATAATATATTATGTATATATTATGTTATTATATATTATATATACAAAGAGCATTATATATATATATATACATATATATATATATATATATATATATATATTATTTATTATATATTATATATATACAAGAGCATTATTTATTAATATCAGTCTCGTAGTTTGATTTGATAGTGCATAATCACTAGTTCACTTTACTTCCAGGAAATTACCAATTACTTTATAGGTATGTTGTGGGCCACACTCCTCAAACAGAAGAAAACTCACAAAAAATATACATAAATTCATGTTTGTAAAAATTGCAACACCATGAAGGACTCGTCCGAATTGAATGAAATTTAATGTACAAACGACCTGTGTTGATACAAATAAACAATTAGAATTACAAAGCAAAAAAACAATATTACATGTCGAAAATCAGTATTTGGTGAAGCCACCACGCGCTGCAACAAGTGATGCTATACGACGTGGCATGGAATCAAACAGATGTTGAATGTGTGCCTGAGGAAGAGCATTCCAGATTGCTTGTATGCGACCCCAAAGTTCATCTGTAGTAGCTATGGGACGAGGATCACGAGCGAGACGCCGACCAACGAAATCCCACACATGTTCAATCGGCGACATATCCGGCGAATAGGCAGGCCAAGGAAGAAGCTGTATCTGTTGTGATGAAAAGAAGTCTTGAACATTCCTGGCAATATGTGGGCGGGCATTGTCCTGTTGAAATACAGCTCCGGGAATGCCTTGAAGGAAGGGAACAACTTCGGGCTCCAGAACTTCATTGATGTACCGGTTGCTGTTAAGATTACCCACAATTCGTAGCAGCTGAGATCGTCCATGATACGCAATCGCACCCCAGACCATAACGCTGGGGATTCGTCCACTATGACGTTGGATAACGCACTCCGGAAGGTGGCGTTCACCGGTATAGCGTCTAACACGGATGCGGCCATCACTGTACCCCAAATTAAAGCGGGATTCATCAGAAAACACCACTTGTTGCCAATCAGCACGCCAGTCTCTATGTCCATGAGCCCATTGTAGCCGCAGGCGCCGATGGTTTTGCGTCAGGAGGATCCTGTATAAAGGAACTCTTGCACGCAGTCCACGGTGCAGTAGACGCCGACGAATTGATGAAGCACACAATGATACACCTGTAGCAGTGCACCAACGTTCTGCCAACTGTCCAGATGAAGCAAAACGGTCCGTCACCGCCATGCGGACCAGGTGTCTATCATCCCGTGCTGACGTCACCTTTCGGCGTCCACTCCCGGATTTCTGAGTTGTCTGGTTCTCTTGAACCCACTGCTTCCACACTCGCATCACTGTGCTGCTGTTACGCCCCATACGAGCTGCTATTGCACGATAAGAAAACCCTCCTTCACGAAGGCCGATCATTCGTCCCCGTTCAAACTCCGTAACTTGCTGAAATGTCGCCCTCTTTCGTCGTAGAGGCATAGTGACGTCTCATGTAACGTTTACCACTAACCGATAACCATACACGCCCCGCTACAGCCCTCTATTTATACGGATCCATCAGCAGTTCAGAGGGCGCTGCTCAGCCCACGCAGAGGCGATGACTCTGAAATTCTAATCATTTGAATAGCATACCCTAATTTGCATTTCCTGAAAGTTTCAGCTCAGTCAAGTGATTCCTTCATGGTGTTGCAATTTTTAAAATAGTGTTTAGGTCCTTTTATAACAAATTACCGCTGGTTTGATTTTCTAATAATTTGGGTATCTGACAGTTTCTAAAATTTTGGTAATAATTATCTGTCTCTTTAATATAGGGAGTCCAGGTGAGGCAACTGATAGCACTTCATGATACGTTTAAAAAAACTCAGCTTTTCTCTAAATCGAACAAAGAGACAGCGACCCAGAAGGTAGCGGATAGAACAAGTGGACAGTGGGAGTGTAATTTAGAATGGAATGAAAATTACTGAAGAATTCGGTTACATAAATAGTATGTACGAATCACCATTTACTAAATATCTTTTGTGAAAAAAATCGTGAATAAAACTAAAGTAAAATTTAAACCTCGAAAACGTATTACATAAATTAAAAGCGTGTTAATGTACTTTAAATACGTACGTACATGATAGTACTTACATCGTAATTATATAATTTCACTTATAACACATAAAACTTAAGTAAATAATACATAAAACTTAAGTAAAACGTAAGTCAAGGAATTTTAGTATGACGTAAAAACGCTTGTTGTGTTTTTAGTCCAGTCAATTAAAACCAAAAAAGGCTTCTGCGTGTAAAGTTCTGAAGAAGTTATTTTCTCTACCTTTCTTTATGTTCTTTAGCGTGCTGAACATGAATTTCAAGTTTCTCACCTCGTAACTTTCCTGCTTAAAAAGCTTTAAGCGAAAAACCATGAAAAAAGCGGGGATTTCTCGGTTTTTTCCTTTGTATTAAATAGAGGGTTACATGTTTTTGAAAAAAAAAATATTACACCAAATTAAACTAAAGAAATTTCCCTTCACATTTTCTTGTAAATTTTTTTCTAAGATGAATAAAATAAAACCTCTCTAAGGCGACCACCGTCGGTTCTGTTTAAAAAAAAAGAGGTCTCTCATATTGGTGGTTTCTGATTGGGGGTAAATTTAGCATTAGGTCCATAGAGGTGAGGAAATCCGTTTTTAGAAAAGATGGTCGTTAAGGAAGGTGGTCGGTAAGAGAAGTTTTAATGTAGCCTTAGCATAAGAGTGAAATGAATTTTAGCGATAGATTGAAATTCCGGCATCACAGGACGAAAACTCGATCCGATAACTATGTATCCATTTTAATCACCAACTTCAAGATCTTGAGTTATTTATAGTTGCATTTAGATTATGTTAACATGTGCATTACCAATTTTTTACAGATTCTATTATTCTAAAAAGAAATAAATAGCGATCGTATATTATGCATCCATTGCAATTACTGAAAGCTCTTGAGTTACATTTGTAGTTCCATTTCGACTACGTTAACATTCTCTTACAATGTTTTGTAACTTTTAGAGCAATAACAAAGTAAAATGAAATTCGGAGACTAAGAAAGATATAAAAACACAAACACTCTGGAGTAGACAAGAACACCAACTGAACATCAACCATCTGCTGTTTCCATTGTCTTCATTACAGATTGTTCTATCGTTATGTCACTCATGTTCCTAACCCGAATTTGTCTGTACGATGAATGATGAAGCCCCCATCAGTTGTGAATTTGTCATGTTCATCAGCAGTCATATTGTCCTTCAAATCATGCATGTCTTGAAGATAAAGGTGTAAGCACTTGGCATACAAATAGTGACCACTGGCGTGGAAGTATGGTAACATTCTATATATATATATATATATATATAGTGTGAAGATGCCAAATATCAATCACAATTCCTTTCAGATGCAATGAATTGTTTGACAATAGTCAGCATACCAGCGTATTGAATTCACAGTTTTGCTGCAGGGCCTTGCTGCTGTAGTTTTTAAAGTTGTGTATCAAAAATTCTTTCAGCTCTCACACAAATTCGTCATATGCAAACCAAATTACTGTTCTGTTACACTCGTAGAGGATTTCTTCTAGTCTGGCTTTGAGTTTAGTGGAAAAGGTGGTGTACTCTATTATGTTAGCAGCTAAAGCAGCTTGAGCTGAAATGTGAGCTCTCACAGCTTTTGAACATGCGTGTCCATTCATTATTTTTTCAGTAGAATTTGCTGCATAAATGATTTGAAACATTTCCTTCAGGCCACTGCCATTCATGATGTATCTTATCGCACGCATAAAGGATATCAATAACTGGAAGCCACCTAATCGTATTATAATATTTTTTAGATTGGGGTCATCACTGCAAGTTGAAATTATTTCTCGGGCCTTTAGATATAGTGGTTGGTCAAATGTCACAAAACCTGTATGCTGCTGCAATGATTTCCTTTTCTCTCTGAAAAATAGAGATTTAAAATACATAATCCATAATAAATGCACAACTCCCATTACGTAAAAAATAATTAAAACTTCAAATATACTCACAAGATTTAATTTAAAAATAGTAAATAAATCTTCCATACATAGCAATTGCCACCCCCAGCGTAATGAACGTGATCAGAATAAACCGATTGTGAACGTAACAATGACTAAAGATAGCGGTAAATTACTTACTTCCATATTCCAACTGTAACAGGTTTTCCTTTTATTGAAATGGATGCATAGTAATCGAATCGCGTTTTTGCTCGCTGATGCCGGAATTTCAATCTATCGCAAAAAGTAATTTTACTCGTATGCTAAGACTCCAGTAAAACCTTTCTTACCGACTACCTATATTGAGTGACCACCTTCTTTAAAGACCACTTTTTCTGGAAACGGATTTCCTCACCCTCATAGACGCAATGCTAAATTTACCTCCAATGAAAGACCATCTCTTTGAGCAACATTTTTTTGCACGGCACCGATGATGGTCGCCTTAGGGAGGTTTTACTGTATTCATCTTAGAAAAAAATGCATGAAAAAGTAAAGGGAAATCCTTTTAATTTAATTTGATGTAATAATTTTTTCAAAAAATTTAAACCCCCTATCAAATACGAAAAAAAATCCCGAGAAAAACCGGCTTTTTTCGTGGTTTTCCCTCTTAGAACTTTTTAATCAGAAAAGTTACGAGGTGGTAAACTTGAAATTTATGTTCAGCATTTCAAAAACATAAAAGAAAATAGAGAAAATAACTTCACTAAAGCTTTCCAGGTAGAATCCCACATTGACTGGGTTATGTTATAAAAAAAACCAAAAGTAACTAAACCACAAAATATAAAAATTTAAACAATATTATATATTCTCTACAAACAATATTAATTATAAGTTCACCATTAATTGTAAATCATTAAAACAAAATACTGGATACAAATGATGGTGTCCATGTAAAAATACGAATGAAATTTGAATTAATATGACCAGAGAAGATTGTAGTTTTATCTGATTTGGTAATTTTTATATAAAAATTAATGTGGAACTATTTTATGTCAGCAAGTATTAAAACAGGACATTCTAGCGATATATCTAAAAAACCCGTTCTCAGAAAAAAAATAATGGTAACCCGACTTCGATCTTCCGAAATCATATATTTCTTTAGCCAAGAATTAAGGAGGTAGAACCTTTTCTCTTTGAACAAGCTTTCTTTCTTTGCTGTATAATCTACTCAAATGCTTTCTGTTCTTTTTATTTGGGACATTGTCACAACTGGTCGGCTGTGAAACAAGATCAAATGCTGAGCAAAAACTGATTGCACCACACTAGTGGAAAGGATAGACGTCAAACTTGCTTTTTTAGTTTAGGTAAATATAAAAGTTAGGAATAGTTAGTTCGAAACAGGAAAAAAGACAGATAAGGTAAACAATACTAGACACATTAAATGTATAATATTTATCAGCCACAGCTTTATATTATTCGAATTTAATGTTACACCCTGACACGATTAAATATATAATAACAATTAACGGACGTATTTATTATTTACTTATTTTACGTCTTCTTACAGAGGACTTCACATAAGCATTCTGTTAATAAGACTATTTTCCATATTTGTATAATCATATAATAATACACTCTTTAAAGGAGTCGAGCTACATTGTAGCACCTAGTGTAAACCATAAATTAAAACTGAAACATAAAAATAGGTTCCTTCACATTAAATAAATGACAGCAAAGAACATGGGAAGAAAATAAAAAACACTTCAAAGATGCACGAGATTTAAATTCAGTTCAAGTTAGAAAATTGTGCCCTATTTTGATCTTTCAAACCTTTTTATTAAATTGAAAATTTTAAGCGTTAAAAAGAACTCGTCTCTTTTCAAATGAAAGTAATATTTTTGAAAACAAGTTTCTACGAATTTGGACATAAAAAGATATGACGAAACTAAGCCGCTTGAAAGAAATGCAATTATTTAAGTAGCTTAAATTTTTCCAGGAGAACTTTCTAAAGCAAGTTATTTCATTATAGTTCCATTTATTTCTTGAATCCGTTTAATCCACCTTTGAATAATTTTACACTGAGACAGATACACACACACACACATCTCTCTCTCTCTCTATATATATATGTATGTATGTATACACACACACACACACACTCCATAACAAAAAATCGACGCACCAAGAAGTTGTCCGATTGTAATGAAATTTTGTATGAAAAGACATTTTGACCGAACATGCAAATGATTAAAATTTGGTGTCCAATGAATGAATAGCGGGAACTCCAGCGCATCGGAACTGCGCATTCAGCAGGTGTATATAAGGAGCGATTCTCAATATGTGGTCAAAATTTCTGTTGCATTTTGACTGTGGATATCTTACGTCGACTGTAACAATGCCTCGCTGAAAGATTCGTGCTCATTACGAGCATATGTCAGAGTTTGGAAGAAGTCATGCTATCGGATTGAAAGAGGCTGCATGGTCGAAACGAACAATCGCTGGACAACTGGGAGA
>QLNU02015003.1:56804501-56831073 GCA_006491805.2 Dysdera silvatica
GTCTGGGATGTTCTTGGGAGATGCCTGCAGTACGTTGCGATTCGCCAGCAACGATTCCGCAGCTGCGATTTGCGTTACGGAGAGGAATGGTCCATGATACCTCAAAAACTGGTCAACAACCTCTTTTTGAGCATGAACAGACGATGCACGTTTTGCATCACTGTCGGGCGTAATCATACTCCTTACTGAAAACTGTGTTCTTCTTGCCTGCCACGGATGTTTCTGTCTTCTGTCTCCATGTGCTGAAAGTCCACTTTTGAATAAAAGCCCTTTGTGTCTTTTGGATTTCTCCCTTGGTTAGTATCGTTCACCGTTTCCTTAATTTTATACCTCGATAATGTTATGTTATGCTTTGTACCTATTTGAAACTTGCACTAGGGTGCGACGTTACATGCAAAAAACTGTTCCGTCCTTAATTTTTGCACACTAGTGTATTAATTTCCGTTTCAGATAAAATTACATTTATTAATACACAACCAATTATCAGCTCCAACGTTCAGTGACGTGATTAAATATGCTTGGTATAAGAGCACATACCCCGTTCTCAAACCAAATAGATTTCTCAATGTCAAACAATGGTGTTTCACTTTTTCCAAAAATTCTTATTACACGTTAAATTGTGAAAATCCCTCGTTTATTAGTTGCAGTCATTGCTCAAATCCAATTTGTTTTTGTTTGTTTGTTTTTGCATTTTCTTGTTCATTTTCATACACATTTTTAATAAAGCCAAGTAGGTGTATTTTTATTAAAGCCAAGTAGGCATATTTTTAATAACGCTTACTAGGCATATCTTTAATAAAGCTTACTGGGCATATTTTTAATAAAGCTTACTGGGCATATTTTTAATAAAGCCGAGTACATATATCATTTTTAAAGCGAAATGAACGCTTTTTATATAACTAAAACGAAACATCTATTCATTAATAATAAAGTTCTAAATATTTTTTTCAAATACATGCATAAATTCTTACGAATCAAAATCGATAATATTTTTATCTCGAATGAAGGATTGTTTATTAATTCTCTTTTGGCAACATCGCTTCAAAAATATCTCGCCATTCCTGCTGTTAATAAAAAGCGCATCAAGCCAAATTTGGGGGAAAAAAAAACGTTTTCTCGCAAAATTTGATGGAGCTATAACTCCCCCTCCCCCCATATGGGATTTAGGTAAAATTTTTTTTAGTTTCTTATTGAAACGTTTATACTTTGTTATAAATCCAAAATGACATTTTCGATTCTCACTTTGTGTACTCTCCTTGTTAGTTACAATAAAACTTGTTAGAGAATTCAATAGATTATGAAATATAACATTTTTTTCAAAAACAGCCTTCCGAATGAGGTCAATTAACTTGAGGAAAAATTCAAGAATTCAAAAATACCTTAAAATAATAAACTTCCCTTGTTTATGACGTAGTGAAAGTGAACTTTCCTGATAAAAAAGCTGTATTCAATAAATCATAATCTTCAATTGTGAATAAGTCGAAGCCTAATTGAACTAAAATCGCACCTGTGTTTATTGTTTTATTCCAATTAAATCAGACCACGATGATTCAAAATAAAAAATATAAGAATCGTAAATACTTTTGGGAGTTTTTGAATACTGTTGACCCGTGAAAGCCAAACAATTTCTGTCCACTTTAAAAATTGGAGTTTTGGCCACGTTTTTACGATTTTGTCCCACGGTGTGATGGTTTAAAATGTTTGTTTATATCCTAAGATAATCATTATTCGACTTTTAAAGCCATTTAATAGTTTCGCCCTATTAAAAAATATATTTGTATAATATTTGTTTCTAAGCATCGATATGTCGAATCAAAAAACGTCTCTGTTCGAATTTAAAAAAAAATAAAGAAATTGTTTAACTAAAAAATTGAATATGTTTGAAGATCAATGAGGTAAGGTAACACTAATATTACGAAATAAAATATAAAATATTGATTTATTTCAGAAAAATAAAAAATTATTCAATTTCTTTTAATTTAAAATAAAGTAAATTAAGTGGAGTAGCGAATATATGGTATGTCGGGATATAGGTGAATTGTTATTTGCTGGAATATCTTTTGTTATACGTTGTAGTAAATAAACCGAATTATTTATTTAAACCAACATAAAATTTATATAAAATGATCATATTGAAACCTCTATGGAATGTAAGAAAGTTAGTTATTATTAATACTTGGGGTCGGTGCAAGATAATATTCCGACCTCGACAACGACTCCTGTGCACCACAATATGTGTTGCAACAATCGAAAAATGAAAAAATGTGGCACATTCCACTCTCACTATAGTTCTGATTAAAGTGAAGTATAATACACGCACCTAATCTTATACAAATAAATGATCAAAAGAAAAAAAAAGTATTTTGATATTGTGTTATTGAACATTCAATTTCATTTAGTTGGAATGTAATTATTGCAATCTCAATACAGTATTAGGCATTTTAAAAAATTATCTCGTAATGCAACCCTAGGCGGCTGCCTAGTTTACCTATATGGTCGCGCCGAGCCTGTTAGTACTCAGAAGCAGATTTATGCCTTAACCAAAGGTCGAGGCATAAAACTGACCCATTTCGATTTTTTACGAGGAAACGTTCCAAGGGCCAGTGATTATAAGTTCATGGTAAACGGTATTTTATTTAAAATGTGTTCCTGTTAAAGGAAAAAATAGCATGGGCCTATATATATATATATAATTTGACGGAACTTCAGAAAACGGTTCGTATTAAAAGTAATTCGTCTTAAGCGTGTTCGTTTTAATGAGGTTCGGCTGTATTTCGATAGCAGTTTTGAAACTATATGTGTATAAATGTTTTTCGTATATTCTTTACCAAATATATTTATTTTGATAAAAATGGATAAAGTGATTAATTCCAATGCACATTAATATTCAGTCAAGTCAAGCTGTCGGATGGTAAAGACATGCGCCCAATATTTTGGTCATTTTATTAATGAATCCCTTGTTTATATTGGTATAATTAATTAGAATTTAATCCATGGCTGCTAGGGTTCGCAAATATGATTTCGTTATATAAAAATTATTTAATTATAATGAACTGTGAGTCTTTTTATTTCTCGGACGCCTATTGCTTACGTCTGCCATTTTGGTAGTTTTCGAAATTTATTCTCTACTATTTTGGTCTGATATAGGTCCTATTTCTGTTCTAGTATATGCGTCACGACTGGTTCTATGCTTAGTATAACCTACTGATTTCGTGATACAACTGTTAATAGCACTGTGAAAAGTGTAACTCTGAATTAACACATGACATGCGATTTGTTACGTGTAACATATGTGGGGATAGGTTCTGTTTAAAAAGTGTTTAGAAAATATGCAAAAAGCGAAGCGAAATTTGGAAGTGTAATGTTTGTGTTGAGGGATATGTGAAAGTATGCAAATCGCTAATAAAGTAATGAACATAATCTTATACTATCAACTATTTCTGGGTCTAGCGGCCATGATGGAACAGTTTTAGATTTAGTTCTTCATATAGGAATTTGCCAAATTCAAATTTCTGTAATCTCATTCGAGATTTAAATGGCAGATTATTTTTAATTGAAAATAATTGTGGTGTGATTAAGACTGAACTTTCAGAAACCAAGCTTATTTTACTAGAGTTTCGATTATTAATGGAAGTGACGTTACATATGAATGCTACGTTTGAAACTATGCGACCATCATTTCATGATATTTGTGCTGAATTTTAACAACTTATAATTGAGAATAAAAAACTGAAATCTGAAAACAAGAAATTAAGTGATGATATTTCGATATTAAATAAAAATATTTCATTTGGAACAATACTCAAGGAATAATAATTTAGAAATAGGTGGTAAACCAGAACAACAAAATGAGGATTTTTATGAATCGATTATGAATACGAGTGATAAACTTGGATTATCAATGCACTCTACAAATATGGACAATCACAGAGGGCTGTTATAGCCAAATTTGAAATCACCACCTACGCCACGAATTCCCTGCATGACACAGACCGACCGATTTACCTTTAGGTTTGAAGCTATTATCTAGACGGCCAGGTGATGGATTCCTTAAAAATCAAAGAAATTTAAAATGCAAACTACAGATGCTGGAATTTTGAAACCTCCTCGACCTGATCGTGTCAATTAACACTTACGCCTAGAAAAACTATTGTTCTCTATAGCATTACAACTTAAAAAAGCAGGTGAATGGAAATTTCTTTGATGGGTTAATGGTAGAATTAAAGTGAAAAATGAGAATACTAGCACCATACATATTGATGATATGAGTGACTTTCCACTTGGATAACTTGATTTTTGTTATTTATATTTGTTACGTCCATTTGTATCCTGCTATTTATTGATTTTGTATAAAGTTCGTTTATAGATGTTTTATCAAATTTTTTTATTTTATTGTAATGTTATAAATTTGCTTTTTTTTGTTTACTGACTACGTTTATTTTATTCTATGCTTGCATAGCTTTTTTCACTTTTTACTTTCTTATGTTCAAATACGGTGACCGTGTTAGTTTTATGACCTTTCGTCAATATTTTCCTTGCTTGAAATTAATTACTAATTGTATAAATTGTGTTATTTTATATGTATTTTCTGCAGGTAAATAAATTTTGATTTGATTTAATTTGAGCCAAATTCGTCAAGTACGTGAACATAAACTTAATAACACATTTTGATGGTTAGGAGAAGTTCCTTTTTCAATTTATTTAATATAGGCTATTAAGATATGTGAAAGTATCTGTAAACACGAGTCAGATTTTACACACCATAAAATTTTTGCAATTTGCTGAAACATATTATTATGGCAGTTAGCGGGATAATAATGGTTTATCAATCCTATTGGCATAATGTGCTTACTCATAATAAAAGGCTGTTTTAGAAAATAAATCTCTCTCTCTCTCTCTCTCTCTTTGTTAAATCAAACTCTTTTTGTTACCATTTTTAAACCAAACTCTCTTGGTTACTATTTACAAAATCATAAATTTATACTAGAATTTTTCTTAAAATAATTACAAAAGAAATTTCTTGTTTATATATAACACAAATTTGGACTAAAGTAGAAAAAGAAAGAACTGAGATAGACTAAATTTACCAATCCTATATAAAAATAAATATTAAATTCAATTTTTAGAAGAACATATTCTGGTTACGAATATGCCCGGCCTGTAAAATTTCTATAATTTAATAATGTAGCGCATGCTTTAGAAACAGTATCTTCATTTCGGAACCTGACACTGGAAAAATTTTAAATCTTTGCAAAAAAATCCTATTTCAAGCTTTACCATAAACCCCATATTTTTGTAAAAGTAATAAATTTTACTTTGACGAAACTTTAAACTTGAAAAATAATTCTCATGTGTAAAATATCCTAAAAAAATTGAAATTTTATACTACTTTGAAAATATTTGTAGCTTAGTAACTGCCGTCCTTCCTACTGCTAAAGTAGTATTTATTATGTTTTATAAAATGGTTCTTTAACACAAAAGCAGCAATCATTTGATTGCGAATAATAAATTACACAAGATGCGAAAGCAGAAAAGCATCATTCTCTGATGCACTTCAGCAACAAAAAAAAATATGGTGAAAAAACGCATCATTTATATTTTCATATTGATCTCCGCATGTGGAAATTTTTTATCCTTGGTAGTTATCAAGGATATGTCATCGATCAGCGGACTCTAAATGCATATTAGTACATGCTCATTGATTTAGCTGTAGATATATGCGATCACGCGTGCTTAGTTTAACGTTTTTCACTTTGGATTTCTTTCATAATTCATTGGCTAATCATCGACTGATCATATTTTTAAACAAATTATCGCCTTACTTTCATTCGAATATAAAAACACTATTAGGAAATAAACAAATAAGGTCTTCATACATTTGCTTGAAGACAGAACCTATATCTTTAAAAGGCCATCACTAAACCACAGTTTTCATTTAAAATCACTTACTTGATATAAAAAACAAAAAAAGAAAATGTAAACTTATGTCTATATATTCTTATCGCAAATAAAAGTAAGATATCTAATCTGTAATTTTGTATGAACATTTTAAAAACATGACTTTTTGAGGAAATAAACGTAAAAAAAAGTTTGATATAAGTATCGTAAGTAACAAAATTATACAGAGGATGTGTATTTTTTCAGAATTGTTTCATGGCTATTAATGCTTATTAGAGATGGGAGTTATTTAAGGTAACTTAAAAATCACGTGTTACCGACAGATCACTTTTCCAGGAAGAGTATGCTCCTTTGAAACCCTGTTCTCAAATAACAGCTGTTATTTCAGTCACCGGTGACTAGGAACAGGAGTTACTTGAAGTAACGTTTAAAAATCACCGGTGACCGAGAAATCACTGTTCTAGGAACATATTCCTCCGTTTCCATCACACAGGAAACGCGCTGAGATAACGGGCTATCACAACATCCGGCATAGTTGTCTAGCTGACACAAGGGCTTAGGCACTAATTACCCATTTAATATCTGATATTACAAGAGGTTATATTATTATTATATTGTTATATTTAACCAAATATTATTTTAATCAATTAGTTTTTAATCAATTATTTTTTAATTAATCATTGTTTTAATAAATTAGTTTTTAATCAATTAGTTTTTAATTAATCATTGTTTTAATCAATTAGTTTTTAATTAATCATTGTTTTAATCAATTAATTTTTTAATTAATTATTGTTTTAATGGGTTTATTATTCTTGGTTTAATTTACTTAAAGTTTAAATTCAGTTAATATGTGATTATATAGGTATTCCTACTTCAATAGCAACTAGCGAAATCAATCGCTGTCTAGACGATAATTTAAAAAAAAAAAACTTGCCGCGGAATCAAGACCCTTTGTCATGGTGGAGATCCCATTCTCTAATCTCACCAAATCTATCCGAGTTAGTAAAAAGAAAATTCAACTTTATGGCAGCATCAGTGCCTTGCAAAAGAGTTTTCTCAAAGGCTGGTAACATTTTAACGGATGGAAGAAATCGGTTTACCTTAGTTTTTTAAACTTTCTTTAATTTTTAATATTATTTTTTTTTTCAAAAATCTAAAATTCAATATATGAAAGCCTTATTTTTCTTCCCCTTTAGTTTTGTATTTCGTTTGTATGCATTTTTTTCTTCAGAGAATTTATTATTTTTATAGAGTTGGCACGACGTTCTGTTACGGAATGAGCATTGAAATATGTGATCATTAAGTTCCTCAATTCCCAAAACCTGTGAAGTAAGGCATACGTTCCAGTCACCGCTGACTGAAATCACCGGTGATTGGGACCTATTATCTGGTTGGAACAGGTTATTCAAAAATAACAGTTTGGTCCATCACTAGTGTTTATCTCAGTTGAATTTCTTCATGTATTCTCATTCTCATCTTCATTAAAAATATATTGTTAAAATCCAGGAATATAATTTGAAATTTAAAAAAGTGGATAATAAAGAAACAGAGAAACACATTTTTTTACATATAATGGTTATATATATATATATACATACGCAGATGATCCTTTTTGTAACTGCTTTATATTAACGAAACAAGGCATAGATTCGACGCATTTGATATAGGAACTGTCCTCGACTTTTACGAGCAAACTAGATGCAGTTTTTAAATATGCTATATATGTATATTTTTACGTTTTCCCACTTGGCGCAGTATAGCCCAGATGCTCTTGCGCCATAAAAAAGCCAAACAAACAAACGTTTTCCTACATAGCCGCAAATAAATTAATTAGCTAGAACTCCTACAACACTTGCTTTATTAATTTAATTTGTATGAAGAAAAATGCAATATAAGCAAAAACATCGATTGCAAGAGTAAAAACTGAAAAACATCATGTCGGGCATCGCGTGAGGTGCATCATAAGTATGGAGTTTCCCAACCTTTCGAAAGACAAAGAAGAGATGATGACAAAGTTCACGCAACATATGAAAAGCACAAAGTTCTGCAACTTACATAGTTCTTTGACATGTCATATCTAAACACAAGAAATAAAAGATATAGGGCTGTGAATTCATGATTTTTTAAAATTTTCCTTTCTTGTACGTATTACTAGTGTTTAAGCATGTTCTCATATTTTATTCACGGATCTGGTTTGAGGATATTTTTATGCTTTTAGCAGTCCCTGATCGTCCAGACCAGAATTTTGATAGTACTTTCATGCTTATTTGTCTTCAACAATACAAATTCTGCTAATTGTTGTATAATATTTTTAATGTGTGATCTGTAATTTTCATGTTTCGTCAATTTTTTAAAACATTTCCATTTTGGTCTCTGATTGCGATTCCATTCATAATCTCCGACCCAGTGATTCCCAAACATTTTATTTTTCGCCAATTTTCTTAAGAATAAATTTGGCAGCGGCGCTCTCGACTTTTACCCTTTCAATGTGTTTTTAAGTAGGACTTATATGAACAATAGTAATAAACAGCAGGTTTAGAACACATTTTTTTCTAATTAAAAATGCAGTACTGAATAATAGGACTGGGTTTGTTTAGTTTTACACAGTTTGACGATTTTGGGTTTTATTTTGCAGAGGTGCAGACTGTTGTCGAATTCGGCGTGGAAGCAGCTTCTGTACTTAGTTTTAGTTTCTGCACAGACTGACAATACAGATCTATATAAGTAGTGGCAAATGGGAGAAGAATTAATTTTCCTTATCTGTCAATTGTTTAAATTCAGTTTATAAATCAAACCGAAATTGTGAACAAAACATTTTAAAAGACAATTTTCCAAATGATATCTAACGTAATGTCCACCAGGCATTCATAATCGGTTGATGTCAGGCAATGTGTTTCCATTGAAGCAACGACTACCAGATTCCTCACCCAGTTATATTTGCTCAGTGTTATCCTCTGGTCGCGGGCAAATGTTTCTAAATGCAGTCGTTCAGACATCACAGGTACCCATGGATGCTACACAACACGTCGTTTGGTGACTATGAATAATGTTTAAAAATGGAATATTAAAAAATAATATTACAAGCATAATCTAAGAGGAGAATATTCCTAAAGATAACGATCATCCATTTACTTTTTATTGGACAAGTGGATTAACATTGTTTAAATGTCCTTTTGTTTTTAAAGCTTCCGCGAAACCCATGAAATTTCTAGCAAGCTTTTGGGCAAGGTGACCACGGAGTACAGTTAAAAAACTGTGCTCTAACCCATGGTTAATTCCTGCCGAACCATCTCCTGGCGTTTTAGTCATTTCCATGGTTTTTTAAATTCAAGCATTCCTTCTGTATACTTTGAATTTCTATTTAACCAGCCGATCTCTAGATTCAGCATAATATTCAATTTACTTATTTCAAATAAATATAAAAGTAAAGAAAGTATTTATTAAAATCTATGATTTAAGCATTATAATGCAATAAGATCTCGATACTGCGTCGTAGCTGCATTGAGCCACATTACAAATGTTTCTATACTACAACTAGCCTATGCTGTGTGTCCACAGCATACCATACTTTACAGAGACACTCAGAATAATTTCTGAGCAAGTTTCTTTGATTACCGAATGTCCAAATTCGGAAAATTGAAAAATCCTGCTCAATAGTTTTGGAAAGAGAAAAGACATTAATCGACATGATCAATTCCCAGATTAATTTAAACTAATTCATCCAATGGCTCGTCCATTCAGGTTGGCAGGCTTGTTACTGGCCATATTATACATTAGGTAACAACAGAATATTAGACCTATGCTTCTTCCTCCAAGCCTTACATTATATTGCGTACATTTCTATTTAAATGCACTTAAGAGTTCTCCAATGTAATGATAGTGTGTTGTCAGTGTATTAGATTCAAATATACGCAATTTATATTTCAATAAAGCCCATTCAAACAAGAAACATTACTTGTCTACTAGCTAAAACTTTTTACATTATAAAGGATTATTTTAGATCTATCTAAAACACTTCTGCCTTCAGAACATCAAATAACTCCGTTGAAAATTTTATTACTCTTCAGCTCCATTTCCCCTGTTTTATAACAGAATACATTCCCAAAACATAAAACAACAAGCGCAGTGAGTGGAGCACGTTGTTGCGAAATTCGATAACCTGATCTCTTCCCGACGCGAAGATTTTAGAAAATCCACCATTGGATTTATAAAATATGACATTCATGCATTCATTTTTAATAGTTCATATGTACATATATTGACTTTTGTATTCATATGCATGTGGATGCCTTCTCCATGGGAGTTTGATTACGGAAATGACTGCAATTCAAGTAAATACCCGACAAAATATTTATAGAGATAGTATATATATTTATAGTATATCTTTTGACATTTCCAAGCATAAAAATATTTCCTCATCCATATCTAAAATCGAAATCAAATTTTTTTGTAAACATATGTCAAGCAGACATGTCTTTTTTATTTCCTTATTTGGCAAGATATCACTTTCTGTGAGATACATTTTGTGTTTTGTTTAAGTTTTGTTTATGACTTTTCCACCTTGTAGCGATGTTGCATAAATATTTAAACATTATGCATATGGACTTTTAAATTATGTATTAAAACAACTGATGTTTTTGGAACACGCATTTGCAAATTTTATATACTTGTTTTAATATATGAAATGACATTATATATTATAATATATTACATTGCTCTATAATTTCATATAATTTCCTTTAAATCTACTATAGAACGATCATCTATTATCATGTCTACTGATTGTCACAAGCTTTAAACATATTTTTATATTTTTACTTACAGGTATGTCTGTTTTAAAGTAAATTTCCACATCATTAATGGAATTTTGTCAGATGTTGTTGAGGTATGGCTATACGGAAGAGAAATCTAGCAAGATCTAGCAGTTGAATCACGAATACCTATATTAAATGACATATTCTAGACCAGAACTGTTCAATTATTTTTTTTTTGTCATTTCTGAGGTTCTTTATCTTTTCTAGACTCATTTCTTTATGCAATTAACGAATATTTTGAGTACTATGCCAACTAAATTTCTTCTACCCTGTACTAAATACATGAGAGAATATAAGAGGTACACCAAGAATTATAAAAAGTGTAATATGAAAGAGAGAAACAGATTACGGGAAGATGATATTTAAAATCGACATTCACACTCCACGTTATAACATCGTCATTTATCGAATTTAAGGCCATGAATATCAATAAATTTCTGAACCACATTTTAGACGATAAATTTAAATTTCGAAATTTTTATAATAATAAAATTATAATATAATGAAGAATGGTAATTTGGGTTCCCTCTTCGGGTCGAGAGGTCTCAGGTCAGGCTTCGTGCCTCTCATTAACACTCCACTGTTTATATCTATGAAATAACTCTATACATCTTATGGTGAACTCTGAACTCTGTATTCGGTTATTATTCCACATTCAACGTCCAAGATGATTGACGTGGTAATCAAAGACGCATGGACTTGAACATTACTCTCAGCGGTTTTGCCTGTATTAGATATAAATATCCTCATTATCGCGTATTTATGTATTAGGAGGAGGGGAAAATATGTTATACAAAAGCAGAAAGCAGCGATAGATTGTCTTCTTATGTCAACGGCCTGCATATACGATTAATTGCATTGTAAAAAAGTGCTGTAGTTTTGCACGCGAAAGTTGATGGCAATCATCCTACCATCAGCTGCGCTATAAAATTACCAGGTGATGTAAATGTGTTTCCACTGTAATTTCACATGAATGTGCGATAATTTACATCAGCTGTAAATTTCACATAAAAGTGCTGTAAATTTACATCAGCTGTAAATTCCACATCTAGGGGCTGTACGTTTACATGTGATGAAAATGCGTTCTGCTGTATATTTCGCATGAAAGTAATTAATTTCCTGCGGAACTAACATACTGTAATTAAATTTCAGGAAATTATCGTGGTAAGGGTCATGAAATTCAAGGGATTTAGAAAAATGTTTATTTTAGTTTCGAAAATACAAAGACATTTTCAAGGGGGAACATTTTTTTAATGCTTTAGAAACGTAAAAAGATATCCCCTTTGTTTTTGAACTTTAAAATTATTTGACAAATATGATGAGAAATGTACTATTGCATCACAAATTTGTGAATTTTAAAATATGGGAAATATTATAATACCCTGACAATTTGAAGAACGTTATACATTTTAAATTCGAATCAAATAAACTAAAAATTGTATACAACTATTGTGAGTAAGTACGTTAATTAATATTCGATAATGGTTCAATTATTTTAATGCGATTTTTTTAACGATAAGACAATTTATACAACCTTTAATACTAGTATATGAACATCATTTCGATTCTAGCGCGAACTTCCACTTTAACATAAAAGTTAAAATGTGGCAATGGATATGGATCAAAAGGTTCTATTTAAATAAGTAAGCCAAATTTAAAATTGGTGACAACACGCTCATGAACCACTCTAAAATGGAAATTTGAGATGCACTGTCGTAATTCAACATCCACAATTAAAATTTTATTTCCACCGAGTACATTGAACCAAGCACATATGGTAAACCCTCCTATTAACAACCATCAAAGGATGGAGAAAAACGCCTTTAAACAGAAAAAGACGTTAATCGGAATCTAGGTGATGCTGCGAAGCATTTGCGAAGACTGCAAAACACCTGTTAATTAGAATAACGCTATTGATGAGTGCTAAAAATGAAGAATCGATACGTAAAATAAACAGGGAATTTTTATAACAATGCTAATGACCTGTCTGCAATTATTTATGCATAAAAATCAAAGCGTTTCGGGTAAACAAGTCGGTCGCCCTTCTTCGGGATTACGCGAAACTGAAATATCAATGATCAGAGTGGTGTTTCCATTCACATAGGTGCAGAGTTGCCATTGCGATGGTTTTTTTGTAAAAATCGATTATTTCTGGAATACTGTATTGGTTTAAATATGGCCAAATTTCAAAAGATCGCAAATAGTAAGAAAACGTTTGAAAAACAAGAGAAAAACAGGTTTATGGTAAAGTGAAAGGCGCTGAGGAAGTGGAAGCAGTCTGTGAGGTGGACTTAAGAAGAATTTTCCAGGCGGAGCTGCGAAGGAGGGTATGGATCTATGATAGTTCACTATGATGTTTTAAAATTTGTTAATGGAAAAGGCTTCAATACAGTCGAGTTCGATGGATGATCTTCGTTGGTGAATTATGCGAGGATCAGAGAAGTTGAATTTATGGTCTTGTTCAAGACCGCTATCGTCGATTTATGGACCTAGAGCTTTGCGATGGCAACTCTGCACATATGTGAATGGAAACACCATCCTGGTTGTTGGCACTTTAGTTTGTGTAATCCCGAAGAAGGGCAACCGATTTGTTCGCCCGAGTCGCGTTAATTTTTATTCATAAATGATCGCAGATATGTTATTAACGTTGTTATAAAAATTCCCTATTTAACGCTATTGATATTACTGCAATTTTTTTCTACATAATTGTAGAAAATTGAGAGAAAAAATAATCCATATACGAGGTATTATTTCTGGATTTTCTCGTAAACTTTTACATGGTTCCCATCCATATTGAGAGAGAAAAATTCACTTTTCCAGCAAAATCCACTGACTAATAAATCCCTTTGACTTCTCTCTTGGATTCAACTGAACTCCAGTTACGGGGTGAAAATGGCTTTATGTTCTTGAGATATTTAGCTACTCGGTACAGAAATTAGGGATGTTGCTTTTCTCAGGTTTGCATAGAAAATGCAAATTTTAAAGAACTTTTAAGGATGTTTTCAAATTCCAGATGTGTGGGAATCCTGATTGTGTAACGCATAATTTCAACGTTTGTTTTACGGGTTAATTTCCTTTTGTCGTGCTGCTGTTTTAATAATATTTTCTTTTTCATTTACATCGTCAAATATACATAAACAACATTTCTCTATCTATCTTTGAAGCAAATATATGAACATGTAATTAAAGTTCTGTATTAAAACTTTGTTTTCTGCTGTGTTGTGTATGCGCTTTCATGATGCAAAGATCGTGCTGCACCAGGATCGAGTTTCCTCAGGGCATGAAATCCCTTTACGGCCTAGGAAACTAAAGTCTAGACTACAGTAAGCATCTGGTAAGTGTTCATTGTTTGGCATCATTGGGAGTAGACTACGGATTAATGGCATGATAGGAGAACATATCATCATTGCAAAGTCCGAGCCCATCTAATCGAAGCTTTGTATGAGTTATTTTTGAATATGTCGTTGATTTATTAAAGATGAAATAGTGATTAGCAGAAAAGAATAGGATTTGAATTACATGAAACTGGGAATGTGAATGATTGGCGGTAACAATATGCGCAATTAAGACACAAAACAAATTGTATTCATTGTCGAGACAACAATAGATATGTCTAATGGAAAATTTTTAATTTCAAAATGCGCATTACATTACTTGCCCCTCTTTTCACGATAAGAAGCTGCTTTTCTTTGGGAAGCTGACATTGGACATTTCATCACTCTTCTTCTTTGCTCATAGATGACTTCCCGACTAAAAAAAGTAAACATCAGTTAAAAAAAGCTCATTTTTTTGTACACCAGTAGGGCAATCTATTTCCACATAAACCCAGAGTTAACTTCAGAGGGTACAAAATTTGTAATATATGACATTCAGCTTTACACCCTTCCCACAAACAGGAAACATTTAAGGGTTTAATGCCAAAACTGCACTAACTAATGGAAGCAAAAATTATACAAATTTTTATGGTGCAGTTATTTTATAAAATGTTATAATACGAACATTGGCATTCATGTTTTCTGTTTCGAAGTAAGCAGATGCCGTATTCTTGGTTTCTGCACGTCAGGGTTAGCTGCAATTTTCTGCAAAGACCTATATCTAGAGTTGTGATAAAAAAAAAACACGTAAATTTTGGACACATTTTAAACTTTCCTGGGAAGAAACGAAGATCTCTAGAATGAAGGAGGTAGGCCCGTTCGCATCTTTTTCCTATTGGTCGGTTGTGTCGAATCGGCCAGTAGGAAGAGAGGTGCTGACGGGACTACCTCTTTTATTCTAGATATTTTCGTTTCTATGTTCAAAGTTTGTAATATGCCTAAAATTAACAGGTTTTTCACAACTTACCTTTAGCTAACCAGATATAGACGATATGTTTCACACCGATCTGAATCTGAAAATGACTTGCATAGGCCCCATTTTAGAGTCATCTCTAGATTATTTTATCAAATTATTGTTGTGACTCTGCTTTATATTGAACAGTTTTTATTTATTCAAAATTTTCTGCCACTATTGCAGCACTTGGATTACCATTTTGGGAGAGGTAAGCTATTTTGTTTTTTTCTTACTGAGTACTCTACAATCTGCATAGCACCCTCCCAACCCGTTTTATCAACTCGGCCTGGCCAATATGTTCTTTCTTCTTTTTTCTTAACGTTTTTTATCGCTTTCGGTTGGATGTTTAAAAAACTCAATCTGCCAAAGCCTATTGAAGATAACCTTATCGATTTCCTTGGCTTAATATTCAATGATGCTAAGGCCTTCGATGCTGGTTTTAATACAAAGAACAAGCGTGACTTCTTTCCTAGTAGCAGTTCAACCAAGCAACACTGAAATAAACTTCGCATTTCCGAAGATGATGTCCAAGAGTCCGTAAAAATCCTCTATCATGCCCTACTCAGAGCTGAAGGAGGATGAACAGCTTCTAAATATCAACGATAAATTGTTTTTGAATCCTCCGGGTTCATCTGATGTGGACGACCCATAGTTAATTGATGAACAGGCTGCCCAAAACTAAGCCATATTTAAGAAATCATCCCAAACCACCTCCTCGCTCAAAATTAACACACTAAGTAAAAATAATAAGAAACGTAAAACGAATCAATCATCTGGTGACACTGATTTAAACAATTCAAATGGCGAAAAATCAAACTATGAGAAAATAGCTATACGTATAATCTCCAAGCTAATGCCAGCATTAAGCAATTATGAACGGGGCCTACCCAGAACAACCTGGTACATACCGTCGTCAACCAATCAGAGGCTCTAAATAGTAGTAGATATTTCCAGTTTATTCAGAGAGTTTCTAAGCATATTTCTTTTAGCAAAAAATTTGGTATTTCAAAATGGCGGAATTGTACCCGAGTTACCTTACTTTGCAGAATCGCAGCGGAGTTGCACAGAAGCTAGCGGAAGTTAGTATGTACTAAACACAAGGATAAAAAATACGAAGCACAGGATAATGTAATATGCACTAAGGTTTACTAAGGCGTTAAAAAGGGTATGCCTTCACCAGCAACAGCCATTTTCCCCGTCAGTACAAGAAGGACAGAAATGTCCGGTCTAACACATACTGATACGTTGTGCAAAACATACTTGGAATATTTTTCAACCACCGTTGGTTCCACAGATTTCTGATAAAATTACATTTGTTAATTTTCTACATACACAATCTAAGAACTGTTAGCAAATTGTTACAGTCGAATTTTTCCAGTTATTGTTGATTCTAAGTACTTTTATCATAAAAATTTGATTTTTCAAAATGGCAGAATCGTAGCAGGGTTGCCGTATTTGGCAGAATTGCAGCGGCGTTGCGCAGAAGTTGACGACGGGGTTACCGTAGTCTATGCTAGACCCAAGGATACAAAAGACAATGAATAGCATAATATAAAATACAATAAAGTTAACAAAGGCGTTGAAAAAGGTATACCTTCATCAGAAACAGCCATCTTCTGATTAGTACAAGGCGGAGATAAATATTCATTCTAATACATACGGCCATGTTATGGAAAATACTTGCAAATTGTTTCAGCCAACGTTGATTTCACAGATTTCTGCTAAATATGAATTTGTTAATGTTCCACATATGCGCTCCTAGTGGAAAGGAGGGGAATGACGCGCACTTACGGAAATTACCTAGCAGTACAAATTGTAAACGACGAAGCTGCCTAATTTTCTCGGTGGAGTATAGTATAATTATGTACTTCACACACATGGCCTATTTTGTATAAATACGGATGAACTGTATGAGAAAAAAAAATGAAAAGTAGGACCACGCAAAGCGAAGTATTTTCCCCATATGTGGGTAATTCCGCGCAGTGTTAAAATTAATCCCTTATAAGTTTTCTTGTTTTATTTTGTGTTCAAATGATACATATAAAGAATTGAGCAATATTTAAGCCACAAGGTATTGAAAAAGTGAGATGAAGTTAACAAGTTAAGAGGCCTATATTACAAAAAAAGCAAACTTACTTAATCAATGCACAAATAGCATGTGTAACCAGCAGGAGTATTCCACCCATTACAGTGTTGTGTGACCACTTTCCCCACCACACACATCGATACCACATCTCGATGCCTTTGCCAGAATCTCCACAAATGATACAAACATCAGCATCGAGCATGGTGTCCATTTCGTTGTCGTCACACAACTTGCTGTCCTCCATCTGGAATTCTTCACTTTCACTTTTGGAGAAACAAATTTTTCTATTGCAAGTTTTCTTTTTCTTAGGTCTCTTAGTAGAAAATATTTTTTAACTAATGTCTTCTTTCTGTTCTCACTTCTGTCGTTTAATGTAGCCTTCCTTTTCTTTTTATTCCTTTGAATGTTCAAATATCTTTCTCATTTGGGTAGCCGTGAGAACTTAGGAATTTTGATTGGTCCTTATTTTATTTTTTTCTAGCAGCTTGCCGATATTTCGCTGAAGTCACAGGTTACATTTACTTTAAATTTTTATTGCCTCGCTTGAATGAGGATGAAGAGGCTGATTTAGTCCTGGTTGAGGTTCATATGTTTGACTTGGTCCAGCTTGAAGTAGAGATAACTGTCTTCGGCCAGGTTAAGGTAGAGGTAGCTGGCATGGTCCAGGTTGAGGTAGTGGTAGCTGGCTTGGTCAAGGTTGAGGTAGAGGTGGCTGATTTGGTCCTGTCTCATTCACATTATATATTTGGTCTGTTAAGAAATTGTGCTTTGCCAAACAGCGGGACAGATTTGAAAAATACAGCTTCTGTTTCGTTGAAGGCTGAGGTTTTATTCAAGCTTGAACCTCCAGCTCTCCTCAGAATTATTGAAGGGTTGCGCTTTAAGAATCCACTGTACCAGTCTCATCCAGGTGTTTTCCCATTCCGGAATATTTCCCCTATTCCATTTGCAGCCGCATATTCATAAGCAATTTTTCGAAGCTCGATAGGTTGAAGTTCAAAGAACATTTTAACTAGATTTAAATATGAGAAGAAAGTTCTGCTTCTTCTTCGGGTGTAAAAAATGGTTTCCTACCCAATCTGAGGGCTGTGGGATGCATGTCGGTGCTTTTATCACGAATTGTCGACTCGTGTATGCCGAATTTTTGACCTACACTTCTGATTGAATTTTGTTCATTAATGGTTTTCAATGCCCCTTCAAGTTGGACTGTTATCCACTGTCCTTTTGTGGTTTTTCTGTTGCAATTGCTTAGTATCTTAAAACAAGAAAAAATAACCTGATGCAATTTGAACTTGTAATTTTCTTTTACGAAATAGTATTTGTATTTAGAAGCCTCATGTATTTAAAAAAAATTTCAAATCTAGGCCATGTAACGCCTAGTTTTAACCAACTGTTCAGCAGTGAACAAAATCTTCACAACATCGACAGTTTTAGACCTAATACTAAATTTAAAGTTTATTTTATAGACTCTATGCTTTTGCGTAAAAGATTTTTTTCCATGAAAAAATGAATGCACCTTGTGCTACGAAAAGCTGTGGTACAAACTGAGTGAACAAAATAAAAATATTAGCTCACTACAAAAATTAATACAGCACAATGTTATTATGTATTCACATTAAAATCAGAACTGTAAGTCATTTCGCCTTAAAAATGCCTGGGGGGAATACCGCGCACGCAGTATTAAACACACTGCGGCATACTAACATTATGTTTTATTTTTCGACGTACATTCAAATTATAAACATTAAAACCAATGGAAAATAAGCTGAACTCACTCCTCAAGTACCATATAAATTTGCGTTATTGTACATAATAAAACATTCACTTACCATCTAACCCAATTTCCAAAAACGATTATATCAAAACAAGCAGAAACGCGTTGGCTTCCGTCTTCTCAAAACGAAGCATCCAAGATAGTAGATCTCGACTGACGTGAAGAAGTAGCGTTCCCCGACAGTTGGCAGCGCCGCCTATGAAGTACAGTTGCGCATGCTTGGTCTATAAATGATGTGCGCGGTGTTCAGTGACAGATTTATAAATGGGTACATTGGACATTTTCCCAGGGCGCCAAATTTCTAGAGGCGCAAAAGCGGCGAATTTTTTTTTTTTTAAAATTGCAATTTATTTACCTTAGAATTCTGGTGATCAGCTCTTCCCAAGAAGGCGCCCTCTACCTTTTTTTTAAATCTGAAATTCTGAAAAATTGCCTGCAACAACCTCCGCCCTCCAAGGACGGATCCAGGCAGGAGTAGTGCGCCCCCTAAGGATAATAAATTTACATTAAAAATTATTATTTTCAAATAAAAAATAAAACTAATAAGTGAATTTTCAAGTTTTGCGCCCCCACTGAAATTTTGTTCTGCGTACGCCCCTTTCCCCCTCCCCAATATGCAAAAAAATCCAAACGATCGTCGTCAAATCGAATTTATTTATAGAAAAATACCCCGTGGATAAGGCATTAAAATTTTAGGGACGCAGAAGGCGGCGAACTTAGCTTTTCTTTTAATTACACTCTATCTACTGTAAAATTGCGTCAATCCGCACTCCCCGAGAAAGCGGCCCCCTTCACAATTTTTGTCTTCATTTTAAATTCTGAAAAAAGTTAGTTGACGGCTTACCCCCATTAAACGTCGCAAATAAATAAAGAATTCCTCGTCAAATAAATTTATTTATACATATAGTTATCATATTATTATACCATATTATGGTTATCATAAATGTTTGTCCTTCCCTATCCTCCACGATTTTTCGTCACACTTGAGGCGGCGGAACTACATAATTTTATTTGTTTCTGTTAGTACGGTGGGAAGGGGGCATGCTTATTTAGCTTCGAAGTCTAGGGGCTAACCCATTTTCTAGGGGTCTGAACCTTATACTTCAATGCTTAGCAGACATTTTTTAGGGTATTAGCCTCTCCCTGTTGCGCCAACGGAGGGGGGTCGCAAAAAAAATCATTGTGTCCAGGGCGCTTCGTGCCTCAAATCCGGCTCTGGCGGTATTATCCGACTCTCCCATATTTGAAATATGCCTGAGCAAAAAACATGCGTTAATGGCATTTAAAGACAGTAATTTTTTCCGTAAACTTTCAAGGGATGAAAAGAAAATGTTAAACCAAAGCATACATTAATTTGAATGTGTAATTCCATAAAGCATTTGCTGCAAATTGCTGAAAATGGCCGTCGTTAAACAAAAATGATTATTAATTAGAACGGCGTTATTGAGAAAAGTTAATACATTATTGGTGATCAAGGCCATGAGATGTTGGAAATACCAGTTTCTGTCAATCAAGTTAAGCAACATGTAGCGAGATCTCTCTTAATGACCACCAGAAGGCAATAATTGCATAGTCACTGAGGTGAAAGTAAGATGTTCTTCTGCCATGCGGAAAATCCGAGGTTGATCCTCGATACATTATAGGGCGGTGTGTATTTCCCAAAGCCCTTTATCCCTGAGTTGGATTTCCGCTGTGTAATAGACCTGCGGAAGTTCGGATTTCTCATTAAATTGTACATAGAAACCCTAGAATTTATCGTTGTACGTTATTAGTGAAGCCTATAAAGGAGTTAAATAAGGCCTTGCATAGAATTCAAATAACAATGGATGTGTTTTAAATATGATGATGATTATGAAAATATTTATATTACGCAATAATATTATATATTAATATGATGATTAATTCATATGAAATATTGTATAGTCTAAACAAATTATCGAGTCCTACCGTCGTGCAGGTGGTAACGTGTTCCCGCCCAGAGAGCCGTTTTCTCGGGTTTGACTGCCAATGGTGCAAAAACAAAATAATAACCTTCTGACTTCCCACTGTAGTTTGGCGCAGTATAGCCCAGATGCTCTTGCGCCATAAAAAAGCCAAACAAACAAACAAACAAACAAACAAACCCATTATAATTCAGGGTAAAACTGTAGGTATCGGTGCAGCGTGATCTTTGCTCTACTGGCACCGTAAAATTTTCGAAGCAAGCATAATTTCATTTCTTGAAATATATTCTTCTATAAAAAATCCGTTATCACGTAGTTTTTTTGCTTTCAGTTGATTCATTTATCAATGGTGATAAAATGGTAATAAGTTGTCAGAAAAAATAAGTGCTGTTTTATGTTTTTATTGAAAGTATGAAAAAATGATAGGAAAAATAAAATTGAGAATTTGTGTTGACTTTATTTGCTAGATATTTAAGTGCAATGCTTTTATTCATATTCCCTTACGTATTTTTGAAACCTGGAAAGCAATTTTGAGAAATACCCCTTCCAATCTTTTTGACTACATAAAACATATTTAGTATAGCTGGAAAAAATATTTAAAATAAGGAAAAAGAATAGTTGAACAAAACGTATAACTGGTAATATATTTTCGTATTATTTTTGAATATAAACTGAAGCTTAAAAAATTTTTAAAAGCATGCGAAAATGCTTTTATTTTTATACAATCAGCAGCACTCTTATTTTCCTAGGTGATATTAACAGTCCTCAATTATAATTAAGTAGATGATAGATAAAAGATGACAGTAGATGCTCGCAAAGAATAGAATGGTTTCACATTGCCTGATGATAACCGAACCCAAAGACCTATTGGTATCCGGCCAAAGTGCTTTCTGTGAAATCATTCTTTTCTTGGCGAGAAATTTATCATCGAATATTAAAATATCATCGGCTATGATAAGAAAAATTTCCCGACTTTAATATGATTAAATATTTGACCTTTTACTTTTATTCGTTTCACAATAGAACTTACGTTTTAGGTAAAGAGCAAATGGCCCTTCCAGGAACTTATATTAAAGTTGTACTTAGGGCTTATCAGAGGGGGGGGGCAGGAGGGGCTGCTGTTTCGGCACTCGCAATATTAGGGGCTTCAACTTAATAACTCAGTATCTTTCAGACGTATGTGTAGGTAAATTTTGAAGGGCCTCTAAAATATTAGTTGCCCTGGTCCTCGCATTTTTTCTGAAGGGCCCTGATTGAACCCGCGACCTTTTGATTACCATCACAATGCTTGAACGCTTGTCTGCTGAACAATGCTATACGTGACTATTCTCTAATGGATGTTAACTAAAGGAGGGACTCTTTAAGAAATAATAGAAAATCTGAGGAATATTCGAATGTCATTGCGTTTTTAACATTTCACTTTCATATGGTTCATAGTAGCACAATTCATTTAGATAGAAATACAGAAAAAAATATGCCTCGTGCATTTGATCAACAACATTTATATATGCAATTTCGCAAATAATCAAACCTATAAAATTTGTCTAATATGCGAAATTTACGAAGGTTGATAAAACACACTTCGAAACAAATAACGTATGACAAAGTGCATTTTCATATTCCGCCATATTACTTGCCCTCCAAGATCTTTCCCTTTCCATTATTTTGCTGCCTCTGGCGAAAGAAACTTCATCATATGCAATGATGTTTTCTTCGAAGAAAGAATAAATGAAGTCAGAAAACTAAATTGAAATAACAAACACGTTGAACAACGTTCGTAACACAAGGGAGTTTTTAGAAAGAGAAATTCAGATCTCGGAAAACAAAATGTTTTCATCGTTTGCGAAAATTTTTAAATATTCCTTTGTCATCTTTTATAATCGCAACATTCTGAAAACATAACCTTTAAGTTACTTTTGTGGAAGCAATAACGAAGGAACAATGATGAAAAACCCAGACTTACATACAGACATCAAATTTACCTGACCTTTCGAAAATCTCAGATTTGATAAAGTACAAAGCGATGCCCGCTAAAATACAGGCAAGCATTGCATAGCTTTCTATAATGGCTATTTTTTCTCCAAGTTCAAATTTTTAAATTACCCAAGGAGTTGGAAATACCATAGCAAAATTTTATTAAAGTTGTTATGTCAAATCCGTTAACTACTTAAAAACTTAATTATCTTAAATTTAATTAGGTCAGTACTTACATTTCCTTCTTTTTGATATATGTTGATTTTTTGCTTCTATACATATTGATATATCTAAACAACACAGTCATCATATTCAACCGTTATCTGCCCAGCATTAGATGATTGTCCATCCATGCGTCTTTCAAACATATCTGTTCTGAGGAATTCATTGCCATATTACCCTAGCCTGAATTCATGGTATATATGTACTCCGAAGCAGTTTACTTAGAGATATAGTAGCGTAGTAGCCCCTTTCACCCTAATTTTAACGGTAATGAGACGTGCCACAGACTCTACCAGCCATCGGAAGCATTCAGGAGCCATACTCCATCCACGATTGCTGCACAACCACTTAAAATGCCCGCCGATTATTTATAGCATGATTCACGGCGCGCATATCCCACTTGACTGTATCCTAGATGTGTTTGAGGGTTGAGGTCAGGTGACCTCCGGATCAGGAAGCGAGGTTAAGCAAGCAGCCTAATGTCGCCTAGAGTGTTCTCTAACTTAGAAATACGTAATTCGTCATTTATCCAAACATACGTTTAATTACGTATTGCTAAGTTAAAAACCTCTAGGCGACGATAGGCTGCTTGCCTAATGTCGCCTTCGGAGGGTCACCTGACCTCAACCAGACCCTAATTTTGCATCTTTTCGGGAAAACTGGAATATAAAATTATAAAATTTTCATTTTTTCGAAATTATGTACATTTATGTTAATTTGCATAATCGTAATTTCTGATAACATAAAAATACTTCATGTGAGAAAATTTATCAAAATATCGCGTAAATCAGATTACATTTTTTCAAAATCTGGAAAAATTATTAGAATTCATGGCTCAAACCCTTATCAACATCTGTTGTAAACTCTCGTCCCACGCGTATCCAGAAAAATATACGCCTATGTGTTTAATTTTCATTACTCATAAATGTAGGGATGTGGTAACTAAGGAGTATATATCTGTCCTATTTGCTCTCTGTGTACAAATCCAATATGGGACCTTTATCATTTTAAGTAGAGAGCTACATATAACTGGGGTGTTCCATGCTCATGAAACTTTCAGAATTTCCAACCTCTAGTAAGAATCGATCGAATCCAATAACTGTATAAACCTCGGTAAGCATCCTGATTTAAAAGACACGTTTAGCCAGCGTTTTTTCTCCTATCTATTATATACTGCACGAATATATTAAGTATACATTTGGGTGAAATTATGCTAAGGGGGTAGAGAGTTATATGTTTTTTAGTTAATAATCTAATGCAAATACATATAATAATCATTTAGCCAAAAATTATTTTTATTTATGTCCGTAAGTTTATTTACATATGTGGAATACATATTCGATACGCAGAGTAACAGAAAGTGAAAGTGTTACATTACACGTGTGGGTCCCAAATGAATGATGCAGCATAACCCACTCAAGACCAAACTCTGTAGCACCAAATAAACGTTGGAGTAACTCATCAATATAATTTTAAGTTAGCTTGTTTACAGATATGGTCATCACTCCTGAAACTTTTCCTTAATATGTTCCCTTTTTTGAATTTTTTTTAAAATTCTTTATAACTCTTTATTTCTCTTGTTTCCTCGTTTAAGACATTCCACAATTTAGGTCCTCTATATTTTACGTTATTTCTGCTGTTTTTCTGCTCTTATGTTAAGTACATGTAATATTTCACCTGCTCTCAATATTAGTCCTTCATTCAAGTATTGTCCATATGTTATATTTATTATTCCATTAAATCTTTTATTTTGGATTATTTCTTATATTTTTTCAGTCTAAAATGTGCGTTTGATTTGCTTACTAGATGTATAATTAAATTATTAATCCAAATTAAAGCTATCAGCGGCATCTATGATTACACTGACTAATTGATTTGATCTAAAAGTGTAATCTTAAAAATTATTTTTCTCGAAAGTTCAGCTTTTTTCACTTACGTCATTTGTGAGCTACACCATCGATATATCAGAACCAGGCACTATACAGCAAGCACTTATACACTTTAATTCAAGCTTAGAAGCATATAATTTTGCGCTTAGTTGTTCGGAAACACAAGCCAAGCTGCATTAGGGTGTTAGAATTCTGTAAATGGATACCCCTGCATATAGTGAGCGTCACATTCTGTAATATTGCGGAATAGATTGGATTTACCATAAGATAGATCACCATGCAGTGATCAACTGAGCGTTTGTTGATCAAAGTGGGGCAGTGTGAAATGTTTTGACATAACGACTCAAATACCCGTCTGACTGAGAGAGATAGGCATGTTATATAATATAAACGCAATCACTATTAGACTATCTGACCTATGTAGTAATATGCTTGATCCAAACTAATGACTCTTCGCATAAAATGTGTATACTTTTCAAGTGAAAATGAAATCGATGTTGGCTGACATGATGTCTGATATAAACGTTTATAACACCGTATTAAATATAAAATTATATTCAAATGCACATTTTTTTTATAAAAAGTTATTTAAGAACTTAGGGCAAAATTTTTTTTCAATAACTAAATTTTAAATACAGAAGCAAGTTTTCAATAGAGGGAATGAATTATTAAAAATTTGTTTCCACACAGCCCTATCGTCACTGCATAGTCAACATATTATATAATTAGAGTTCAAAATTCAACGCGAGTGCACAATTTTTTTAGACAATCTGGAAATATATATATGTATGTATATTGATGATCTAAAAATTGACATGCAAACTATTTACTCTTATACTCTTCGCATTATGTGCTAATAGGCTGTTGCAACTAAGGTAGCTTGGCAACAATATTTTGAAATTACACTTTTAGCAATTGGCAATAATACAACTTCCTATTTTAAATTTTAAGACTACTTGTAGATTATTTAACTTTTTATTTGGCAACAGCATATATAGTTGCATTCCAAATTCTCAAATTATGAGCAGCTTTTAACATCAACATGTTTATTATCAGTAATTTTACCAATATATCGTAATAAATTCTTCTAATATTGTTATTTAAATTTTTTGTTCTTTGGCTTATTACTATATTATTCTAAGCATTTAATGTTCAATATATATATATATATGGTCTTAAATTAAATAAACCTTGCTTAGCTTTAATAAAATTCCTCGCCACAATAAAATGCAAATTTGTAACATTGAACTACAAACGGATATTACTTGCAATGGTAAGACCTACGTGTTCATGTAAAGAGTGGTTATAGCTTCTTACAAGAAAGATATATCTGAAAAGAAACTAAGCTAAAATGTATAAAAAGACATATTTTTGAAAGCAGCTTAAGATTGATTACATTAATTCAAAAAACAATGACTTGCATAGGACACAGCATTATGCAATTATTGAGTTAAAATTTAATAAAAATCGTTTCTACATTTCATAACATTCTAAGACACGTCAATGCACATCATAGCATTTATTTTATATTTTTCCCATACATAATATTTCGTTAAAACTAAACGCATGATCGAATTTGGAAACGTTATATCCTTACATTTATAACGACAGAAAGTGCGAAGATAAACATCGCAAATTAAAAT